>WFKH01011925.1:28542019-28552807 GCA_016163765.1 Magallana hongkongensis | reverse complement strand
GCACATATACACATTCACTGCTTTGTGAAGTTGAGCACACATATTTTAAAATTTGGATGTATGAAGCTTAGACACACATTAGCACACAAACACATATCCACTGCTTTGTGAAGTTAAGCACACATATTTTGTGGTGTGAAGCTTAACACACAAAACACACACTAGCAAACTAGCACACTCATGTACTGCTTTTAAGGTCAAATCCGCGCACGTTTATAAGCAATTTATTTAACAATAAATGCATTACTTGAAGGAAACACACAGTATGTCAATGCATCTTTGTACACATTACATTAATTTTGTTTTCATTACTTTTATGTGAAGAGGTTCCTTTGTTCATTTTTAGATTACATTAAAAGTATTTGTAGACAGTAATAAGTTTGTAATGTTAGATGTGTATTGATAATATACACAAAACAGTACTATGTATTCAGAAACAAATTAAATTCAGAATTAATTTCAGTATATGTTTTATTATTGTTTTCACGATTATGTAGAAAGAGTAAAAAGATAGACGAATGTAGCTTATTATAGGACGGATTATATACTTAAAATGAAATTACCAATTTAGAAAAAATTATTTCGTAACATTTTAACACTCAAGGCGAAAAGATCAAAAATCTTGAAACCAGTGCAACAAACATCATATTCGCTCAACCTTTTCAAAAGAAAAAACCACAATTAAATTTCATAACTTTACAAAACTGTAAATTGTATATTTACACTGTCTTTAAATATCATTACTACATTTCAATATGTTAAAGTTTTGTAAAGGTGATCTTTGTATCTTTACGTACATTGATGTTAAGTAAAGGTAAAATTTTCATAATGCATAAAAGATGACACCAAAAAAATGATCATCTTTGTATCATTACGTAAATTAATGTTAAGTGAAAGGTAACCTTTTCGTATTTACACACATTAAAGGCAATTGTAAAGATCACCTTTGTATCTTTACGTAAATTAAATCTAAGTGAAAGGTAACCTTGCTTCTCTACTCACCTTTAAGTATATTTACTGTCGAAGTAAAGTTTTGTAAAGGTGTTTTTTCAAGCAGTGACATTAGCATCATAGTTGTGATCCACAAAACACATTTACTACGAGTTGTCATCAAGTTTACGCATTAAAAAGACTGTTCCAAGCTAAACAGACACAAAATGCATTTTTGAACAAAATATTAATCTATGAAAGAAATATATAAAACTGTGCGAAATGGTTCACAATTCTGTATCAATTTGCTACTTTAGAGTTAAATACCGTGTGTTCTCATAATACAATAGGGAGAATTTTTATAATTACAGAACCAAAAGCCTGTGGTATGAATTTTCGGAAGTTCGGTACACTTAATATCGTTGTAATAAATAGGAAAAGAATGCCTTTTCAAATATAGTCTGAAATATCTAACCGTATAAGATTACCCTTGTTTTTCATGAGTCAGTTATACAGGCGTTTTTAATAATCCAAAATAACGATGCATATGGATCAATATCATATGTGGAAGTACAGAATGCAATCGATGCATTTTCACTAAATAATATCGAAGGCAGTGTAAAAGGCAGGATGTGTGAACAAATGGCCCACTAGAAACAGTCTTTTGATAAATTGAAGAACTGCAGGCATGTCCACGAAACTTTGCTAAGATATGACCTAAGTATGTTCCTAAGATATGACCTAGGAAAAAAGTCAGGAACATCCTTAGATCAAGTTATGACACGCCTTTAAAAGATGTAGCTCGACGGTAACTTGGGAACATGTTAAGTTGGGATATCCTAACCTTCTACAACCATTCTTATTTTTACATTTATACATAGAAATCAAATTTGAGAGACTTGTGTAGGGATTAATTATTAAACATTTTGCCAGAGAAAACTGTGCGTGTAGGTAGTTAACACTATAGGCCTTACATATTTAGCAATTTACATTTACCTAAATATATATCAGTGAACAATAACAATTAAAAAAAATCCCCCCTCCCCCCAGAAATCCAAATAACTGCTATTTGTGTTTATAAAGAAATATGTATCAGGACAGAAATGGCTTACAAGCAGATACTTATTTAAACAACACATGTGCATTCTTTGAGTGTAAATTAACATTGGATAATCTTCTCATTCAAGTGCATGAAACACATAAACACACGCTTTTCATAGAATTTAACGTTACATGTAGAAACACATGTACACGTAAAACACAACCAATTTACCTTTAATCTGCAATATATAGAATACACGAACATGTTCAATAAGAAATAACTTGTAATATATCTCGAAAAGACATAAATACAGTTTATTTAATACAACAAATGTTTTAAAGATTATTTTTTTTTTCAGAATGAAGTGATAAAAATTAAGAATGATCACGCATGGCTTATATAAACCGATGTAAATTTTGAATAATTTTTATCAAAAAGTAATCAGAACAATGAATGTAACTCACTTAGTGTACAATGTAGATATTAAAAATAAGTGAATAATTTGTATTCGCCAAACAGACAGTATTTGAGAAAAGAAAAATTCCATAATTTGTCAGCTCCCATAATTTTGTTAAAATGAACTACTGTGGTTTCATTAATATTCAAGGGTATCAATTTTTGTGGAAAAAGTGAAAATCACAGTTTCAAGGATACGTAAATTCGTGGCCAATGACCCTATGAATACAAAATGTTAATAGAATTTGCACTTCAATGAACACCTAATTTTATGGATCAACTTAATAACGAAATCCACGAAAATTGGTATTCAACGAATATTGATGAAACCACAGTACATTATAGAATACATGACTATGCCTCCCTCCCCCTTCCTCCCAAAAAAGGAATTTTAGGTTTGTCGGAAATGCTGGAACTGTAGAAAAAATTGCTTTATTCTACCGGTCTTAAGAAAAAGCTTCACAACACTCCCAAAACTCCTTAAAACGTGATTTTACAGCCTTGGGATGGTCTTAGGACAACGTAAGTGACGTCCCAAAGTTAGGACAAAGTTATGGCGGTTCCTTAATTTAGGAGAGCTTCGAGAGGACTTAACATGTACTTAGGACACACCATAGTCCTAAGACAGCTTCGTGAACATGGCTGCTGGGCGATGTTTTCTTATATTCCCAAACATGCATGAATTAAAGATGTTCTTAAATCGATAACTTTATGGTACATGTAAGGAAACAATACAATTTCAGATCAACCCGCAAACATTGATTATAATAAATATATGATCAATTTATTCTGAATTAAGATTTGATTAAGGGAAAACAACAATTTGTCTTATCAAACACAAACTTTAAATTAGGTTGTCAAGTTTTCAATATTTTCAACTAAATGATTAAATAAAAATCAAACGATTTTCTTGTAGTTTACAGGAATAAACATTCATTAAAAACTAGAGACGAGCTCGTTGCAAAGCAACGAAGAGGTCTTCCGTTGCAGCTTCCTGTCGGAAAAGGATTGTCATTCAGTCTGATTAAAAGCACCCTCTTCTCCTTATAGGGTCTGACAGGTATTGATAGGGAGTCATCTTCACCCGACCTAAACTTCTGACCAATCAGGGCTTTAGAAAATTTATTGGAACTTTTTAAATAGAGACAGGCAAATTAACTCATGCCTGCTTCCTATGTAACCCCCAGACTGAGTATTGAAGAGTTGTACCTCTCATTAACAGATAAAGTCATGTATTTGGTAAATGAGATATATATTTAGGTTGTGTGCAAATATAGAGGTCATGTGAAGATGAATTGTTATCGATACCTATCAGACCCTGATGAGTGTAAGCAGAAGGGTTGTGATTTTAATCAGGCTGAATTGTCAATATGATAAAAGTAAGTTCAGAAAATCAAAAATAAACGATGACGGCTTCTCCAACCTGAGGGTACGCTGTACGAGAGGTGCTCAGCGGGAGGGACAACTCTCCGTATAACAATTTGCCCATGCAAGCACTCAGCATCGTTTTTGCTTCCGAGAACAAACTTATTCGAAATATATTAACAAGCAAATAAAAGGAAAAAATACTTAAATCTTCAAAATCTAATCCATGGTAGTAGTAGGGGAGGGGGGAGTTGTGAGGCAGCTATAACTTATTTTGTTTAATATAATTTGTTTTCAATTTGCCATAAAAATTTATATTGCCTTCTACTAAAATGTGTGTTGGGGGAGGGGGGAACAATGTCCCAAAATTCAATTTCCTTTAAGTTAATTTAAGGTGAATTTTGGTTGCGAGAAAGGGGGAGAGTGCTCTCAGTGGACTAACTGGCGGTTCTGTGAGCAACCTCACAAATAATTCCTCCCCTCCCCACTAAGAAAAACAAAATCATAACTAAAGTATTTATCTATTAGAAAATAGTGGATGCTTCTTTTTCTTATAGTGACACTGAACTTGCACAGATGATCAAAGTTCAAGTCGGGACATATTTATGTACATGTCACAAGCAATCTTTTGTGTCAAATTTTAGCTTCTTATCATTTCCATGTATATTACATGTAGATATGACAGACAAGAAAGAAGCATTTATTTTTCAAACGACCTTGAACTTGCACAACTGACCCTGGGTCAAGTTCATGACACATCCTCAAGTCATCAGCAATCTTTAAATGAAAAAGCAATATCCAATGTTTCTCCTTAAAAACAGTATAAAGCAGACACAACTTATGAAATTTCTTCCAATGACCTTGAACTTCACAAAATAACCTTGAAACAAAATCATAACACACACTTAGGTCATAAGCAATCTTTGTGTGAAGTAAGAACTTTCAATGTTTGTAGGGCGTCTTGTTTAGAACGCTAAATTACAGAAATAATTTGTTCACTTAAGGTCTACTCCGCGCCCTGGCGCTGGAAATCGTTGTCACTAGTGCCTAGTTTGGCGCCGGAATCCTCAAGGGATTACCCGTCCCCCGAGGAATCCGGGCTCACCTAATGAGCACAAGTCCTAGTTTGGGCGCAGGGCGCCTTGTTTAGAACGCTACATTAAAGAAACAATTTGTTCACTTAAGGTCTACTCCGCGCCCTGGCGCCGGAAATCGTTCTCACTAGTGCCTAAATTCGCGCCGGAATCCTCGAGGGTACACCCGTCCCCGAGGAATCCGGGCTCGCCTTATGAGCACAAGTCCTAGTTGGGGTGCAAGGCGGCCAAATAATTTCAGTTGTTTAACATCGGGATCGGAAAACGCTTGAAAAATTGTCGATAATTTTAACTAATTTGTTGTTAGTGCGTTGGAGTTAGTGCTGGCTAGCTTGACTCTGGTAGTGAACTATCATGGTACATGTATTTCAAAGAAACAAGAAACCTGTCGACACTTGCAGTACTTTGATGATTTCTATGGCGACCGACTGCGTTGCATAATGTAGTCGTATTTCATAACTTCTTAATCCGAGAACAATTTTCCTTTGACTTAAAACTTTTAAGTATAATATATTATTCCGTTTATATCTGTAGAGGTTTAGCGTGTACAACAGGTTGATTTATTAGCCACATTATCCGATTACGATTTCGCATCTACATGTATAATGTGAAGATGATTGACTTCGAATAATAGCCTTATTGTTTAACAATTGACCACTGTAGTGAAAGCACACTTCGATACTCAATAATATTCGATAACCTTCGAATTCGATACATTGTTACTCAATTACATAACAATTGATGATCTGCAGCCATAAACATAACCATATAGATGTTCTCAGCTGTGTGCGCTGAAGTGACACAAGATTTTCGGTCGCACACTGCGATTGAATTAACACAGACTGACCGAATAAACAAACGGGTGGGAAAGTGAAAATGTAACACATAAGAAGTCGCCAAAAAATGATTTTCGTCAAATCTGATTATCTTTTTGCCAATTAAAAAAATCCGAATGCCTCAATTCAGGACATCCTTTTATCGTGCCAGCACCTACCGCAAACATGAAACATGGAACTTTGATTATAATAAACAACCTTGTGCCCAATCGTATTAATCATTGCTAAATCAACTGTACATGTAAAATAAATGTAAAATAAATGTATCTTTTCATCTTAAACCAATATCATAGTTGAAATAGTTGTGTTCGTACAAAAGTCTGAAACATGCACGCGTGATAAGGTACAAGTAGAAGAACACAAACCTGTCCACTCGCGCGGGATCTCCTCGGCCATGTGCGAGGGATGATCATCATTTAAAAGTTTTAATATTTGTGGGTTGTTTGTTGATTTAAAACAATATTTGTACAGATTTAAAAACATTTTAGACCTACAAACCAACCATTAATTTAAGTCTGACGAAGTTTCCGATTTGTAGTAATATCGCCTTTATAAATTTTCAGAACGTCTTCTTAATTTACACTCAAATGTTTAATTAAATAAAAACAAGATGGAAAAACTCTTATAACATGAAGAAATTAAAACAGATTTTTCTAAAAAAAAATTTCCTGTATAAATCAGCATACTTTCTGTGGTAACTTTATGCCAGTTGCACGCACATAGACTTTCGTTAAATTGCAAAATTAAACGAGGTACATGTTAACATGTACAGCTTTTTACACTCATACAACACAAATCACCAACAAAATAACATTGTAACGACCTTTATGAGATCCCAACAAACAACTTTTCCGGCGACAGTCATATCGAAATCCTAACCGTTTTTGAGTTATTAAGCAAAAACTTTCAAGCGCTATTGACCCTTAATTTAAGGGGCCAGCCCTTTTTTATTGGTGTCAAATAAAAGCCCTTAACATTCTGCACAACTTTTATTCTACATGTCTTAGGAAAATATTTTTCGTTTAAAAGATACAAAGAAAAATATGTCTAAATTTTCGCACTTTTTGGAACCCTATTTTTTAACCCCCTTCCTTTTTCTAAATAAAAAATGTAATCCAAAAACAAAAATCGATGTGCACAACTTCAATGTCTCTGTTATTCAAATTCGTTGGATTCCCATTCCCTGCTATCATAGTTTCGGAGCCTTTGTCTGGAAACCAAAGGCCCTAAAATTTTTTAAGGGGAATAACTCGTTAACAGAAGAGGAATTTTAAAGTTTATGAAATTTTTTAGATAGTGCTTTGTAATGTCTATGAGCCCTGAAAATTTGAGCAAAATCCGTTCAGAAATGAGCAAGATATGAAGCCTCAAAGTTCGCGTCTAGGAAGAAAAAAAAAAAAAAAAAGAAAAATAAGAATAATCTTACAAGCACAATAATAGTAAGGTCTTCCGTTGGAAACGGAAGACCTTAAAAAGGAAAATGCAACGAGGTAAAATCTAATAGTATTTGTTACCTCAAAATGCGATTCCGTTCTCAGCAGCTGTTTAGATCGGAAACTTACAACAAATTATTGATCTGTGTGTGTATGTGTGCGCTGTTGTTGTTGCTGCTGCGGGGAATCGATATTTTACCGTCTGTAGAATACTTCATGTGACACAATTTCAATTTCCTAGCGTTCACCAAGTCAATACCTCACTAGTTAATTGAAAGCATATTATTAATTTTATCTGGTGTGTTAGAACCTACCTACCTGTATTCAAAAATGTGTCGCAACTATTGATAGTTGTGGTTTTTGTGTTGTTTTAGTTAGAATTGGTAGAATTAAGCTCCATGTTTTGATCATGACAAAAGCTTGGAGTGATGACCTCCATTTCTTTACATGATAAGCATATTGTGTAGACCCGCTATTGAACAAAGGGAAAATTAATATTTAGTGTTAACAAATTGGCTGAGACAATTATAGAACAAACCAAATACAGAAACCCGCCATTGTTGTGACTACAATGGCGAAAAAGTTAAGAAACCAAATCTAATGGAATATTTTAAGGTCTTAATTTGTTTTTGGATTCGAAAATATCACAATTTTGAAGTTATTTCATCGAGATTTACCTAATAAATGAATATAATTACTTTAAACATTATCAATGTTACATGTGTAAAGGGAAAAAAATATCTTAGATAGAGCAAATCTAAGTAGAATGTGAATTTCGCAATTGAATTAAGAGTATTTTGGTCATTTTGCCAGTTTTTATTACTCCGTTTATATTCGTATTACTTTATTTTCTGTCTATTTTTATTATCTATAGTAAAGCTGGCCCGTGAAGGTGTCAGCTTGAATGACCACATTAATTTTCTTTCAGTAGAGGGTTGTGCGCTCGGATGTGCAATGGATTGAAATTGTTATGCCGGCAAAATATTCCATTAAAATAAAACCTTGTTTTTTTATCGATTATATTATGAAACAACTGAAAGGATGAACAAATACAAAATTAATGTAGCATTATGTTCCTGTTTCCGTCTTGCTTAGGGCGTCCCTCATAATTATCAGTAATACAATGTAGTTGAAGTTTCGGTTTCAGTTTCAGTTTAAAGTTTTTGTCATTTATTATTGACATAATTTTTCGTCGAAAACTTGTTTTCTGAAAATCATGATGCACTTTGAGATATCAGATAGAAAATCACAAGCGTGAAATTGTGTATATGGCATGGGTTGTTTCGTAGTAAACAGGGTTTTGGTTTCTGTTTAAACACTTTTTTTAAACATCAAATCTTCAAGTTAGTGTTTTTCTGTGAATCGATATCAATTTCAAAGAAGCAAAAGACCGGTGAAATAAGACAAACAAGACGAATTCAGAACTAATTGCATGCATATGTAATTAATTTTATTGCTTAGCTATAGAAAAAAAGCCTGATAAGATGAGTAAATAGAGAAGACATAAGTCTTTAACCTCAAGGCAATCGTTAGTATCGTTAACGTTGGTTGAATATGCGTCCAGCTGTTTTTTTTTTCTGTTTTGGTTTTTATTTAATGAGTCAAAACTTGTTCTATTTATTTAAAGATTTATAGGAGTTGTTGGATTTCAGGTTTGTCAAATGCGTCCTACAGCTGTGTCGTATTATATAGGGCTGATCTTTGGTTTTGTTTTCTTTAGAAAACTTAAAATTAATGGATTATTGATTTGTTAACACCAATATCAAATTTTTGAACGCATCGACAAGAATATTTTGTCAGTGCTATCTCGTTTTGTTTTGTATTGTTTTTTATTCTTCTTTTTACGCATTATTTAGTCGAGAATTTAAGCAATGTTTATGATAACCTACCTTAGAAAAATATTTGGGGTAGCTCTCTGTTTACATGCAATGTCTAACTTAACAGTCGCTAAGCTCCGAAATCATTTTTTTCTCTTTCCAGACAATACTCATTTTCACAACATTCATTCAAATGTTTAAAACCAAAAAGTACAAAGATGTAATCTAAGAATGGCTATATTTAAACTTTCATGTGGTTAAACTACTGCAAATACAAAAATAATATTCAATAGATGTTAAAACTTTATTAAATTAAATATAAAAATAATTGTAATAGGATTAATTCGCCACGTATCAGGTATAATAAAAAGTAAAAGAGGGGCATTGGCTTCCGGTCAACTAAGTAGAATACAATACTAAGAATCTAAACTATTTTAGTATTTTGGTAGCAGATTTTATGATAGACAAAATGTACTTTCATGTATATTTTTAATCTAGCTGGATTTATAGGTAACATAGTAACGTATTAAATCTAAATCAAATTTTTAGTCTTGTGTTCTCATTTTTTTTTTCGAATTATACTATAGGTTATTAGCAACCCACTGGTATTCCATTTTATCAAATTACACTCTAGGTTTCAAGTTTCTCTTACAACAAGTACACGAACAGATGGGAAATACATTAATTTTTCATATAAAATGTACTTTCGCTTCCTAACAAAAAATATCCCCTCCTCAACCCAGCAGCAGATCAGGAACACGCAACCTTAGTATATATTTTCAATTTTTGTTTAGAATTACTTGATAGTTTATCCACACCATGCAACCATTTTTTTAGTTTTGAAGAAGATAAGTAAACAAGATATTTGAAAAATTATTCATAACAGATTTGATAGAAAATTTCCCCTGCACCATTAATTATGATGGTGCCATTATACATGTATATGTTATTAGTGTTAATTAAATATAAAATCACTGCTTGTTGAAAAAAGCCACTTCTGAAACGCATAAATATACCGGTAATCACTGACCATAAATTCCACTATTTTGTACAAACTACATTTATCTGTACCTATGTACTAACCTAGAGGAACTCTATCATTTTTTATGTTTTTATTCAAAAATGTATTGCAAACAACAACAAAAGAACAGTATATATAATAGAGTTAAATTGTATCAACAATTGGATTTCTGAAACGCAACCGGAGAGTTTTGACCGTCCTTTACACTTCATTTCTCATGAAGCTCAAGTGGAAATCATTAGTGTTTCCCCGGTTTTGTAGTTTATGCGCAGACTATCCTTGTACTTCCTTGTCTAGCACTACCCTGTTAAGATAATTTAAAAAAAAAAAGTTTCCAATTTTTGTTTTATATAAATTGAGAACAAAATTGTCAACATATTATATAGTTTTGATTTTATTGTTTAAACAAAATAACATCAACATATTATATAATTTTGATTTTATTGTTTAAACAAAATAACATCAAACTCTGGGATTTAATCTCAAATAAGCTGGTCTGTATGATCCAACATTTCCCTATAAAAGCAATATATCATATATCTAAATACAGCACCCTTCTTCTATAACAATGGCAATGAGAGACGAAAACTACATTGTAATAATAAGTCAAGTATCTAAATAGTTTTAGATTTTAAGTTTACATATTTCCTATGTCTTTACATAAGCTCTTCGTTTAAAGCAGGTATATAGAGCCTAACAATGGCCATGACCATCGAGCCCTCTTTAATTAGCCTTTGTTATTACATGTACATGTAAGGTATTAACTTCGTTCTAGTTATTTGCTTTGTTTTGGT
>WFKH01011925.1:28454288-28468277 GCA_016163765.1 Magallana hongkongensis | reverse complement strand
GGATGGTGAAACTCACTAATTGTTGATTAGTTCTTCCATTGTTCAACAAACAATTATTGAATCAAAATGAAACTAAGTTACCTAGTTTCAAACATAAAATGAAACATTTTAGACCAAATACTACTGTAGTCATTGTATGCCATAATTTAACCAGCAACTGGCAACTGTATAGTAGCTTCTTCTATATTCAGAATAAATTTTATGCTTTTATTACATGTTAGACTGAATGTTTATTGTTTAAAATCTAAATGAAACTTTATTATTTTTGTTTAAGATAAAAAGAACAGACATAAAGTACAGTCCAGTGAAAGGAACAAGTTCGTCGCAAGAAGAAGAATTTTAATGCTACCACTGTCCAGAACTACCTAGTCTGCTGTAACCATGTCGATGTGATCTTATGCTAGTCACAAGCCTGGAGAATGCTCGAAAATCCCCCAAAAAGGCATATTTCCATAAACTGCGACTCAGGTTACATCAACAACAGCCAAGGACACTCCTTATTGATTCTAATGGACACATCTCTACAACCTGTCTAAACCTCAGTCTGCAGAACAAGACTTTGTAACTGTAAAGTATTCCCATTTCAAAAAACTTATAGACTATAAAAAAATTTTTTTATATGATCAAATACCAGTAAATTACAATGTCTGTCTGTAAGCTAAAATCTTAGAAAATCACATGGTTTTGACTTATCAAATGACTGATTAGACCTTGACATTAACTTTCATTTTCTTAAATAATTTGTTATATTTGCAAATATTGCATAAAATATTAGACTCCAGGTAACATATCTCCTTCCACCTCCAGGTTGATAATATACATGCATTGTTAATGATGTTGTTGATACCTAGTAGTTGATTCATATATTTTTTCACAATCCAAACACAACCCCGAATGTTATTTTTATTTTGCCAGTATGATGTGTACTTTTTAAATAGAGAACTGAAAAGACATATCTATTATACTAACCAACCGTTGTCTGAAAAATCATAATATAAATCCATTCCTAAATCAGATATGAATATCTCTAAGGGTTAAGTACATTTTGTTTTCTTTCATTTTCTTTGATTAAACATTTATTGATAACTTATTTCTTATATGTAGCAATATATGAAAAATTAAGAAACTAATCTTAAATACATGTAAAAACACTGCATTAGGAGATGAATGCATGTGTCAAAGAAATGATCAAATACACTAAACAATATTCAATTATGTCGGATATGAAAATATATAAAGACAACACATACCCCATGTATTACAATTTTTTTTATAACAAAAGTACTTGCATGGAAAGTTGTTTCTATGTAGATTTTATTTTATCTGTGTTATGTAACTAATATTGGAATTAGCTTTTATAACATAAGTGAAATACTGGTATTGATGAGAATTGAAAAGTAAATGATCTGTATGACAGTTTGTATTTTATACATTCATGCTACAAAAAGCAAGTATATGTAGTAACACTTGACATACATAAACAATGTGTATATAAATTGGATTTAAAAATATCAATGGAAGTAAAATAGTGAAATGTAGGAACTCAAGGTAAACGGTGTGTAAAGAACAATATGCATCAGGAATGAAGTGTGTTGCATAATTATTTTAAATGTGTACATCATATTTTTGCACATGATTTGACAGACTGCTCCATTGTTTAGCTTTTCATCAGCCCACAAGCTTTTCATATCTCCCTCTGGGTCATCTCTTAGATACTGATAGGCTTATGACATTGAACTCTGATCAGTTGATACATCATGGGGGGAACTGAGAAGTTCACTTTGGACTTTATAGATTATCTAATAAATGCTGTCAAATCCTGTTCTAATGTAAGACATTAGATTATATAACTAACAAAGAAAAGGTTTATCCTAACTCGAAAGTAGGTCACTTTGACCTCATTTTGGAATTTATGGACATACATATTCAAATCAAATCTGGGTCATACCTCTAAAGTCAATAACTATCTGGTAGTTTATGTTTTTTTTTACAAAAGATGGACACTTTAGCCTGTTCAAAAATATTTTATGGTATACATATTCATTGTAGTTCAAAACAAATTAAGACAAGTGTAGCATGTTCATGTAACAGTGACGTTTTTTTTGTTTATTTATGTACATGCAGTTATTTTATAAATTGCATTCATATTTTTAAAAAAAGTAAGATCTTTTTTGCATTTTTAAGGGGAAGTTTGATATGCATTTGATCCAGAAGAAAACAAGTACAAATGTACAAATTTTTATTGGAAGTTTTTTTATTGTGCAATTTTATCATTTTTTAAATGAAAGTCCCTGATAAGGGAATTGCCATATGGATGTTTCTCCATTATTGTATCTTGGCTTTATTTTATTTATTATTAGAAACAATTTCAGTTTTGTGAACAAAATAAATTTGGAACTGTTTGAAATTGTGTTGTTTTTACATATAGTAGAAACCTTGCTGAGTTTTTGTGAAAGCAAAAAAAAAAAAAAAAAAAAAAAAAAAAAAAAAAAAAAAAAAAAAAAATAAAGTTTCAGTAAGTTTCAGTTGCGGAAACCCTTTGTAAACAATATGTATCCCAATCGTATATGGAGGTTGAAACTATGCAGAAACTTCATGTTTCAGCAAGTTTCCGTTGCGGAAACCCTTTGTTATATCGTGTTTCCCACCGCTTTGATGGCGAGATAGTCGGGGAAACCGATAAGAACCACCAACAACTTACCAGTAGGCTTGAAGTATCTTTATATAAGTATGATAGTCTTGTTAAACAACGTGTCTTGCGATTTTCAGACGACAGAGAGAGTCTCTCTTGCGCATGGGCGAATTCATCCGGTGCCCGATGAATTCGCCCCCGCACTTACAATAGTGGGTAAAATCACCACACTCCCCCCGATTTTAAAGACAAGCCCTCCGCCATTACAAAAATAGAGATACATACATAAGTACATTTTTAACCCCTGTGATTGACAATACTGGTGTGATTAACTGAAACATGATTTGCCCTTACTAATAAAACAAAAAACAGATATTAACAGTTCATAAATCACGACAAATGAAAAAGTTAGAACAGTCACTGTCAATCACTCCATCACAGGCAACGGCTGTCTGGAATTCAAACAGGATGATCTCAGGCAATGGTGTATGTCGTCTCTCCAGGTGGTCGACAGTCTATCATCTAAAGCGATCAAAAACTTTAGTTCATCTTTACTACTGCCCATCTATTAGGGAGCACTCAGGGCAAGTATACCGAGGTATCATTGCTGCAATTTCTGCAGTAATACCCAAACATTCCGGATGAAACCAGTCTTTACAGGAATCACATTGTACCATTAACCCCTTTGGATTTTGTTTTTTACACACACAATATGACTTCTGTACCTTTTTCTGTCCCCGCTTTAGCGGTTTCGCGACAATAGTTTCAGCATGCTTTGTAATACCTTTGGAATGAGACCTTGTACCCCTGAATGGTCCATCAGGCTGTTTCCCAAGTCTCTCCTCAGTGGCAGTATCGGCAGGGTCCTTGGCGGAAGTGTTATTGCACGATTCGCCTGCACTTACCTCATCATCTGGATTATCATCCAGGTCACCTGGCGACTTACTTTGCAGTGATTTCATATAGTCTACCAACCACTTCGGCAGTTTCCGTGCATCACATTTCTTAAGTTTGTCATGATGCATGACCTTGACCTCCCGACGTGATTTCACTGCAAAAACTGTGTCGGACTTTGCTTCCACTATGATACCTGGGCCCATCCACATTGACTCTACCTTCTTCCCTGCGTTCCGGCGCCAGTACACAGCATCACCTACTTTAAATTGGTGTTCCCTAGCTCTGATGTCATAATCCCGCTTCATTGTTTTTTGTGCAGCTTTTAACCTTTCCCTGGCAATCTCATGTGACCTTTGCAAATCTTCTTGCAAATTACGCACATACCTATCCACTTCTCCTTCCTCCCAATTTTGAAAATCATTGGGATCTGGGGGTCGATACAGGATAGTTGCGGGCACATTGACTTCTCTACCCAACATCAGTTTGTTTGCTGTGTACCCAGTATGCCTATTGATAGCAGACCTCAAAGCACCTGCTAATGGACCCAAATACTGATCCCATCTCTTAGGACAGCCATCAATGTAACAGCGTACCGCGTCCATAAGCGTGCGGTTGTAACGCTCAACTTGGCCATTCCCTGATGGTCTGTACGGTGTTGTCCGCGTTTTATGGATCCACAGGGTCTCGCACATTTTGCGGAATAGCTCACTCTCAAAGTTTCTACCCTGATCTGTAAACACTTCATACGGGTACCCGAACCTTGAGAAAAATTCATTGATGGCAGCTCTTGCGGTCACTTCCGCTGTCTGCGATGGTAGTGGGACACACTCCACCCACTTTGTAAAGCTATCCACCATCATGAGTATGTATTCGTTTCCGTTCTCTGTGCGAGGTAATGGTCCAAGGAAATCAAAATGAACTTTTTCCATTGGACTACCTGCTTGATAACTCTTAAAAGCAGAGCGATTTGGCAATGGACCCCTTTTATTTTTACAACAGACATCACATGTGAGAACATAGTTCTTTATGTCGGCGACCATCCGCCACCAATAAAAATTCGGCTTTAGCCTCTCTTTAGAGCGTTGAATACCTTGGTGTCCTGATGACGGAATGTCATGGCACAAGTACATCACTTCTTCACGCAAAGCTTTAGGCACAAGAAGTCGCAGGGCATGTTTCTCCTCAGCGGGTTTCCGCCAAATTACGCCCTTATCATCTAACATGAAACAATCCCTCTCAAGAACATAACACTTCTCTTCAGGGCTAGAAGTCATCAACTCACTCTCACTTGGCAAAACTCCAGACTCCAAATATGCTCGAAGGAAAGTCAATGCCTTATCAGCGCCCTGCAGCTTAACCATGTCTTCTGCAGAATAGGAAGACAAGGATATCCCTTCTCCAGCTGCCTGATCGGTATCCTCCTCCGAACGCTTGGTGCGCTTTGCCTTGGCAAGCTGACTCACTGACTTGCCCTCTCCAGATGTTCTTATCTCTATTAAGCTGTCGTTCCATTCCTTTGTAACAACTAACTGCACTGAAGGAAAATCTGCATTGACCTGACTTTGATTATAAGGCTCGAAGGGACCTGATGCCAACAACTCTCTAATCTGTGGCCCTAAAGGTTTCATACCATTAGCATAACCTCATCTGCGGTGGAACCCTCCGCAAACAATTGAGCTAAAGGTATCACATCATCAATCTTTGTACTGAAATTATGCCATCGCTCGTGAGCTCTCTGACAATATTTACATCCTCCACAAGGCAAGTCTTTCAGCTGAATTTGTGAAGAATAACTCTGACAACTATCCGCAATGTCCCGCGACAGAGCATCAGCATTTACATGCTTCTTACCAGACCGATGGACTATCCGCATATTGTATTGACTCAGTTCTTCGAGCCAGCGAGCGATCTGATTCGGCGGATTCTTAAAGTTCATTAACCATACTAGACTATGGTGATCTGTTCTGATCGTAAACTCACGACCAAGAAGGTAGTGTCTAAACTGTCGAGTAAACTTGATCACAGCTAGCAACTCTTTACGTGTTGTGCAATATCGACGTTGCTCTGTTGACAACACTGCGCTTCCATAGCCTATTGTTCTCTCCTGTCCCTGAATCTGACTCAACTCTCCGCCAACAGCAAAATCTGAGGCGTCTGTGTCGAGAATAAAATGCCCTGTGCTGGTTGGTATTGCTAACACAGGTGGCTTCAGCAGTAAACTAATCAGCTTATCAAATGCCTCTTGTTGTTCCGCTTCCCACTGGAACCCCTTCTTTCCAGTCAAATCATACAAAGGTGCTGCAATTTTAGAGAAATGCGGAATGTAGCTCCTGTGATAGTTTGCAAAACCGAGAAATCTCTCGACTGCTTTGACATCCTTTGGTATGGGCCATTCCCGTACTGCCTCTAAATACTGATCTCCCATCTCGACACCATCTTTGCTTACTGTGCGCCCCAAAAATTCTACTTTAGGGCGAAATAACTCACATTTGCGAGGTTTAAACTTTAACCCAAAACTGCGGAAACGCTCAAAAACTTGGCGCAAATTGTCTAAATGCTCTTGTTCAGTTTTGCCTAACACTAGCACATCATCCAAGAATGCAAGAGCAATTTTCCAGTTAAGGCGGTGCAACACTAAATTGATTGCTCTGGCAAATGTTGCAGGGGCGTTACATAAACCAAACCCCATCCGCGTGAATTCAAAGAGTCCATACTTCGTGATGAAGGCAGTTTTCTTCATATCATCTGGATGTATTTTAATTTGCCAGTAAGCTGCATTAGCATCAAGCTTGGAAAACCATTTGTTTCCTGATAGGGTATCCATACATTCCTCTATTAGTGACAAAGGGAAACTATCTTTGATTGTGACTTTGTTTAGTGCACGATAGTCAACGCACCATCTCACACTTCCGTCCTTTTTACGCACAAGCACTGGAGCAGCGGCCCAGTCTGAAGTAGAAGGCTGGATTACCCCAGCTTCTAACATTTTATCCAAATGGCCTTCCTCCTCGCCCTGAAAAACTGCAGGAGTGCGGCGCATCCGCTGCTTAATGGGACGCGCACCTCCAGTGTCGATACGATGCTCAATCTCTATAAAATTGCCCAAATCTAAATCACTGACTGCGAAAATATCTGCAAACTCAGTTACAAGGCTGACTGCTTCCTGGCGGACTTCCGCCGGAGCGTTTTCCTTCAGATCTCCGATGAGCGAGCCGACATGCTCACAATCCCCCTGCCCCTCTGTCGACACCCGACGCACCGAAGCCCCACCGTCCTTGACTGCACAAGCTGCTGTCGCTTTTCCAACAACACTTCCTGTTTTAACAATATGACTGCGGTCAGTCATATTCATGACACACAACTTGCCCCGAATCCCAGAAGCATTGTAAGTCCTGGAAGCAACAATACCCACTGGAGAAACATTGGCTGGTTCGATGATAAAATCTGGCATCTCATTAGCCAAATAACATTCTATCACTTGAGCAGTATGCGGTGGAATCCGCACCCGACGAGATGATACAGCGTTTAGCGCCACCAAATCAACACCACTTGACATTTCAATCATGCCAGGTACCCCTTTGACTCTCAGAGCTCCTGTCTCACAGGAAATTTGTGCACCATGTGAACTAAGGAAATCAATTCCCAGCAACATTTCATCCTGTAAGGGACCAACATAAAGTGGATGAACAAACCTATATCCACCAACTGTAATCTCAACCTTTCCCAAAAATTGAGCACGCATACCAGTTCCCTCACCCGCAAGTCTAATACTCGACTCCTTAACAATGTGCGGCTTGGGTTGCATTGAGTCGTAAACCTTTTGTGATACTATTGTAATATCTGCGGCTGTCCCAACTGTGGCATTCACATCCATACCCGCGATTCCAACCAACACATGCCATGCCCCTGAACCATCACCCTGATTACCAGACTGAACAGAAGGTATAACATGTGCAGCACTAACAGATGGGTCTTCTGCAAATGTAACCCGACCCCTCGTGGTTGGTGGTGAAACAGAAACATTTGACTCAATGTGCTCTGTATTTTTATTAGGTGGGTTTGGGGGGACTGCATAATTGTTACGTGATCGTTGCGGACAGTTTCGCCTCATGTGACCTGGCTGCTTACAACCATAACAAATTATTGGCTTTCTATCCCCCTGACGACCTGGACTAGTAACACCACGAGATGGCATTGGGCTGCGGCGTTGGCCCGCGTTTTGTCTATCTGCAGCATCACTAGACCTATCTACTGGACGCCCCCTTGACACATACTCAGGTGAACGATTTTCTACAGGTGTTACTGACCTTGGGTACCTACCTTCGTTTGGGATTGACCTAACAGCCCTTTGGCGACGAGCAATTGCACGACGACTCAACTGGAATGTCTTAACCCTCTTAATAGCCTCCTCTAGGGTATCTGGCGGGCGGTCAATTAATTGCTGACCCGCCTCACAGTCTAGGCATCCTAAAGCAAATCTCATTATCAACTGTTCCTGAAAAATTTCAGGCGAGGTCCCACCTCCAAAGGCTTTCTGGGCCAAGTCCATTACTCTATCACCCCATTGTTCTATTGGCTCTTCAGGTTTCTGAGTAATCGAATTAAACTCTAACTGGGAAGCTGCCCGCAGAGAAGTTTTACCAAACCTCTCCTCCATGCGGAGTATAACCTCTTGAAAAGTAAGTGTAGTACCCCTGCGGCGAAAAATGTCAAAATATTTCAAAGCCACCCCCTCTAGTGTCAAACTAAGTGCAAACAAACAATCAGCACCACACCAACCATGATATTCTGCAATGGTTGAAAACTTTGAGTAGAATGGACCCCACTCTACATCCCAATTATACTTGACACCCTTTACCTCAGTGGGAATACTCCGACTTAATCCACTTCTACTACCTGGAGGTATAAGACTGGGTAACTGAGACCTGTGAGTGCTAGACAATATAGGACTAGGGGTACTCCCTGACTGCCATACATTTGACATGACTGGCGGCCTACTCTCATTCATACCTGCAACTGGTTGTCCAGTCGGAGTTCCCTGATAATTCGACATTTGTGTATTCGGCCAAGTTTGTGTGGGACAGACCGGGGTCATTGGCATTTGCATAGGGGTTCCCCCCATACAGCCAGAAACTTGACCCCCAACCCCAGGGCTCCGACTACTACTGACATTAGTTACACTGCCTTGGGCTATGACTCCTGATGCCATCATTCCCCTAGACTGATCTGGTACTGTACCTGTGAGTCTTGAATTAGTGCTACTGTCACCAGGCATTGGCCATGGCATGAAACTAACGTCTGCCTTAGGGACTTCCGCAATGACGCGGGGAAAGCTAGTAATAGCCTGCCCCCCTGCGGAGACAGAACCTACCGAGCTCAACACACCCCCTGGACCTCCAGAGAATGTAACATTTCCCCCGTCTACTGATTTTGTTTGTACAGCCTGTCCAGGAACCCAAGGACCCCCCTGGCTACTGGGAATTTGTGACTGACTTGTCCCAAAGCTTGCAGCATTACCCTGAATTTCAGGAGATCTACTTACACTTAACAAACCTGATATCTGAAACATCTCTCTTATCTGGGAACTTACACCCCTTACTTGTTCAGTCATACTTGTCTCGAGTGACCCTATACCTGTTCTGATGGAATCAACTCTTTAAACACCCAAAGTCTACACCTAAACCATCTACCATACCTTGTAGACTTCCGAATGCTTCCTCAAGCACTCGCTGCCTCCTCTCAATATCACTCTCAGTGTACTTTTCCCCATGACTCTTGGATCCATCCCCTGTTTGAGTTAGCGACATATCAACCTGCTCATACGGGTGATATTAATACCAGGGGCACCCTCCCCTCGGGGTGTGCTAAACAGCCTCGGGTCAAAATGTACCCTACTGGTAGATGAAAACCCTTCCCTGCCGCTATTCTCTGAGGTACCTACCATGCCATCCTGGCCATTTCCCTCAGACTGAATGTACCGGCCATCCGGACGTTTCCGGGCCCCCCTACCAATACCTGCCGTTTCCATCTTTTGAGCCATTAAACATTCAATGTACACACAATCAATGAATCATAAATGAAACAAACCAATATTCAACAAATAAACACTCGGCGGATCACCGCGAGTACAAAATCAAAACACACAAAATTTATTTTTCAAAATGGCGCCTACCACGTTGTCTCGGCGTTGCAGTGAATTTTCAATTTTCCCCACTTGCAGCGCCATTTATCGTGTTTCCCACCGCTTTGATGGCGAGATAGTCGGGGAAACCGATAAGAACCACCAACAACTACCAGTAGGCTTGAAGTATCTTTATATAAGTATGATAGTCTTGTAAAACAACGTGTCTTGCGATTTTCAAACGACAGAGAGAGTCTCTCTTGCGCATGGGCGAATTCATCCGGTGCCCGATGAATTCGCCCCCGCACTTACAATAGTGGGTAAAATCACCACAGTAAACAATATGTATCCCAATCGTATATGGAGGGTGAAACTATGCAGAAACTTCAAGTTTCAGTAAGTTTCCGTTGCGGAAACCATTTGGATTCGTGGACAGCCTAAGTTTCAGCACTGCGGAAACTCAATGAAACTTGAAGTTTCCGTGCTGAAACCTGTCGGAAACTTAAAGTAACCTTAAGTTTCCAAAGGGTTTCCGCAGTGCTGAAACCAGATATTTCATCCAGTGAATAACGTCAATTCACAGGATAGAAGTTTAAATTCACCTCCCCATCGTTGATTTGACCAATATGTTAAACGAGTGGGTCTTGTTTCTATAAGTGGTTTGATGATTGCGCATGATGGACCGACTTT
Source organism: Magallana hongkongensis (assembly GCA_016163765.1). Taxonomy (NCBI): domain Eukaryota; kingdom Metazoa; phylum Mollusca; class Bivalvia; order Ostreida; family Ostreidae; genus Magallana; species Magallana hongkongensis. Next base: position 28,457,937 of record WFKH01011925.1, on the reverse strand, counting down.
TGTCTAATAATACCGTTTGCGTCTACACGGTAGGTTTCTGAATATAGTTTGTGCATTTATTTCAAGAAGACGTTTCACGCGTGATTTGCTACTTCTTATGAAAACTTTTTTTTTTTCATTTTTTCAGTATCTTTCAGCTTCATTTTGTTGTTTAGAACCAGTATTTTTTCATCTTTATTTCTTAAGCTCATCTTGACGAGACCGAGGCGATTGTTGAGTTTTTTGACAGTCGTGATGCCGCTAATACATGTACACTTAAGGAAACGTCTTCCCCTAACGAATGGGTTCATTTGCTGTATGCTAGAAATCCTCGTCTTCCTAAATCGAATAACCACTAGCCGCAGTTGTAGGTCGGTGCAGTCAAGTGGATTTGTGATGTTCGATTTCTTGATTAATTGTGCCGCTGTCGCTATTCCTGTTTTTTAATACCCCGAAGGAGAATGGGGTTACTGTTTTACCCGTGTGTGTGTGTCTGTCCTTCTGTCTGTCTGTCCGTCCGTAACAAAAAAATCTGTCGCATTTATCTCAGCAACTATTTATCGCAGATGCTCGAAATTTTAACACACTATTTGTTCAGGAATGCAATATCTTGGGATATATTTTTGTACCAATCGGACGTCAACTTCCTATTAAATGACGACCTTGCTTATTTTTTAACCAAAATTTTCAAACATATTTTCGTCAAAGATTTCTAAGCAACTATTTATCGCAGATGCTTGAAAATTTAACATACTATTTGTTTAGGCATGCCATATTGTGGGATATATGTTTGTACCAATCGGACGTCAAATTCCTGTTAAATGACGACTTTTTTTTATTTTTAGCCAAAATTTTCAAACAAATTTTCGTCAAAGAATTATCAGCAACTTTTTATCGCAGATGCTTAAAATTTGTACACAGTATTTGTATATGCATGCCATATCGTGGGATATATTTTTGTACCAATCGGAAGTCCACTTCCTGATAAATAATGACGTTGTTTATTTTTAACCAAAATTTTCAAACAAATTTTCGTCAAAGATTTCTCAGCAGCTATTTAGCGCAGATGCTTGAAAATTTAACACACTATTTGTTTAGGCATGCCATATTGTGGGATATATTTTTGTACTAATCAGATGTTAACTTTCTGTTAAATGTCGACTTTGCTTATTTCGTAATTCACACCAGAGCGGGGGTATCACTAGTGAGCTTTGGCTCACAGATATCTTGTTTTTTCTATTTTGTTCCCTTTTTAACATAACTCATAAAACAAGGAACATTCACAAAAACGAACTTGGAAATATTGACCACATCGAATTGATATTCATAAACTTCAAGGCACATAATATTAATCGAGGTGTACTGGGTTCCAAAAGCAAGTCCATATTATCACGTGAATATATACTGATGTAAAGCTCGTTTTACTTTTCTATATCAAATTGTGAAGTGTGGTGTGTTATTAGGCCCTTTGAATTTTTTTCAAAGTGCGTTAAATTTTGTAACAAGTCAGCGCATTTCATAAAAAAAATTGCAGAGTACGTTATGAATGTACATCAACATTTCTTTTAAGTACGGAGACACTTATCGCACTTTAATTTAAAAACAAATATAAATCAATAAAAACTATGGACTTTGACTTTTATTGGTTGATAGAACGATAATTTTTTAAACACTTAAAAATATGATTTTGCGTCTTTAAGAATGGAGAGGGGACACCATGATTCATTTTAGTTACCAGTACATCCTTCAAATTGAGTTCATGAAAAAAAAGCTTCTCGTCCCTCATCTTTCCCTAAAATATCATAGTTACATGTACACCGTATGGAGAACTCGTTTTTGTCCCGGGACAGGAAGCGGCCTAAGGAAAGTTAACTTTTCAAAAAATGAACCAAAAAATATATCCAGATGTTTTCTCCATCACATCTGATACAGGTAGTTTCAATAAAATCCATCCAATCATCTCTGAAAAATTTTGGCGACAAAAGAGGGGAAAAATAATAAGAAACCGCACGAAAACAGTAAGGTCTTCTCTAGAAACGTAATGACTTAACAATAGAGTAAAAGTAACCGAACCAAAACATTAAGGTCTTCCTTTGGAAACTTGGCACTAGATTGTTGACATTTCTACGCAAGATGATGTAATAGAAAAGATCGAAGTTTAACAAGGCATATGAACAGAATGTTTCATGACTTTCAATGGTATAACATTTTTATCCATCTGTTTAGTTTTTGGTCTATCCCATCGCCAACACTTGGGAATAGATAACACACAATTTGATGTACAAAACTCATAATTATAACATCGCAAATTATTAGATATCCTATATATAAAGATTGAATACTTAGATTACTGTTATTACATTTATTCTTAAACAACATGAAAAAAGCAAGTCTATACATTGAAATGCGAACATATTAAATAAAAAGATATTTAATTACTAATTTGATAAAACAAAATAGTAAATCAAAAGTACATGTAATTTTTTCAGTATGCGATTAATCCAAGGGTTTTCCTAAAATTTCTTCATCCATTGGTTTTGTTCGTGCAATGCGGATTGTTATGTACTGTATTCGGTTAAAATTCGTAGCAATTATGACATTGAACAAACAACATGCATGAATTATCATTATTTAAACTAAATCAATGAGCTGATGTACCTTTATTTCTCGAATATAAGTTGGATATTTGGAAGTTTCAGTAAATAATTGTATAGAATTCGTTTCAACATACTGTTAATTTCCCAACTTGGTGATGGCCATGATTTTGTTAGCCGCTCGCTTAATGCAGAAGTCCGTCGATTCAGCGGCATTTAAGACATGCGGCCTCAACACCACCGCAGTGCGATAGCTCGCAGGGTCGCTTTCTGACATTGCAGAAATGCCGCAGTATACACACAGCAAAATGAGACTACATAAAAAGCTTTGAATTAAACGAATAACAAACAAAATACCTATACTTCAAAACTTTAAAAAGGTCTTTTTAGATTTCAAATCTTATTATGTATAATTTACAAGTTTGAATTGTACATTTATTCCATTAACACTCTCTCTCTCTCTCTCTCTCTCTCTCTCATTCAAGTCACGAGCTGTGATGTCTTAACACCGCATACTACAATTGGATTGGACAAAGTGTCAACACACTTTGTTGATCTATCTAAAGGTTCTTAATTCACTTTTGGATTGCATGGATTTCAGGGGTCAACTGAACTATAAATATTTGTTTGATTTCTTCAAATAATCAATTTCCATGCCAATTTTTAGCAAAAAATTCAGGAAAATTATCATTTATGTTTGGGGCCCTATATTTTCAATAAATGGCATGTGACATGGGTCACAAAACCCCCCCAAATGAACACTTTAGGTCCTCTTCTTTATATCCAAGTGGTTTTTGGATGATTAATATTACTAGTATTTCAGGTGCCAACCTCCTTAACAATATGTTGTACTTTGACCATAAATTGAAGTAGTTCAGAAATGCCATGCATTCTATAGGTTGTTATATACAAATCTCTCTCTCTCTCTCTCTCTCTCTCTCTCTCTCTCTCTCTCTCTCTCGTTTATGTTAATTTTGCTTTGTAAATTTTACATGTAACACTGTGCCGGATAATTATGCCAGTGCCAAGGTGGCATTTTTGCACCCGCTTAAGATACAGTTTCGGAAAAATCCATA
>WFKH01011925.1:28426532-28448740 GCA_016163765.1 Magallana hongkongensis | reverse complement strand
AAATGAAGATCTTTCCTCGACCATCTGTAGAGTAGTTGAAATGTTTAAGATTGTATGTTTACAAAAAATTTGCTTGCGAATATTTATATATGTGTATAATATTCTATAAACAATATGTCTTAGGTTTAATTCACAAACATATTTTAGGAAATAAAAAGCTGTCCTACCTTGTTCATAGTTATTAGATAAATATTCAACATCACATTTAGGACAACGTCTGCTAAAATCTTCAATAACCCTTCCCAATCCTCTGTCATACAAAGCACAACAGTATCCTACAAGCGAAAGTAATAACAATTTTAGAAAAAAAAGAGACTTTATAAATTCAAGATAATCAAATAAATTAGTAGTTAAGAAAAAAAATGCATTTATTTCAATCACTATTATCTAATTCCATGCAGAGTGATAAAAAATAATTACAATAATTTAATTAGTATTCCCGAAAAACAGATTCCGTTGAGTTCGTTATTGACTTTACCCAACGTCTAATAACCTATCATTGTACTGATTGAACGTTTAGCCAGAAATTTGCATGTCCCTGAAACTGCCATTCTCACTAATCCATGAAATTGATGCCAACGAATTTTATTGAAACCAATGTATTTTGTGTATAATCGGTATTATATGATATTGAGCTTTATAATAATCTACATGTTTTTTATTCGAAATTCGAGAATGACAATTTTTAGCTGATTTTGATTTTGGTGGAAATTTCATAACGTTTTCTCAATCTGTACTAAACTGCAATTACGTTGCCTAGTGAAATAGCGTAAAAGTAATGGTTTATTCGTTTTTGTCGGTCTTTGTGACAGTGTTGTTTTTTAGGGTTTATACATCATTTTAACGAAAAAAAGGACATACAGTTGTACATGTACCTCTTATATAACTTATTGGAGCGCATACTTCTACAAACTGTTCCTCAAACTTCACACAATGATACACTAGTTGTTGTCCCATGCATTTTGGAAAGATGTCACAGTTCTTTTTATGCGATCTTTCGGTAAACATCGTGCTGTTTGTCGGACAAGCATATACTTTCACCAGAGTTTTTTCTGATTCGTGGCAAATATCTTTCTGTATGAATAATTGAAAAATAAAGAAAGTTACAAATTTGAATCTCCGAAGTTAATTATAATATTATTATGGTTCAAAATCTTTCATTTTCATTATTATTTAAAAATTTTTGAAAAAGGTTTTTTTTGTGCGCTAATGAATGTTAAAAATGATTAAATAAATGTGATTTACCTCTGTATATCTCTTTTGAAGACGAATGGTCTTTGTATTCACCAGATATAAATCCATGAAACATATCACAAAGTATATGTACAAAGTAAAGTCATTGAATATATGTCTTCCACCTGACATTTTGAGATGTTTCTAGTGTGTTCGTTGGAGCGCCGACGTCAGAAGTCTACGTTGTTAATGTTAAAGTTAACTATTGAAACAAAGGATCAAATATTTAGAAATTTGATATTCAAAAACTGTCTACATGTGTTTCAGTAAAGAAAATCATAATGGAAGCATTCCTTTAATAAATAAAATTGATTTTTTTTTTCATTCTTATTCTATTTAACATGTTCATATTTAAGAATGAACACAGAAGAATTACATAAACATTTTTTCAACAAAATTCACATGACTGCCATAACAATTATCAATCGTCGTTTCTAAATTGAATCAAACGTTTATCATCGGTGTACAAAATCTATTAAGTAATTGCTGTAATGGTTACTTTCGGTTTCCAACAACAACTTAACATATCTTTACAAAGACAAATATAATTATTCATTACATGTAGCATACGAATCCGACCATTATATCGAGTTATATTTCAATTTTAAGAACGAATTTATATGAAAACTTCAAAGTATTACAGTAAAACGTAAACCCTACATAGCGATTGAAAATATGCAATATAAGTGGAGGTAGGGGAAATTGTTCTAAACATCCCCCCCCCCAATTATGAAGACGTTTTCAATACACATCAAATGAGCCCGGATATCTGTACCTTAAGTGCTTTGGGTGGAGTTCAGAAAACACGGTATGCGACATGAACTGACATGTTGTAAGTTCTTTATTAACAATAGTATCAAGTGATATTTTCTGTGTATGTGGACCCGGGCGCTAGCGCAAATACGTCGCTGCCCATCAACATATCTCGTAATACCCCAAATATTGGCTCAATTACTGGAATTAAATAAAACTAGAGCTGTTTTTGTCTTCAACAAAAGGTAAGGGCTTATCGACAGCCCCGTTTCCTTTTATTATTTAAAATGTCAGAAAATATTATTTCTAATTATTTCCCAAACTTGTCAGCGCCTTTGTATAAACAGTTGCCTAAATAAGAACTTATGAGTAGTACAACGTCAAAAGAAAGATAACTCCGGAACTTTACAACAAGCTCTATCTTTAATTTCAAGAGGAATGTTTTCAAAGAAAAAAAAAGTCAGTAATCATTCATCGTTATTAAAAGTAGGTATGTCTATAGTATTTATGCTCTACATTCTTAGATCAAAGCAAGATAGCTCTTTTAAATTAAAATGTTCTGTTTTTAAAAATGTGGGATGATTAGACCTTTAACATCCCTATAATGAGTCAAAAAGTTGCTCCTTGGACCATATTTTTTAAATTGTACACATTAGTCTAACAATATACCGAAAATATTTTTTTTTAATCGACTGAAAAATAAAAAAGTTACAACTAAAGAACTGTTTTGAACGTGGACCCTTGCAGATCCCCCTTTTTTTTTTCGAATTGTCTACCCAAAACCTTTTTCCGGTCTGCGCATTATGTGTGTTAATATAAATAAAATATTGTAATATTTACTTTAAAAAAACTTTTCTCAGAGAATGAACGACGCGTGATTTTTGTTTAACATTGAAACTTCCAAAGACTATTTTAATCGATTCATAAAACCGGAAGTAGTCAATAGTGTTTGTTGAAACTTAGAATGTATGTTAATACTTTTTTATTCACAATATATATGCGTCTTATTAAAATTTATAAGGTTATTAATTTTTTTTTCATTCCCCCTTTTCTCAAGTTTTAGGCCAGGTATCTCAAAAAGATAAGAAATAGAAAAACGCCTACGCTAACAATTTTGTACAGCTTGACCAGATACATCTTATTCTAAAATTGGAATGTTCTAACTCAAAAAGTAAGCAAGATATCGCGTTTCATTTGTCCTTGTGAAAACTGGAAATACCAGAACGGAAAGTCCAAAACCTTAAATACGCGTGTCATAAATAATTGTTTCAATATTCCTTTCCGTTTTCAAAAAATAGCTGGCATAAATCATGTGGAGAATAATAATAAAAGTAGACGAAAACAATGTTTCTTTTCTACAACTATTGTGGGTTTTTTTCGAGTACATTTTGAATATCTGAGCCATGTATATTGAATACCTACATGTATAATGAATGAAACTAATATAAACTTTTTTTGACGCTGTTTCCCTCGAATCGATATGACACATAAATTTGATAGTTGTCTGTCAATTTCTTTGCGATATTGTAATTTGAAATTCTTCTGAAATGTCCCGATATATAACGTTGATGCGAGTTATCTCCCGCTCTGCATAGAAATTTCTTTGAAATTGCTTGATCATTTTAATTTATGCTATTTTTGAGAGGAAGGGCGGGATAAGAGAAATTTCAGTTAACGTTTAGATTACTAAATGGCATAAGTTTATCAAGTGATTCCTAACGAAATTTAGAATCGAGAGGAAAACAAAACATCGATTCATCGTGATAATTATCGTCATGATAATTATAAGTTATAATTTGATAAGTGAAAGTTGTATTGTCAATTTCGGCCCGCATTCTCTACTGACTAACATTATGTTCCATTTTATTACAGTTATTGCAAATAAAGAGTATTAGCTAATCAAAATACAGAAGTACTGACGGGAGTTGATTTTATCGATTATTATTTATTTTAAAATCAACAATGTTATTTTGCATTGCAAGTAGTTTCCTATATGTATTTAAATTACGGATATTTTTTATAATATAAATTCTCCAACAGAAATTTCGTGAAACCCCCATATGAATCATGTTGTTTAATATTCAAAGAATTAATTCCATCAAACTACGTATCAGTAATCGAAATAGTTCTGAGATATTGTATGGATCCAAGCAATATTGAACTAAAGGCTCGTTCAACAAGACGCCCGGCTGTCTCCGTTAATTTCCGACAAGCAAGAGAGTCTCAGCTTGTCGGATATTTACGGAGACAGCCGAGCGTCTGGTTGAACGAGACTCTATTGAACTCTGGCGTAGGAATACATACAATGTACGACTACAAAAATATCTAAATTATTCGTACCATTTAAAATCTGACTATTTACAAGATATATATAAATAAGTTTCCTTGAAAACAATTCTATATACATACATTACATCGAATTTATTGATTATTTTCAAGAACTAAATGTTGTCAGCGGTGTTGATCTGTGCTTAGGTCCAAACACAGTTTCACTTTCGGTTTGTCTGAGTAACTGCATAGGAGAGTTGATTAAAATCAACTCCCAAAAACGATTTCTCTGGAATTTTTACATTTTTTTAATTTCATTCACATTAGCTTCACTTCAAATGAACACACAGAAGCTGCTTACGTTTGACATTTGCATTACATGAAAACACGGATATGTTAAAAATATGAACGATTTGCTTTTCTCAAACGTAAATATAAGTAATACATGTTAACAGGATGTTATAAAGTTCACCTGGATATGAACTTGTTTGGTGTGTGATCAAATCTTCTGAAAAGTCCTTTCACAGGATTTGATTACGTGAACAACAATGTTCATATCCCAGTGAACATTTCAACATGCTGTTTAACTCTTAAGTGAACATTTTAAATGACGTCACGATGAATACCGCAAGCGCTTATTGTTTAATTAACCTTTGCATTACTGTAAACAAAAAATACAATGTTATGTAAAACATTCTGAGCGTTTTCCCTCTCTCAAACGTAAAAATATGTAATAAACAACAAGGAGTGTTAAACCAGTTCACTGGGATATGAACTTGGTTAGTACATGTACGTGATCATATCTTCTAAGAAGACCTCAGAACATTTTAACATGCTATTATTTCTTAAGAAATTTAATGCGTTGACCCATATGCGAGTTCCCATTATGTATCTTCTTGCCGAAAGGTTATTGATTTATAAGCATTTGAAGCGCAGACGGTTTACACTGTCATAAACAATTAAAGGCCTTCTGGCAAATGTTCAACAAATATCAATGGTTGAATTGAAAGAAAGAGACGCGTATCGGGGATTACATCCTGTTGGGCACGTTTTTTAATTACCTGTAAAATTTCCTAAGGGTTATTTTCTTTAAAGAAAATATGAGACAGTCACATAATATTTCCCTGCCATTTATGATATAAACAATTTAATGAAAAAAACACCAAAAATGTATTTGTTTATTTTTTTTTTTTTTATAGGAAATGGTATTATCAAGAATAAAGTAAAATTATAAAAGTAAAAGCCCAATGTAACTGTGGTAAATAGTTATCAATAAATCTCAACGAATTACTGTCGTAAAAATGGTTAAGAGTAATTTATTTTATCTTCTAAAACATCTTTAGGTTTGGAACTTGATTATACATTGTATCTACGAATTGTGTTCATTGTTTAAATCTGCTATTGAAACAATTAAACGTATTGGGTTACCAATTTTTGAAAATGCATTATATGACTTATAAGTCGTCATGACAATCAACAATTACAAAGCAATAGTAACATTTTCTGTGATTATTCAGTCAACATTTCTTCTACATGTAGAATTTTAAGAATTGTTAATCTATTATGAAACATAGCAAATCCGTACAAGTTAAATTTAAACTCAAATTCCCTTTTAAAATAAAATTTAGTTTCGTTTTATTAACATTATGTTTACCACCAAAGTCCCTACATTAGGTGCATTTATTTTAATAGATCTGTAATAGATAATCATTATATAAAGATATCGCTCTCTCTCTCTCTTGTCAAAAAACATGATGAGAAAAGGAAGTATTTTGTTGATATTGATTTTATTATACTGAAGATGGGGGGGGGGGGGGGCTTTGTGTTGACGAAAAATAACATTAAAAACCAATTGTTTTGACTTATTTTCAGAAGTAAGAGAGTCTGCTCTATTTACTTAGAGCTTTTTAGTAGACTGACATTTTTTGTGAATAAGTTGACCTTTACAAGAACTAAATATATATGACCTAAATATCCCTAGCAAAGATAGGTACAAATGATAACATAAACAAGACTTGCTAATACACAACTAATGAATCAAGGCAGATGCATAAACACAATTTCCACTACAACTAGTATGGTGAATATGGTCGCATAATAATAAAATTTGTGGGGAACTGGGTAGGCAGTCAGTGTTCCACTTTATCTAATCAATGAAGGGGACCCACTAGGAGCGCTATTTCAACACAGGTACCCAGAGAATGAACGAGTCACCGCCTTAAGGCAGATAGTGGTGCCTGCTCTTCTCGTCCGTCTCGTAGGAGCTACTAGGCAATAATGCTTGATCGGGACTAACAAGTAGACTGTCCTATCCTTGCTTGACATTGCATACGAATTCGATAAAGCACGAGTGCATATTTCTCAGAATACCTACTCATGATTCTAAGAACGCATAATTCAATCCAAACAACAAACATAGAATTGCTAACGCCCAAGGACGCTACCAATAAAACCTGCCCCTGCATAGGTAGCAATTTGTAGGAGACAACAGATTTTGGAACAGGAATAGTGATCAACTACCACTGTGAACTCCCCAGTCCCGAAACCAACTAATTTATGCGAAAATATATTACCCAATCCAATGTCGTTTTACTTGTTGCATTGATTTAAAGGCAGGTATCATCGGGGTTTTTTTAAGTGGGGAGGGAGGAACAGCAGAATCATCCAAAATTCTCATCAAGCAAAAAAAACCAAAAACAAAACAAAACAAAACCAAAAAAAAACCCCACCAAAACCAAAACTAAAAAGCAAAACAAAAACAAGGCATGTTCAAAATTTTTTTAAAAATCCTAATCTTTTAGGGGGGTACCTACTACATGTATAACTTCGTTTCCACTGATTTTCACTTCTCAGTTTTACATGCTCCCAAAAAGAGTTGGTGGGGGGTGAGGGGAGCAACTCCATGATAACTCAATTTTCTATGTTTAAATTTAAGAAAGATATTTGCTGCGAGAAAAATGATGCTAAGTGCCTGATTTGATTACTATGTTTTGGTTGTTGCAAATAATTCTGGACTGCAACCGAGTCTCTGCTGAGTGATTATGGTAAGAACATATATAATCAAAAACATAAGCAGCGACAAAATATCACCAAGTACAAAAACATAATAGCATGATCAATAAAATAAGATATAGAGGGTAGGTGGTCGGTTATTTTGAACTGTAATGCTGTATCTAGCGGGGTTTCTGTTGGATATGATGATTAGCTCGTTCCAAGTTTCTAGAATGTAAAATTGCACCACATGTTTTGTAGCACAACATATCACCGAACTAAATTAATTTTGTACTATTTGATTATTATCAAATAATTTTGATACATTATGAATCTATACAAATAACTTTGAATAAAGTAAATATGACACAAATATTTATCTTCTTAAAACCTATTTGAATTCAAATTATCATGTTTATCCCCATCTCCAATCTTTGGGGAATACAATGAATGACCACGCATTGCCTGTATATATGTTGTTAGGGACTAGCGTGCATGGTAGCAACATGTTGGTTGTGGTTGAAATGTGTGTTGCTACATGTAACAAATACATACATTAGCCAGTATTTTGCATTGACTCCCTCAACCCATCCCAGGAGGAGACAGATATGAGAATTTTACGAGGAATAAACTGTTCGTCATATTTACGCCCTGATTCGACCGACTTGCAACAGACCTAATGTATCTGTGGTATTTAACAACTCTTGAGCCTTAGACTGATACTACTCTAACATGATGCAAGTGAAATTTAAAATGCAGAGGCCAATTTCCAAATATGCAAAAAGGAATAATCTTTTGATTAAGCAATGCTTAAAGTATCATTCATTATCAATAAGCAATCTTGCGAGTCAAAGTTCTCTTAATCGGCGCCAAATTTCAGCAGAAGCGATAGGTCGAAAAACTGACCTCCACATATCTTTTTTTTTTAATTCATTGGGAACGTTGGCCGCCTAGATATAAACATTAAATGGTGTATAGCTGACATTCTTGTAATCGTTGACGATTTCTTAAAAAACAACTTCTCACTATCCAGGCAAAATATATTTTTGAAGACTTCGTTTACTTATTGAACAAACACGAAACTAAATGCTTACTGACGATCGCTGCAAACTTGTTTTAAACCTTTTTATCGGCAATGTTGCAATGAAATTTTCTGTTGTCCCCTTTTGCAGTTCTATATCCAAGTGAAACTTTTTGAGCTTATAAGAAAAGAGATAAGAGGTTGAATACAGAAATTGAAAGTCTCTAACGATATTAATATTGTGAACAAGATTAAATATATACCGTATAGCCGGTTTTTTTGGCGGGACACAAATTTGGCGGATTTGGGCCTACAAGGTATACCATTAATTTTGGCCGATATAATTTTGGTGAATTCTTTACCCTTCATTAAAAACTCTTGTCAGTTTATTTTTAATCTTATTTTTAATAGCTGAGAAGTTAATGCAAATGCACTTGAGCAAAAATCCTATGTCACCATTACAAGGTGGTAAAATATAAACATTACCCCGGTTTCACCCTGTCTTACTTCAATATTTTCAAAAGAATTACTATAAAGTACTTATTATATGCATGAAAAAAGTATACCGTATAAACAATCAATTTTGATTTTATTGTTAGTAATGAAACCGTTAATCAAACAATTATCTGCACCTGAGTCGATAATTAATCACATGTCTCCTAAAACAACACAAGCCAACACCCCTGTCACTGGGGCTTATTGCACACATGAATAGGGAAAAGTGATATTGTGTTTAAACAATTAACTTCTAATTTATAGTAATGTTTAGCTTTTATTTATTTACATTAGTTTTGTATTGATTTTGAGTAAATGCACATTTGTGTCTGTAACACTGTGTGCATGTAACAACTATTTTGTTCCTGTTTATCATGCTCACAGACTATAAAAAAATATATTAAAAAAAGCTATATAAACGACATGTTTGTCAATTAAAGCTGTATAGAAAGTATTTAAAGTTGGCGATTTTAATTTTGGCGAATTTTCAAAAATCGCCAAAATAAGCCAAAATTATATCCCCGCCAAAAATCCAGCTATACGGTATAATATCCAAGGCATACTAAAAATATATTAAAACGCATTTAAGAAAAAAAAACTTTAAAGAGACTTATTTGCATGAATAATTTTAAACTTTAAAGAATACGGCCTTGTCTGACTTACTCTTCCGTGAATTATAAGTTGCCTTTGAATTTAGCCTTTAAATATTCATGTGAAGACATGATGGTTATTATAAATACAGCAATATCAATTAAAATGTTCATGCCTAAAATACAGCATGTGAATGACAAACTGTTCAATATAAAATACTGATACACTCATTGTAAAGAGTACGTAAGAATCAACACGAACAAAGTCCTTTTACAATTGGCGCACAAGCACTTTACATCACTGCGCTCGGAATGTTATAGCTTCGCACTGTGATATTTTCGGGCGTTGGAATTATAAGAAAGCTAATGGTCGGTTGCGTATCTCGGGTTTAAACCCCCGATTCGTCTACGTACACAATTATGTAAAATGTACTTCTTGACATAGAGTTATAGAGGTATAAATACATTGATGGTATCCTAACAACAAAACTTTATGATAAACGTGATGACTTCAATTTTTCTTAAGTCAACTTTCCTTACTTATGTAGCAATACACATTCATAACCTGCATATGGTGTTTTTGTCTCTCAGTTAATTCGATACGCAAGGGCATGCTCTTCGTATGAACAGTTTCAAAGGCTAGGCAAGCTACTGACAAACAAGTTGATAAAACAGGGCTATCAGCATATACAATCTTCGACTGGGACGCATGCTGATTAACATTTTCATACTAATTAATAGACTATAATCAATCACCTAATTGTCTAATGACTTCTTCGGATTTTTTTCCCAATTATGACAAAGAGCACACGGCGGGTGCGACCGATAAGCAAAGAATGCTCTCTCTACCTAGACACCTGATTCTACCTCTTTTCAGACGTCCGTGTTGCTCTGCCTTGAATTTGTATTTCGTTTTATGGATTGTTGAGATGTTTGACGGTTTGTTATTGTCATTATTCATGTATCTTTTTCCCGTAATATATGACCTTAAGGAAATTATGTGGAAAATCAAACATTTTCATGAAAGTCCATCTGAAATCCTGTAAAAATTAATCCCAATACATCTGTTAACTTGAAGTTTAATATTATTTTGAAATCGAGGTCAATATTATATATGCTGTTGAAGGTATTATGGATATATGTCTTTCATCAAAAATAGAAAAAAAAAATTGAGATTTGTTCTATCCTTCTTCATAGTAATAACAAATTAAAACACGACTATTTACTGTGCTTATCACAGTACTTGTGTTTAAATGAAGCAGAAGTACACAATATCAACATTTTGCTATGAAGCATTATTCAAAGAATCCATATCTTAAATTTCAAAAACCTGTAGGCTCCTTTTATTTACTACAGTGTAGGTCTTAATTTAAAGCATGTTGTAGTTTCAGCATAACTTAAAAACATTTCATGATGAATGCTGAGTCTTTCAAAGGATTACTTTGTTCCATGCTTTTAATCTAGATCTTTTCAATCTTAGATCTTTTGAATTTTAACATGTGCTCAAGGCATGGAATATCGATCCCGATTTAGATAAACGTGTAAGGTTACCTTTTATTTTACATGAGTCAGTTATGCAGACATTTAAATAATCCAAAGCAACGATGTAAGAGATCAATATGCAGCTGTGCAAGAACATAAAGCAATCGATGCATTTTCATTAAAGTATATAACAGCGGGTGAATTTAGCTGTCCAAATACAGGATGCAATTGGGACATTTTAAAATATGAATATCGGAAACACTGTAAATAGCAGAAATGTGAAACAATGACACACTAAACACAAACATTTTGATCAATTGTACATGTAGAACTTGGCAATAGTTTTTTTTTTATATCTCCAGATGTATCACTTAAATATGACCTTAAATCCATAACTTCATACTACATGAAAGCAAAAGAATACATGGTCAACGTAGGCATTTCTAATAAATATTGATGGTAAACTGATAATGTCGTAGGAAAAAACTGTTGGAATTCTACACAACTTAAAAAAATAAAATAAACACAGGTAGCAGGACACTATTTGTAGATTTATTGTCGGATGTGTGAGGATTTTGAGATTTAGAAGGAATTATGAATGCTGCATTCTTGTGTTATTTACTTAAAGTAATTCTATTAGTTGAACTTTCAATCCTGACTTTGTTACTTATTAATTTAAAGAGGTTTGATCCTTAGGTTTTGGGTAGCCATTTTGGGTCACCTCTAGTCTGAAAATTCTGCATCACATATTAATTCTAGTTGTATATTTATATTTATAAATTTATTATAAATTTATAATGCCAAATAAACTATATTGAGTGAAATTGTTTTTAAAAAATAACATTTTTACAGAGTTTAGTAAGGGACTATATTTTGTGGCGGAAGGTTATCAAGAAGGAAATGAACAATTTTCATAACTCATTAGTTTTAAAATACTGTTACTTTAGCTTCCTAATTTTCAGCGCAGACCAAACTTCTAGATAGTCTGTGTATTACAATATATTCATGATGTTTTAAAAAACATATTTAAACAATATTTTGATATTTCTATTGATATATTTTGGCATATTTAGCATTTATTTCATAGAAGTTAAGAAAAAAATTAACTCCAATTTTGGCCTTAAATTAGCTTAATTCATGCTTTATCTCAAATTTTTAAGATGTGACCCCTAGTTGTTTTACTTTTAAATGAGACATTGAATGTATGTCTATTTGTATGCAAAGTTTTGGAAAGATGACATTACTATGATCTTTTTTATTTGCGTTATAATTCAATTACTCCAAAATTTTGAAACATCTGTTGTTGTGTTCATTATATACTGGCCTTTGAAGCCACCAGTAAAGCAAGAATTTTTAAACTTTGACTTAGATTTTACTTTTATAGTCACTACATGTGTTCAACTTCATACTGTATTAAAATCATAACTAAATAATAGTTAAAACTATAAATATCTCTTTGATTTTTCAAACTATCAATTTCTATTTCAAATTTTAGCAAAATTTTTAGGAAAATTATCATTTCTGTTTGGGGTCCTATATTTCCAAAAAATGGCATGTGACATGGGTCACAAATAGAATAAATGAACATTATAGGTCCCCATCTTTGAATCCAAGTGGTTTTCGAATGATTGACATTACTATTATTTCAGGTGCTAACCTCCTTAAGAAATAAGATTAGCTAATTGAAATGGAAAGCCTACAAGTTTGCATACTCTCTCCTTAGGGCGAGACGCAACAGGTGTATAGTGCGTCGCATCTTCTTTGTTCTTAAGATAAAATTAACTATAACTATTTAACACTTTCACAAATAAGAATTTCAGATAAAAGCCGGTTTTGAAAAAAAATATCGGGAATAGATTAGCCACCCCATCCTAGTTTTAAGCGTTAATAATTCATTCATATAGACGTAGAGTTGTCAACACAATATATTCATAGTTCAAATTGTCATAGTTATAAACAAATGTGTGTAATCAATAAATGAAATAAAACGATAAGAACAAAAAATCTATTAAAGGAAAAAAAAGGTCGTGGAATATGCTACTAAGTAACATCTAATAGTGTATGTTACCTTAACTGCGACTCCGTCCTTAGCAACTGTTTTGATCAGATACTTGTAAAAGGTTATTGATCTTTGTTTCTTTTTTTTCCTTTTGTTGAGGGAGGAATCGATATTTAACAGTCCGTAGAGTTTTTGTTGTACATGTAGCACAATATTGATTTTCCAGCGTCAAATTAATTAAAATATTACTAGTAAATTGATTGAAATAATATCAATCATAGCTGATGTGTTAGAACTTATGTATTCAAAAATGTGTAATAACTTTTGAGAATCAACATTTTTTGTTGTGTTATTTTGAATAGGTATATGCTCCATAGGTAATTGTATAACGATGACAAAGCCTATGTTTTGAATGCACATGTACGGGGGAATATTAGTAAAAGATTAATATTGAGCTGACAAAATAAAAATAAAACAAATCAACCCCAGAAACCCAGTTTGTTAAAACTCTAGTGGCAAAGTAGTCAAGAAACCAGATTTTATGTAAAAATTGAGGCATGTTTTTTGGTAATTTATTCGAAATTATCAAAATTTTGAAGCTGTTTCATCCGGGTTTACCTTAATAATAACCAATTAAAATTATTATTTTTACTGCTTGGAATAGGTTCCTCATGATACATGCATTAATCGAAAAAAAAAATATATGGAAATAACTTACTTAAGAAGAAATGAATTTTGCGATTACAACAACGGCATTTGAATATTTTTTGTTTGTTTTTATTGGTCCGTTTCAATTCATATTTAATTCACTTTATTTCCTGTTTATTCTTATTATTCAGAGTAAAGCAAGAACCGTCTGTCGTGCTAAGGTGACTGCTTGAATGCCAACATTTTCCCTTTAATAAGAGGGTTCTTTTTTTAATAGAGGTATTGATTGAATTCAAAAATTCAATTTCATAATGCTGGCAAAATATTTCAATGCAAATCAAAACCAAGTTTTAAATGGATTATAACCTTATACCATCAAAGGATGAGATACTAAAAATTGATGTAGTAACTGTGTTTTCATTTCAATTTATCGTCTAGCGTAAGCCGATCTTTGTATTGCTCAATAGCATATGGAGTTTCGGTTTCGGTTTTGTTAAAGCGCTATGTTGATTTGTCGTTAAAAAAGAATGATCCCCGTTTTCTGCAAACTATTAATAATAGAAATTTTCGCGGCATTTTATTTTTCCTAAAGGCTTGATTGCTATTAAATATGATACAGGTGACACTCGATGGCTCGAACTTTGATCTTTCGAAGTTCTTGATCTCTTGAAGTGAAATCATGGTCCCGATTTTTTTCTCTATATAAGTAAGCAAATTTACTCTTGATCTCTCGAACTCTGATCTCTCGAAGTTCTTGATCTCTCGAAGTAAAACCTGGGTCCCGTTATACATATTTCATTGTTTTTCACTCTTGATAACTCGAAGTGGTTGCTGTGTACACACGCGACCGATCAAGCGTGTAATTATAGCTCCACATATACCTTACCTGGATGGTCAACTGAACGCCTAGCGGGTAGTGTTAATTGGTTGATTACGTAAGTGACACTACCCCTTGCTTCCATCAAAAGGTAGATAAGTAATTTGTTACTAATCTATTTATTTCAACAACTTGTGAAAATTACGGTAAATTAAACCGCTCTTTATTTAACATATTCTGTGATTTAGAAAACATAAAATACTTTAAAGTTTTTTAAAGTGAAACAGAACACTTAATAAACACATAACTAAGTTCTGTACTGCTTAAATTGAAGTATTTTAGCAGAAAATATGAATGAAACCATGTTAGACTATCTTTCCATGTTATAAATATAAACTTCCGGCTACTATAAGTTTAGAACCAAAATGATCGGAACACAAATTTCCGGATTTTTTTTAAACTTTCGATCTCTCGAACTATTGATCTCTCGAAGTTTAGTCATGGTCCCCTGAAGTTCGAGTTATCGAGATTCACCTGTATATAAAACCATAAGCGTAAAAATTTGTATACTAAAACGAGCCGCTCCAGGCAATTACCCCTTTTAGGTAAAAGTAAACTTTCAAAATTCTACTCTTTATACGGAATTAAAGTAAGCAATGATGACATCATTTCCTGGAAGTATTTAAGTTACATTGTATGTCGTTTATATTTATAGGTCGTCAATAAGATAGACCCACAAACTAGATTGACGTCATATTTTTCTGAGAATGTACATGTAAAGTAACGTCAAATTTACTCTTTTGGAACTAGGCAAGTTAAATCTTGCTGGTCTGACAAGGCTCTAACGAATCGATGTAAACATCCCCACCTCTCCTCTGTAGGTCATCCAAGGGTGAGTTAGTCAATTAATCATTTATCGGTGGTACCGATGCCTCGTTAGCAAGAATGGAAACTTTGGTTTTTCTCTGAAACGGAATGTTTTGTTTGTTTTAGGTTTGTTTGGTTTTTTTTGACAATTACACTTCCCGGAGCATCTGTACTAAATATCCAGTATTTGTACCTCTGTATTTTCTTTATATGAATAATAAATAGATTCGTACATACAAAGATGTAAATAACATAATACATTGGAATGGATGAAAACCACTAGAAATACATTTAAATTCAGAGTAACGTTACACTTTTAAAATATATTCCAATTTTTTTCAAAATAAAACATACCTTAAGCGTTCTCAATTGCAGAGATAAGTAGCTTTTCAAATATCTCATTTCCCTGGTCTTATTCTGAGAAACTGGCACTCTGTTTGACTTTGATGACAGGTATATAACTCGTGCAATATCACCCTTGGTATTGATATTTCTCATGTACAGTTTCTTTATTTGACCAAAGCCATCGTCCACCAGGCATCCTTGATTCAAGTGTTGTAAAAGGAAAAAAGTCATATAAGTATATTTTGTATTTAAGTAAAATGTGTGTAAATTATTATCAAAAAGTGTGTTTTTGCATAAAAAAAATTATAAGATAACGACATGTCAAAAGTAAGAATGTATCCTTACTTTGTGTGGAAAGTTATCGGAAGCATGAAGCTAATGTTTCTGTGCAATCCTACCAGAACCCGTCAACAGACATAGCCAATTGCAAATATGTTTTTGCATTGACATATTTAAAAAGCAGAACACATACTAAAACATCATCTTGAAGGTATGTACTGCTGAGTAATGAGACACAACATGTAATAACAAAGTAAAGATAAATTTATTAGACACTTACATCATTGTTGTTTGTTTTTTTATTCTAATTTAAATTTGAGAATATTTTAAAGAGGAAAGATCTCTAAAATAATTATAATAAAGTTGAAAATGTGAATTGGGTTCATTACACCTTTACAGTTGTCAGCATGAAGACTGCATTTAATTTTCTCAGACCCATTATTAAATCTTGAGACGTTTTAAACATAGCAATTACGACCCTTGGTGACGTCTTCATTACAATGACGCCATGTGTATAGTAAATAGGGATATTGCCGCGTAATTTATAGCGGTTTTTAATTAAATATCTACACAATTCATACAGTTGAATTACATTATAGCAGTCTGTTGAGGCAAGCTTTTAAAGCTTGTATAAAATGTTCTTTTATCTTTTCTTTCTGGTAAACTCTCTGTAAAAAGTTTATAAAAATATAAGCGGCAAATATTGATTAGCGTTACCTAGACTTACATATGGCTGGATACTATGATTTGACATAAGACAAACCCTTAGAGGTATTGATAAGTACGTTTTTTTCTCATGTTCCAGATGTTAATAGTATTTGAATGAACATATTTTCATATAAAAGAAAATACTACATGTACATGCATCACTTCAATTTCATCCATTATTGTTTGTTTTGCTTTCACCAAAACAGCTCTGTTTGCTGAATGGCACATGCAGTCTGCTAACGTTAAAATCCCGAGCAAAATGACGCTGCGTGTTTGTGATGTAAAATACAACGTAACTAGGAACCGCTCATATAGTGAAGATGTATTCAATTTTAGAAAATTGTCTTCTTTTCATCCACAGCAGGAGAAGATAAACTGCACGGTTATGATGTTCAAGACACTCTCTACTTCAAAATTCATGAATCCTTGGTCAGATCCGGTGTTCAGGACCCTTGGGTAGGGCTAAAATGGCCATATTGTAAAACTGTATCAAATTTTATGATAGTATTTTCTGTACTTTCACAGTTGGGGAGATAAACATAAAGCATTGCTATTGTGTACCTAGTGTACTGGAGTTTTTTTATTGTGACATTTACTGCTCATGGGGTAGGAGTTGAGTTTTTTTCTGTTTGGTGTTTGTTGTTACTCGGGTTTCCTATTGACGCCATATTTAAGGAAATCTACTTAAATTTCATATGAATGGTATGTTTGTAGAAATAAACTGTATGCAAGTTGTGTGCATCATAATAAAACTGAATATTATAAAGACTGATCAATAAAGGCCTGCAAGTCACTTATTAACCAAACTTTACAATTTTCTGTTGGATATAAAACAAAAATGAGATTCTTTTAACTTATGTTCCCACACCCTATAAATAACTGTTCTTAAAACATCAAATATTGATAAAGGTTTCGACTCCAAACTATAGCTTAAATGCATTAATTGAGACCCTCTGACAGGTCAATCAAGGGCTATACTGTAATTGTAGTCAGGTAATCGCCAAGGCCTGTAAGCCTAATGTTATAGTCTAGTCAACTCAGAGAAAAATTAGTCCGAAATTGAACAAATTGCAACAGAATTTTTTTCTCTAGTTTAGAATAGCAATAAACACTCTGAAGCCAATATAAAAAGTTTAGAGCATTCAAGTTAGGGGAAAGTGATTTTTTAGGTCCTAAAGATGGACGCCATGACACAAAGGCAACATAGAGAAAAAAATCTTTTTACATAAAATGCTTTATGTTTTTCACTCTTAAATGAAATGTTATCACATAATTACATCAAATTGTAAAAAAAAGTTTATAAATATTGGTGTTTAACAGTATTAAACCATTTTTATAGTTCTATTACATTTATTTAAAATAGTTTTTTTTAAGTGTGAGTCATTGCCAAATATACAGAAACTTTCAGAACATGGTTACAACATATTGCAGCACTTTATTCACTTTTATTTAAAATTTTAACAAAATACATGTACATGTATACAGTGTATTAAACAGTTAATATTGGATATTTTAATTAGCATCATCTAAAGTGTCCAATAGGTCAGACTCAGAAGATTGGAACAAGTTCCACAGAATTTGCCAAAACTTAGAGAACAATTCAAACCACTCTTTCTGCAAGTACACCTTTAAGAGTCACAGTTGGTTTTGCAACTGCATTTGACTGTTTTAAGAAGTGCAAAAAAATGACGGCATCCTAACATCCAGACATGTCTTAAACTTATTAGAACCTGACGCTCATAATGAAGCATTTGGTCAATTGTTAATTTGTCATAACTAATTAAGAGTGTTTCGGCGGTATTAATAGCACAAGTCATTTCAAATTTATCCATTCTATTTACAGAAAGAGTTTCTTGCATAATAGGTTCAATTTCTGATTGTTGGTAACCTCTTTTTTCGAGATGAGTTTTGAAATATTTCAAAATACTTTGTTATACAGCTTGATTACTAGTATTTCTCAGATGTCTGGTACTTTTTCCTTTAATTAGGCCCTTGAAAACCGATGAGCTATGAGCACTTTCTCTGTGCAGGTATTGGAAGCTGTCAGTAGGTTTGATGTATGAGCGAATGTCTAATCGCTGGCTATCTGAGAATCTTGTTCCTTTGTATATGGTCGTGTCTAAGAAATTGACACTGGTGTGAGATAATTCATAAGTAAATCTCAAATATTTATGACAATAGTTCCCTATGTCAAAAAATTCTTTAATTTCATCCGGGCTTCCATTAAGTAGAATAAAGCCGTCATCTCTATATCTGCCGTGATAAATAAGTTTGTTGGCCAGTTGAAATTTAGATATTAAATCATCAGTGATGTCTTTCATACGTATATCTGTAATTTCTGGTGACGGGCGTGCCCCCATCGTTTGTTATAGTGTCCGTTAAACTCGAAAAATTATTTTCAAGAAAAGATTAGATCAGAACTGCAATGTCGAGGTAATTCTAGACTAGAATTGTCAGCTAAATATGCTTTTGACAGAATGATGGAATTCATCAAATTCCATGTTGGTGTAAATGCTGGTCACATCATAAGTAATCAGAGATTCGATTTCAGTATAAAATCAGACGTTTCTTTGATGTAAGAATTCTGTTTCTGAACAATGGGCACAAGGAAATGATCACAGAAGTGACCTATATTTTTCGTTGGTGTGCTGCATTGAGAGATAAATGGCCGACCAGGTGGAATTTTTCGGAGGCTGCATTGACCTTTTAAAAGTGAAACAAGCACCTGTTTGTTTATGTTATGTATTTTAGGGAGCAAATTCAGACTCCAACATTTCAAATTGACATTTGTATTTGATTCTTAAAAACTGATAGGTTGCCTTATCAAAGTTTTGTTTTCATACATCTCAAAAACTTTAGATTGGATGCTCTGATGAAGAGCTTCTAAATCAGGTTTTTCTATCTGCCAGTGGACATAATAGGCAGAATCGAGTTGTCTTATACCTTCTGAGATATTTTGATCTCTGTCCATTACAACAATTGTGTTGCTTTTGTCCGCCTTTTTAATTATTTGTTAATGAGACAAATGCTTCCCTCTCATGTTTAGTGAGATTGTCTTCAAAACGTTTGATTGACATTGATGTTAATTCGAGTTTGACGTTACCGATATACTTTTCTAATGCATCACATGTCTACTCTGGAATGTAACCTGAGCGCTGTCTAAAAGGATGCAGTAAGTTGTCATCGAAATTGCTGAACATATATTTGCATCTTAATTTTCGTGCAGATTCCTCAAAATCTCTAAGTACAATGTTTTTGGCATTGTACGACATAGGACTTGGTATACATTATAGTTCTTCACTTATATAGAAGAGATTGTTCAGCACGTGACAAAAGATGTTTTGACAAGTTTAAAAACTTGCATTTCAGTTTTCTTTAAATTCTTTAGCTGCAAGTTACGAGCAGAGATAGATCGTACTCGTAAAAGAACCTTTTTGAATTTCTATTCTCTTTTTAAACGTCTACTAATTTTGATTGTCAAGTGGATAAAACGTAAATGAATGAAAGAAGTTAACATCAATGGCAATTTGTATTTAGCGCATGTGCAAGCTTAGACACCTCTACAATGGTTCAAAGATGATTGGTTGAGCAAATACCGGCACCGTTTTAATCTTGTTAGAAAACAGCGAAGAAAGCCAGTTTCATAAAATAATAACGAAAAAAATATGTTCAATCAAGAGTCCAACAAAACAATCGTATATTTTGATATACAGATTCGGAAATCGTAATATTCCTTTGATGAGATAATTCAAAAAATTGTGATGAAATAATGATGTATAAATATAATATCCATATTATATCTATCATAAACACATGTATCTGAATAAAATTAAAATTTAGCTTTCACTGGATGTTTCGTCATAGACAGTCCATTGTATATCATGTTGTTGCAAGAGAAAACATAAAACACGAAACAAAAATTAACGGAAAGAAAACAAAAAACCAACAAGATTTTATAATTAATTATGCAACTAATGGTGTTCCATACTTTATCTTAACACACAATTCAATCTCTATATAAAGTGTTAAATTTCTCATAGTTTTTACTAAAGAAAATTAAATCATGCAACATTTGAACATTTATATCTATAGTTATTGTTATTCTCTTGTTTATTAATACAACCTAACTTATTTTAGCACAGATACCAACTTAAACAGACCAAATATCTACTGTAGATGTTAACATAAACCTGATATTTTTTGGAACCAATTGCTCAATTGTATTGATATTCATAAACAATCATTTTAAAGAAGAAAGTTTAACACAAATTACCCGCTATTTATGTATTTATTATCATTAATGAAGTTGTTGTAAGCAAAATTACACATGGTCTGCTGCAACAAGGTGTTTATTTATTGTTTCCCTTTGATGATACGGCAGCTGGGAGGTGACATAAATTATTGAAGCAAAATTAAAAACTTTGACTTAATTTTTTTCAATTTTCCCCTGACTAAATTTTTCTAAAGTTTTAGTATGTTAAAACATTGACTAAAAACTATTCAAATTTCTTTGAATAAATTCTGTTGCAATTTGTTCAATTTCAAACCTAGGTTGACTAGACTATTAAGCTATAATAAGCTAAACCTATCGAGAGAATGAGATAATACAAAATTGATGTTGTTTCAAGTTTTCCGTTTGCGTAGGATGTGTTTTGTATTGATCAATACTAAATGGAGTTTCAGTTTCAGTTTCCAAGTGCCCTGATGATGTGTAGTTATATAAAGAATGGACTCAATTTTCTAAAAAATTATTATTGAAATATTAAATTTTTGCCGAAAGCTTTTTTCTGAAAATCTTTATCGCTATTAAATTACAAAAATAAATCTACAGGCGTGAAAATTAGGTTCACTAAATGGGTTGCTTTGTTGTAAACGAGACTGTCTTCTTTTCAAAAAACTTTTTTTTTAAACATAAATATGCAGGTTAGGCTGATGATGGTTACAGCTGTGTCGTAATGTAAAACGTTAGCGTCGCTAATTTTTGAAAGCCAAATACATTATGAATGAGTTTGTATTACACTGATATCAAATTTTTGCAAACTTGAACAAGTGCTAAATGGGTCTAGACTTGTCTTTATACATGTAGTTTATGATTTTAAATATTCGACGTGCACGTTGTTATTAATTTTCATGGCAACGAACTACAAGGCAAAAACAAAGAAATCAACATCTTTTATTTATCTAAATACTGTTTGTTTTAGGTAGAAAATCAAGTAGAAACAATTAATAAATTCTAGATGATACATGTGTATACATAGAGGAATTTTAAAACTAAGACAAGACTTTAGTAAAAAATGTAGAGGTTATGGTTTGCCAAAGGATAATGAACTTTCAAAACGTATATTTCGGACTCCGCTGGTCTCTTCCTCAAAAATAGTAGAACATACATAGTATTTAAACACAACTTTTGTTTACAAGGTTAGTGCTACATGTATTACAGTCGGCATTGCTGCTAATTTTCCGTATTGATTTAAATATTCCCTTAAAGCTGCTTGGTCCGATTTTATATCAAATTTTGTGTACTACGCTTGTAAACGTTTATGTTATGTATGTGTATTATATAAGACATCGCAGAAGTTTTCCCGGTCAATTAGCCATATTTTAAGGGAAACAAACGACGTACTTTTTTTCAGAATTTTTTGGGGGACAAAACCAAACGGTTCCCTTTCTTAAACATTCCTATGATGCATTTTGGTTTTTTTTTTTTTTTTT
>WFKH01011925.1:28399524-28426432 GCA_016163765.1 Magallana hongkongensis | reverse complement strand
TTTTTTTTTTTTTTTTTTTTTTTTTTTGTTTTTTTTGTTTTTTTTTGGGGGGGGGGTTGTTCCTTTTTTTATATGGCCATAACTAATTATTTTCATTTACTTTGAATTTTTCTAACTTTGAAAAGAGACCGATTCCGGTGGAGTAAATAGGCGACGGTTTATAACTTTCTCAGATAATTGGTTTGTATGAAAAACTATTTTATACTGTAATAGCCATGAAGATGTTCCATGCAGCTTTAAATTTCTAAAATGTCACATTCCGTCCGTAAATAAATCCGATATATACACAGTCTCACCGACGCCTTTAAGGTATGTAGGTTAAAAATGAGTGTGCCGAGCTGAAGTTACATAACTTTACATAACTTTGTCATTATGTTAAACATCTGAAAAGAAATATATCAAAGTTGCAGATTTCATAAAAAAAAACAAATTATTTTTTTATTGCTTGTGTAACACTTCCACAAAAACAAACGTTTTAGATTTCATCTGTAATTTTTTTTATCAAATTTGCTATATATTTTTTTACAAAGTTTTCATACCACAGACATTGTTGAAATGTTATTGCAAATTTGTGTAAAACTTCCACAACAACAAACGTTTTAGATTTCATCTGTTATTTTTTAAAAACAAACTTGCTATATATATTTTTACAATGTTGTCATACCACAGACATTGTTGGAAATGTTATCGCACAAAATCAAGCATGTTGTGGTTGTGTTTATGTGTTTATAAAAATGAGTATTGAAACTCACAAGGAACAATATTTATATAAATACGACGCATCATTATTTAATTCCAAATTAAGTGTTCAACTACCAGGTAGCTTTTAGAATCGATGATTTCCTACTTGCCTTAACAGATTTCTGTTAATATGGATTCAATAAAGTTTAATTTTCAGTCAATACCCGCCATTTAAGTCAACATTTTTATTTTCATAACATATATCTTAAGATCGGTTTGTTAAATTGATGACAAAACACACAGTTATACTTTTATTCTATTGTTGAAATAAATTTGAAATAGACTATTTCGTCAGTGCTATATTATTTAGTTTTGGTTTCCTATTCATCATTTTCTGCATATTTGAACAATGTCTATGTCAAACCTGACATTGAAAGCGAAACAAATTTGTCATGGCTATCTTATCACCGTTTGAATTGACAGCTGCTAAGGTACAAAATACCCATTGTTTTCCCTTTTTACAAAGTATACTCATTTTCAAAACAAATATTTAGATGTTGAAAAGTACAACGATGTTCAAATATTATATCTAAAATACATGTATGTTGTAATCCAAATATATTGCATATACAATAAAAAATATTCAATGGGTTTTAAAATTGTATAATGCTTTTAATTCAAATATGAAAATACCTGTACATGTATACGTTACAATTTCTAATCAGGATTAACTCGCCACAAATTAGAAATCATAAAAAGAACAAGAGGTCCATTTGCTGTTATGGTTAAAATTAAAAATTTTGGTATTTTGGTAGCAAGTTTTATGATAGTCAAAGTGTACTTTCATTTACGTTTTTAATCTAGCTTGATTAATGGGTAACACATTTACAATCAAAATGATATTTGAAAGTCTGATATTCCATTTTATCAACAGTATGATTTAGGTTATCGATTACAGCAACAAACCGACGGGAAGAATATTTTCATACAAATGTACTAAAGTCTTATTCCCCCCCCCCCCCCCCCCCGTACCCATCAGTGCATCAGAAACACGCAACGTTAGAATATATTTCCAAGTTTTGTTTAGAAAAATTTGAAGGTCTATCCACACCATGCGATCATATAATTAGTGAGGTGGAAGATAGATAAACAGTATACTTAACAAAGTGGTGCAGTTTTACGATCGAAAATTAATTGCGCCACGATTACATGTTTGATGGGCCGATTATGTATGCTATTTGTGTTGATCAAAAAAAAATTAACTGTTTGTCCCACATAGCCACTTCTTGGAGGCATAAAGATAAAAAATACAGAAACTTTATTTCTCATAAATACTATCACAAATCTGTACATCTGTACTAATCTACAGGAACACTATCAATTTATATATGTATGGATTCAAAATTATATAACATAAAATGTTTTGTTAAGATTGACAAAATAACATACTATATTGTATCAAAAAAAGATTCATAAAGCGAAAACAGGAAGTGTGACCGTCCTTTACACTTCATTTCTTGTGAAGCTAAAGGGGAAATTATTAGCATTTTTCAAGTGTTGCTATTGGTGCGAGGAATGTCCCTTTAATAAACGTCCTTGTTCGGCTTTTCCGTGTAAAGATAAAATTTAAAAAAAAAAAATTTCAAATCTATTTTTTAATAATTATAAATTGAAAACAAAATTGTAAGCATATCAATACCTAGTTTTGATTTTATCGTTTAAACAAAAAATATCAACATCGAGACTGAAGCACAACTAAACTGTTCTGTATAGTTGCGTTGGTGCCATCATACATGTACAATTATAGGTATAATTGTTTTTGTCAGTTTTCACTTTTAGCCTGGTTATATGTTAAGTAAAGAACAATGATTTCAAACAGTTTAATATTATCAAAACAATTTTTAAAAAAGGGATAAAAAAACACAAATGGATTATAATTCAATGTCAATTAACGAACATCTTCATATTATGAACTGATGCGAATATAAATATGATAAAACATTGCCCTTTACTTTTTAAACCTTTGGATTTATGCAGATATTTTTTTGGTAAACTTAATATTTTAAAATACTTTTTTTATTGAGTTTTTTTTTATTTTCACAACATATGTACATGTACATACATGACATGTAAGTTAAAAAAAAAGTCAACCTAGTCACTCGAACAGAAATAAATCACTTTTCTAAATAAAACACGCGTTTTTGGTAAAATGCGAAACAATAATATACAACAATAATAAACAATAACAATAATGATATAACATGTTGAAAAGAAACCCATCACAATCGTCATAGCTGACCGTCAGCTAAAACAACTCTAATGTAATCTTATTGCTTTAAATTAGTGGCTTTGTCATTTGCCATATTTTGGGTATCGGTTTCGTTCTATAGCCAGTCTTTTGTTTTGTATTATTTTTTTCCTGCTAAGATTGTCAAAATTCCAGTTGTATACAAGGTCTGTCTTAATTGAATGTGCTCATGTGCTGCCTGAATTTGTAACAAACGATAATTCAGAATATCTTCTTCGTTTCTGATAATACAGATTCATTTTTCTTGTTTTCCATGCTTGATTTTTTTCATAGCTGATTATGTTTTGTGTATAATTTTTATAATTGTGCTGTACATGTTATGTATATTTTTGTACAAATCATTCAGTAAACTTTTGAGGCAAATAAAATTGCAAGATTAGATGTAACATCGAGGGACTTAGACACGATTTGAGTTCACATTTTGCAAACATTATTTTTTTTCAATTTAAATGCATAGAATGGTCAATATGGATGTTTTAAATGCTTTGTCGAAATTTGAAAGTAAAATATTGAGTTACAAGGTAGTTACAGAGGTTAGAATTCTTTGTTTTGTAAACAAAGCTCGAGTCCTGTTATTGTTTACATATGTTTTGTACTGGTATAAATTACAATCTAATGTTCTTTTAATTGTTGATAAAATTGTTTGTTAACACATTTAATCAGTTTATCTTGTTTGCCACAATGTATTTTGTCAAAGAAATGGTTATTTCTGTGGTAAACGAATATGGGACTCGAGCATTGTTTACGATTTCTTTTCTCTGTATCTCACTTGTAACTTAACTTCTAACATACAAATTTTGGTGAACCAATCAAAACACACAAGTAAACAATTTCAAACATAGAAATTAAAAATTAAAATTCAATCTCAAAACGTATCAAAATCCCTTTAACACATGCTACATAATATGTCAACTTGTAGAAACAAATATCGCTTAAAGTTGAAATAAAAAGTAGAGTATGAAATTAAAAAAAAATACTTGCAGCCATACATAGTATATAGTACTGTGGAATCATTTAAAATCATGGGGACCAATTTATGTTAATTGTGGCCTATTCATTTTGGATGTAATTTTGTGGAGGCGTCGGCTTTCAGTTTCAGTAAGAACTCTTTCGAAATTTGTTTTCTTCGAGGATATAAATTCCAAAGGGAGGGCTACTAACGAATACCTAGGAACATTGAGTCATCACGAACTTTAATGATTCCACATAAAACAAAAACGAGTCTTAGTTATTATACATGAACACACCTCAACCCCCAGAAATTGGGTGGAAAATGCAGAACTAGCAACTGTATAACCCAATCTGCCCCAATTACATTATAATCATGCATGCTGATGATGTATTCCAAGAGAATCTAAGTGATTCATTTACAAATCTCTTCCAACAACAACAGAGGAATCATTGATCCGTCATTGTAAAGAATATTGATCGTTTAAGTCTAATTCTTACTGTATGATATAATGAAAGAAAAGATGAGCAAGGTAACACATCATACGCTCCCCCATTACTTGACAATGATATACATAATTAATGGCAATGTATACATTATATACACAAAAATTCAAAATGGCCGAAATTTGCAGAAAAAAAAAATAATGGAAATGGAATTTCCTAGTAAAGTGCATGACTACTGTAGGTGTCCTAAATGCCTACAAAGGGTCACTATATTCCATTGCGCTTACAAATTATTCATGACTATATTCAATATATGGCCAAATTTCTAAGTTAAAAAAGGCCGAAATACTAGTACCCAGAAAAAAACGGGGAAAAACTTACCGTGCGATATGAATTTTCTTATGTTTCGTCCAAGACCCTAAATTCGTTAAGGTCAATAAGTCGAGCCCCCTTTGTTTTCCTTGCATATCTCGCGATATTTAAGCTATTTTTTTAATTGATGGACACTTCATTTATTTATTTATTTAATAAAGTACATAACTAAGTCTAATGATGAAATAGAAATCCTTTATAGGTATATAATAAAACGATTGTGTACCAAGTTTACCAAAGCGAAAAATGTGACTCATGCACCTCAGAAGACATATAAATATTGCAGAATTTCAAACAAATAATAAACTTGAAGCTGGCACATGTTTTTTGTCTTGTAATTTCTTTATATTGTGTGTAGTTCATATAAACAGTTATCTGAATTAATGATGTTGTTAAATGCTTATGCAAAATTACAATTTCGCAAAATCAAAATGTGTCACCTTTATAGCTTACATGTAGGAGTCATCCACTTCTTTGGGCAAATTCTGCATACAGGCCCAAACATCTAAATAACTTAGGGAGATATAGATTTCTAACGTGTTCGACTTAAAAATATAGAAAAAAGACATTAAAAAAATAGGAAAAATCAACTTAACTGTTTCATAAGTTAAACCACCATGTTGTGATGTACTGTCATAAAAAGTAAAAGTCACGGGGTAACTTCATATTTTTACCTTACCGGTGTAAAGCAGAATAATGATCCCCGTAGAATAATGACCGGGGGTTACTTTTCGACGTAGAATAATGACACCCCCTCCCAGGTCATTATTCTTCGTAGAAAAGTACCCTTTTGCCTGAAGAATAAGTATCATTTTCATAAAAATGAGCACACTCTACGTGAAGAAAATTGACCCCTGTAAAATTATGACCCCCTTATAAATTTAAGTTTTTCAGTATGATTTCTTGTTATACGTGTATGTAAAATAGTCTCTACAGCATTGCCATTTTTATTGCAGTAAAGGGAAAGGAAAGTAACTTGAAATTATAATTCATACTCATATTGACTAAGTGAAAGTAGGGATGTATTTTAGAAAATAAAAATCCTTTCGTTATAACAAGATACTGACTTATTGTACCGAGGTATAGTTCTCATCACAACGAGTAACATGTATCTTATTAATACGAGTGAAAACACATTCAAATTATTTCGAGATACAAGTCGCTTCAAAACAAAATTCTGTTTATTAATGATGAAAGAGTAGACTATATATTGTTCATGAATTATACTTGCATTGTCGTTTTTAATTTTTCCCTACTAATAACTACTGGGTATGCAAGTGCAGCACCCAGAATAAAGGATTAAACCAAACTTATAAAAAAGTTTACTCCATTGTTAGGAATTATTGCTCGAATGATCAATCTGTCAGATTTTAAGCTCTAAAAATACATTGTTCGCAGTCAAAACAATTTTTATTTCACTCAAAAAATAATAAAATTTCACATAAAATAATTCATTCAGCATTAATATGAATGATAGCATTTATTTTCAAAACAAATGAACAATATTCACTCAAACATGTGTTATGCTCTTGATGGTCCCAGCCATATGATCATGACGTCCTTGTGAAATCATATTTCAAAAAGGAGTCTTTGTCTATCCATTAAATAAAATATGTGTGTGTCGAGGAACATTGAAGCGAAATTTTAAGAGGGATCGATGGTCGTGGCCTTTTCAAGACTATTATTTAAATCTACTAAGAAGAAGAGCTCTGTATAAAGATATAGGACACTGAAAAATTTTAAAGCTAAAATTTAAGTTTAAGGCAGATCTGATGGTTAATTTAATTTGTTGACCACCTAGCCTCCTTAAGAATTATGTGCAACGTACATGTGACACATTATATTTCAGCCCGTTCTACACGGGGATCACAGATGCACTGTATTTACTTTTACATAAAATTGCTATTAAAACTTTGTTTACGCAAATAATAAAATCTTTAATGTGAATACATGTAAATGCTTTTATTTTACCTTATCAACGCTTTTAGAAATATTTTTTTAAATATATTCGAGTAGTGTTAATTATCTTTTTAAGATATATTACTATAGTCAGGTACTCTTCACACAATTGCTCTGAAAACCTACAATTTTATTCATGATCAGTAAATACAACATTACAACAAATGTTAAGAATATCGATGTATATGTAATACGTAGAAGAAAACAAAATTAACATTAACTGATTTTTAAAAAAAAATGACTTTTCCCCAGAAATGTAAATAAGAAGTATCCTACGCTACCTGCCTCCTCAGTCTTTTTTACGAAAATATGTCATTCTCCGATTGACAATTTTTCCACTAATGAATATTGCTGATATTACTTTCATGATTATTGTTCAAGAATTATGACTCAACCTCCTTTGAAAGAGAATGTTAATTATTCATTGTGTATGAATGTGTTTTTTTTTCTCCTTTTTTAATTACGGAATGGTTATGCAACACCCGCACAGATTTCTGATTGCGCTCGTGTAGACATGGGCTATTTGTTGCGGATGCAGTAGTAATAAATATTTCAGTAAGCTGTGCATACATAGATTTTGTAAATAAAATATCGTTATTAATTAATAAAGCTATAGAAAATGTTATTAAGTATTATTCATGGTAAAGTAACAGATTTCTATGCTAGTGTAGCATCTCGTCGACGAGAAAAGAGACCTAACTGTTAACAATTGTCAAATGTAAGCTATTGTGTTTGCTACGGATATAAAAAAAACTATATACAGCGATTTATTAACAAGTCCTGTGTTTTTAACTTCAAAATTAGCTGAGCAGAGTAAAAATTTAAGTTAATTCAGAAAGTCAAGTAAAGTCAGATATCTTGGTAATGGGGTCACCCATATCTATTCTTGTTTACGACGGAGGTCATTTTTCTAAGGCGAGTCATTTCTTTTCATATCTAACATGACGAAAAATGAGCCCTGGGTCCTTTTTCTTAAAAAAAATCCTATTATTCTACAGCTGGGGGGGGGGGGGCATTATTCTACGTCGAAAAATGACCCCCGGTCATTATTCTAAGGAGGTCATCATTCTTCTTTACACCGGCAATAGGTAAATATGTGACTGAAATTGCAAATCGGGAACACGGTATCGAGTCAATGAATAAAATGATGGTGAAATGTCATGTCAGTCAACGAAAGCATTCCTTATTGCCACTTTGAAAGGTACTGTGGTGCATCGATATTTCAATGCCATTTGTGGAGTTCGTTATTGACTTAATCCAAAAACCTAAATTTATATTGAATTGTAATACATAAAACATGAAAATAACATATTACTTTGATGTAGTCATACGCCACCAATTTAGGTATCCTTCAATTGTGACGTTCACAAAATCCATCAAAATTAACATGATGAACAGGATTATGAGGTGATCAAATACGGTCGGAGTTGATCAAATCCAATAATGCCCGAAGGGATTTTTGATGGATTTGATCACCCAACTGCATTTTATCACCTCATAAAATTAATAATTCTTTATTATATTTATACAATTTTCAGCAAGTGTGATATTTAATATGAGCTTAGTCTTTGATGAGCTGTTTTGGACTATACATTACAAAATCGACTTGTAGTTATATCACAGACAAAGACACTGTATAATGTAAAAATTTAATGATGAAACCACATAAATATTAGCAAATATGTAAAAACTATATATAAATCAGATTGAGGCCATAATTTGGGTCCAAGCCAAACTGAGGCGAACAATAAGCTTAAAGCATGGGAAGTTCTGAGGCCAGTATGTAATATAGTTCGTTTTTAATGAATTATTTTTTTATACAGAAAGAAATGTATTTCTGATAGATTTTATATTTATTTAGAACAAGAGTTGTATTTTAATTGAACCCGCTATTTTCCGTGTGATTTGATCTCGGGCTAAAATGTTTCCGGCGATCGGCTAGAATGTGCGGTAATGAAAACAATGTTAACAATACAGATATTAAGTAATTGATCATTTAAGCTCAAACTTTTTGTTAACAAATTTTAACTGGTCATTTCTATACATTCTATAAATGATGCAGCGATGACTAAAGCTGCTTGGTCCGATTTTTTGGTTTTTACAGTACCAAATAATTTTTCATACAAACCTATTACCTTAGAAAGTTAGGCACTTACTCCTATTTACACCAGCAGAATCGGTCTCCTTTCAAAGTTAGAAATGTTCAAAGTAAATAAAAATAATTTCTTTTTGGGCAAACGAAAAAACAAACCAAAATGCATCATGGGATTGTTTAGAAAAGGGAACCGTTTGGTTTCGTCCCCCGAATGATTAGGTGTATTTAACCTACATGTTATGCATCGATTGTAAACAAATCAAACTTCAGAAATATTAGCGAACAAAATGTACACAGGTTTAATTTTAGTTTGCCTGAACATTATGACCTTTATTTATAGCGATGCAACGTAATACAACCATACCGGTCTCGACGTCAGAGGCGAATTTTAACATGAGGCGAAACAACGCGATACACTTTTATGTCGTTTGTTTTGTTGAAAACTTTTGTACATATTTTTTTCATTGAAATTTGGCTTTATTGACCGGGAAAACTACTGCAATGTCTATTATTATACACATACTTCGCATAACCATAGTTTAAAAGCGTACACAAAATTTGATATAAAATCGGACCAAGCAGCTTTAACAACTCGACATTCGTTAATAACAAGATATTCCATGTATATCTTGATTCGGACGTGTTCTTTCACAAATTCTGCCATTATCACGTTAATTGTGAAGATCGTTTAAAGCGATTATACGTTTATCATGAACATCGTTAGTCCTTTTCTATCGTGTATCAATCCTATCGTATTGTGCGTGTATACTGTTCTATCATGCTTTAATCGTATTCTATCGTGAGTGAATCATATCGTAATGTTTATCTTGTAAAAATTAACGTTGCGGGTACTGTATCACAGACAAAGACATTGAAAAATGTAAACATTATTGAATCGTTGAGAAAAAAAAACTTTGCTTGAAAGTTTGAGAATATGTTTTTATTTCCAACATCGATATTGTGTAAGTATTGTTTAACAGTCAGCTTTGTTTTAATGATACAATAATGATCATTATATTTATAAACAATATAACAAATCTGGATATTTTTATATAATATCATACAGTTTATAATGTCGTGACAACATTTTTCATGCTTCTTTACAAAGGAAAGTGATTCCAGGCAATACGTAATGCGATAGGTTTCCTGCATTGCAGAGAACTGGGAAAAAAGAAAACAATTTTGCATGAATCGATGATGTAGTCTTAAAATACGCTTGTTTTTTTTTAATACGACATGTAACACACAATTCTAAAGTTATTTCTTTATGTATATGGATATACTTACAACTACAACACAGTACGAGTTTTTCCAAATAGTGTGGTTACATTTGGGTATTGTCATCTCTGTGTCCTAATAATCGATTAAATAAAAGAGGCCTTTCCCTCTAAAATAATTAAACAATAAATAAGTTAGATATTTATAATCAAACATTAGTAATAAAATAATAACAATCTAATTTACAAAATAAAAAATAAAGATTGATATATCATGAATAAAAACGACATGACTATTGACTGTATTTATGTTCAAAAAGAAATATATTTAAAAGTCCGATTTAATTTGTATACAATATAACAAGAGCAAAACAGAATATTACTTCTTTAAAAATGTTAAAATGTAATAGACTAAAGGCGCATTCACTAAAACTGTGGTTGTTAAATATGTATCACATGCAATGAGTGAATGAGGTGTATATAGACTTACATATGTATAAATGTTGTGTGTTTGTCATTTCATTTTTCCGAATAACAATCAAAATAGTTATCAATAAAGACAAAATTGAGAATTAGTAGCGAATATTTGTTTTAGCTAAGATCGCACCAAGCATTGTAGCAATGATCCTTAGATGTTAAAAATAATATAAATGACATTGAAATATTATAGCATAATTGTATACTAATTGTCATATATTAATGTGTAAAGATCATACCAAACCCTCTAAAAGTCTTCGTCTAAAAAACATACAAGCAATTCATAGGATTTATCCATCAGTTTTGGCCAATACAATGGATTTACTTCGTTATATCCGTAATTTGTTATATTCGTATAACGAATTCGTAATTGCTACGCCCGAGTTCAAAATAGTCTCGTTCAACCAGACTCGTCTGTCTCCGTAAATCTCCGACAAGCATAGAGTCTGTCTTGCTTGTCGGAGATTAACGGAGACAGCCGAGCGTATGGTTGAACGAGACTAGAGTTCAATATTGCTTGGATCCATACAACTTCTCAGAACTATTTCGTTTACTGGTACGTAGTTTAATAGAATTAATTCTTTGAATATTACACAACATGATTCATATGGGGTTTTCACGAAATTCCTGTCAGAGAATTCATATTATAAAAAAAATGCGTAATTCAAATACATATAGGAAACTACTTGCCATGCAAAATAGGATATCGTTGATTTTAATATAAATAATAATCGATAAAATCAACTCCCGTCAATACTTCAGTACTTTGATTGCTAATTAAGGCTTAAAATGAAAATACATTCATTTGATACCTTTATTAATAGGATTATAAATTGAAAAAAAAATAT
The DNA here is from genome assembly GCA_016163765.1 of Magallana hongkongensis. Classification (NCBI taxonomy): domain Eukaryota; kingdom Metazoa; phylum Mollusca; class Bivalvia; order Ostreida; family Ostreidae; genus Magallana; species Magallana hongkongensis. The sequence goes on along the minus strand of WFKH01011925.1, from coordinate 28,415,080 downwards.
CTGAAAATGAATTCATTCAAACATTTTATATTAAATCTAAGTGCAAACTTTTTAAACTGTAAACTGTAAAGAAATTCGTTATAAAAGTGCTAAATTTCTTCATTAATCACCTACACGGGACTCAAAATCAGTTTGCTATATCCATATTCGTTATATCCGAATTCGTTATAACCGTAATATTTTGCAAACATTTGTTAAGAATTTTACCGGGGACTCAAAAAAAAAACTTCGCTGCATCCGAGATTTCGCTATATCCGTGCTCGTATTAAACGAGTTTTACTGTATATACAGTGTACATTGGGAAAAAACACATTTTCAGGAGAACGTACGCATAACCCTTGCTAAGGAATGAATAAATTACATTAGATTTATAAAAAATTATAACCGACCCAATCTTAAAAAGCTTTTGATTAAAGTATAACATACGTATATTTAAATGGTAGTTTAAAGCACAAAAAGGTACCATGTTAACAATTTTGACTGTTCGGTTATTTATAGATTTGCAGTAATATCGAAGTATTAGAATTACTTATATTTCATTTATTTCCTCTTTTTTGTAACTCAAAGAAGTTACTCAAAATCGACCAAAAGATGAATGTTAAAAATGATCAAGTATGTTGTAGCATTCACGTATAAACACATTGTTAGGATTAACCTATGAATTGCATCAACAAGTTGAGTCCATCAACCTGATTAGAAATACGTGGACTAAGAAATAAGATACAATAACAAAAATATAATGATTAAGTTTGGCGCCTTTCCTTTTTCGCATAGAAATTTTCATAAAGCGAAAAAGGCATAGCACAGGATATCAGTTCTATAACAAATGACCTTAAATTTGCAAAATAGGTTATTTCGGTACATTGTTTCACAAACAAAAGAACAGTAAACTTTATCAATCTACCAAGACAAGACACTTCAAACACACATAGCTAACAAGTAAAGAAACTTCGTACTTGACGTCCACTTAATTTTGCTATGTTTTAAAAGCATAAATGGTAAATACCATATATTTTTGGTACAATCTGGTAGAATTTTAGTTGTATCAACGTACAAGTACTTGTGAACTAGCACCAAACATATGAATGGCATTTGTGTTCTTCTTCGATGTTGTCGAGGTCTATTTCTATTAAAATCTTTATGCAATTATATACAATTTATTACGGACAAAAACGATGAAAATGTTTACAATGAGTTCTTAAAAAGTATTATGCAATTAATAGATATTAAATTAAAAGGAGCGAAATAAGCTCTAATTTGTTTGTACTCACCTGCATTTTATACATATTGCGATTCCCACCAAAATGCTAATAAACAGCAACACTATTGGGATGTATTTCAAATGATCATCTCCAGCACTGTGGCTTAAATATACGAATAAAATGAATTACTTCTAGTTTGACATATATTATACAACATCCATATTTTAGATTTTAGAATAAAGTAGGCAATATTTTCTGAAGACACCTACGTAACAAATATAACGTAACAATAAGAACAATACACTGGAAGTCTGTGATACATTTCAAAAGAAAACGACGCACGTGCAAAGCGTAATTGTCCGCTTGTCGTTACATTTAAATTTAGTACAATTATACGTCGCTTCTTTAAAGAACGATGTTAACGTTTACGTTTTAAAAATTAACATCAAAAACTAGATGACAAGGAATGAAGCTAATTTCCACTTATACGAGTATAACAAAATTTTAGGACTCTTAACGCTTTTTTAAAAATCAATTCTAAGTAACGGAAAATCAAGTTATAAGGAACAAATCAGCTTTTATCTATAAAATCACCGTATAACACATATAAAATTTAAATTCATTTCTTTATTGGATAATTGTTTGTAATAAAAAGTGAAAATTAACAAAACGGGTTTGACCTGGGTGACACGGACGTGTAGCTATGTTGTAGCACAGTAACATTCTGTGTTTTGAGATTGCAAGGCATACAAACACCAAAAATCATTAAGCATTAAAAGGCTACAGTAATTGTTAGAGCGTGGGATTGACATGAACGTAAGAAATTTCAGCTCCGATTTATGTGAGTAGTTAGCGTAAATTTTGTGTGCAATATCCATAGCAGATGAGTGTAATGTTTTTTTTGAAATCCCTGGATATCATTGACACAAACGACGAGAAACGCCGACGATCGTCTGACGGAAAAACTCCAAGACCGTTAACAAAGACTGTAAAAATGACGGACAACGAGACCTGTTTGAGTAGTGATCTGGTGGACAAAATGACGGTGATTGCTGAAGCCGTTCAAGAATTACAGAAAGGCTAACAATCCTTACAGTCAATGGTTGAAAGTAAGTTGGATAAGTTTAAGAATGAATTTCTAGCCAATATCGACAACAAATTTAAGGCTATTAGGTCGGATATAGACCTTGAACTTGGGATACATAAGAAAGAAATAGACAATCTCGCATAATCTATAAAGTCTATTCTTACACGTTGTTCTTTGGTTTGGCAGAACCTGATGGTAACGGAAAAGAAAATTGTGTGAGTATTGTGGACAAAATCTGTGAGGATTATCTCAGAATATTAACATCAGTCAGGATATCGAAAGAGCACATAAGATTGGTAGTAAAATTATCATCATTCAGGATCAGGGAGAAAGTCCGCTCGAACGCTTCAAGATTAGGAGGAACAAGATTCGGAATCCAAGAACAATTCCCTTGACAAATACAGGGACAGAGAAAGCAACTGTATCCTATATTAAAAAATGCTCGAAAACGGGGGAAAAGGGCAACACTTGTCGTAAATAAACGTACATTATCTACAACATTGACGGTGTTGTATACCGAGAGCTAGAAACGTTAGATACTAGTATTCATGGCACAAAGGCTGGAGATGGGGATGCTATATGTATGGGGGGATAGGATGATGTGGAGAATGTTACAATCTCAATCCAACATCACTTTGAACGACTATAAATCATTTGTTGGAACATTATTGGGGGCATCTCGACAAAAATTAATGACCAATGTTTTCAAAATTTCTTCTTAACTTATGACGTTGTTCTATTAACTGAATGTTGGCATCAAAAAGACATTGATGTTAACTTGGATAAGTTTGACACTTACATTTTTCCGAGACTTAAGAGTAGAAGCACGCAAGGGGGCGGGATTGTTGTTTTGATCCGTAAAAAAATGATAAATTTATATCAGTTGTAAAAAATCAACATGACACTGTTATCTGGCTGAAAATTCATAATCGTCTAAAAAAAACATTGACAAAGACTTATACGTAGGTTGTGTTTATATCTCACCAAGCAATTCCAAGTTTTACCATCTCTGTGATTGTGACCTGTTCAATGATCTGTAAACACAAATAACCACACTCCAAAATGAAGGAAAAGTTATGATATTAGGTGATATGAATGCACGGACTTTAAATAGAGAAGACTTTATAGTGAATGATGCATGAAAGCAACTTAAATTATATGGAAACCATCGGTTATGAAATGGACTCTGATTTACCGTTCCGGGTAAACCCGGACAATAATATAACGATAATGGTACCAAATTATTAACAATGTGTAAATCATCCGGGATCAGGATACTGAATGATCGGCATCAAGACAAAATGGAGAGGTCCAGGGGACTCAGTGTTGTAGACTACTGTCTCTTATCGCCAGGTATTTTCGGCTTGATTGAAAAATTCCAGGTGGCGAATTTTACAATGTATTCCGATCACGCTCCGCTACATTTACAAATATTGGCTTGTCCCGTTGTAACCGAACCAAAAGGCGTTGCAGATAACAGCTTTACTCCAACACAATCATGTAAATGGAACCCAGAGTGTCTGAATGAAGCGCGAACTGCACTAGCTACATGTTACGAAACTTTAATGTCAGCCACAAAGACACCAAAACACGAGACTCAGGACTCCATTGATTCGTCTATTGACCTATTTACAACACAGCTTACAAAATTAATGATGCATTTATTTGAAGTCGAACACTCTTCAAAACCACCCTATTGTAAAAAACTTACTCAAGCAGAACTCCAATTGATAAGTCTTGGGTCACACCGGAATTAAAAGAAAAATACAACAAATACAGATATCATCTTAACCTGTTCAACCGGGATAAAGGTGGTGATAATCACAGCAATCTGTTACAGTCAAAGAAAGAATATACAACACATGCTGCTAAATTGAAGCGACAGTACATGCGTACCAAGGGAAACATGCTTAACCAAGTTCGTAGACACAATCCCAAGTTAATTTATAAATATTTCCAAAGAAATCTCATAGTTCGGATGTCGACCCAAGAAGATTTTTTAACCATTTCAAGGAGTTATCATTAAATCGAAACGCGATGACGATGACGACGGAAAACGTAAGAAGCGATAATTCGGCCGTGTTTGATGAACTAGATCAGAAAATAACGCAGAATGAAATAGAGACTGCAATATCTAATCTTAAAATAGACAAAAGTCATGGAACAGACTCATTGATTAATGAATATATTTTTTTTTTAATTTAAGCAAAACCTCCTCCCTATTGTACACAATTTGTGTAATAGAATTTTACAATCTGATATTTTTCCTGAAATGTGGGCCAAATCAGTAATTGTTCCAGTTTTTAAAAAAGGTGACTCAACAGATCCAAATAATTATAGGGGCATAAGTCTAATAAGCTGTTTTTGTAAAATTGTTACCTCGATTTTAAATAACAGGCTTATAAATTGGGGTAATGAAAGCAATGTTAATACAGACGCTCAATTCGGGTTTCAATACATCATGGGAACTGCAGAAGATATTTTTTGCTTGTCTTCAATTATTAGTATGTCTCTAAAAGATTATATTGTTGTTTCATTGACTTTAAAAAAGCATTCGACACTGTGTGCGTTTTAAACTTTGGCAAAAACCTGGAATGTATGGTTTCAGAGGAAAGTTATTAAATGGTATACCTTCTATGTTTAATAATATGAAATCTTGTATTAAGACACCAAGAATGTTATCTGATGTTTTTGAAAATTCACTTGGCCTTCTTCAAGGGGAGGTCGTGTCCCCTATTCTTTTCTCATTTTATGTCAATGATTTAGAAATGGAGTTCATTAAGAATAATGATGTCCCTTCGCAAGTACAAGAATTAAATCTTTTTACGTCAATGTACATGTATGCTGATGACATGGTGTGTTTTGCTGAATCTGTGCATGAACTTCAACTTATGTTAAACACTTTACATGACGCTTCAAAATGGGACTTGACCATTAATACAGATGAAACTAAAATTGTTGTATTCAGAAATGGAGGTAAAGTCCATGAAAACGATAAATGGCATATACATACTGACCAAATAGAAGTTGTAGATAAATTTATGTATCTTGGTGTTTTATTGAACTATAATGGAAATTTTAATGTAACACAAAAACAATTAGCAAGTCAAGGCAGAAAAGCAATGTTCTGTCTAAAATCTAAGGATAGTCAATGGAATTTAAATGTTGAAACTCTGTTCTCTTTTTTGACACTTACGTAAATATCATTTTGAATTACGGGTGTGAAGTTTGGGGAAACCACAGTGCGTGTAACATTGAGAAAATACATTCAAAATTCATAAAAAAATGTTTTGTGTGTTAGAAAAAATACAAATACGTATATGGTGTATTTTGAAACCGGCAGGTTGCCGTTGAAGATTGTACGCTATTTTTGAATTTTTAAGTTTTGGTTTAAAAAAATACAAAGTAGAAATTGTATTATTAGGTCATACTATGACAAAATGTTTGACTAGTGTGAATAAAAATTTTTAAAAAATGTATCAAACTGGGTGTCAAATATCAAGGACAAATTGTTTGAAATTGGATTAGGCTACATCTGGACTGACCAAGAGAAAATTTGTAGTTAAAGCCATTTTTACTTATAAAGCAAAGAATTATTGACAATTTTGTGCAAAATCTTATTGCAGATACAAATAGTTCATCTAGATGTATGTTATATAGAAACATTATTGACCATTTTTCACTACAATATTATTTGGTGGAACACATTCCTTGTATTTACCAAAAAAAAAAACAACTCAGTAAAATCAGAATGACATTACATAATTTATCCATAGAAAGTGGACGCCATTGAAATATTTTGGTTAATAACGGAATATGTGAGTTTTGTAGATCCGGAATTGAGGATGAATATCACTTTGTCTTAATATGTCCAGGCTATCAGCATTTACGAGTCAGACATATAAAAAAAATACTATTGGATAAAAAACATCAATGTATAAATTTATACAGCTATTATGTGTAAACAATGTCAAAGAATTCTGTAACTTAGGGAAGTTCTTGCATCATGCCTTCAAACTACGTAATGATTAATATAATATTCCACAATTGTTTAAATTAAATCTATGTGTCGTACATTATCCAATGATATTATTACTCTACTACGTATTCATTGTTTCAAGATTGTTACTAAATCCAGGCATTGTGCTGCACATATTTTGTTAACAACATTTCATATGCAATAAGATTTATGTCTTACGCAATAAAGAAAGTTGAAGTTGAAGTTAATTGTTCAAGGTCACATTGAATTATCTCTGTTAGAGGTAGTTTGATTATAGATCTTCTTTTTAGAAATAGCATTAGGAATTGCATTCTTTTCAAATATTCGAAATTAAAGTAAAAATGTAATACCTTCAATTAGAAAAAATAGTTTGCAAGTAAACATGATATTTCCCCCATATTCATATGTGCAGCCATATACTTTATTTCATGTATATCTCTATCAGAGTTTATACGTTTACTGGATCTAACTATACAACTAAAAACAAAGTTCTTCAAATGGTATGCCACAATTTAAAATGACCTGTTCCCTATTCTCTCCTTATGGGAAAAAATTTATAGCTCATACTTTTTTGTTTTTAGATTTTTTTTTTATAACGGAGGAGCCGAGTCTTTTAAATATATACATGAAAAATAAGATGATAACGTAACTTTTTTTATCGATTTTTTTAAAAGAACGGGAACGTTATACAAATTTAAAAAAAAAACTATCTTTGTAAATTCTTGTAAAATATGTTTTACATGTACAATTTTACACTGTAGAACAGAAAATCCATATTACAGGGGCAGAATGGTCATGGTCATTTTTTTACTAAATTTATCTTCTTCATACAAAGACCACCGTATTTTAAAGCATGAACATCATATTAAAAATCTAAGGTATATCTGATCGGTGAGTTGGTGACCATTTAATCTCCGTACTTTCAAAAGGAGAGCACCGTGAACAGTTTGTAAAATTATCAAAGTGTTTGAGAGAGGATCATTGATTGAGTATTTCTTTACCTATCAATGACACGCATCATGATAAAATCCCTCAACCAAACCCTTACTGATCATGCTAGCTTTCTTTAAATTGTATATGCATCAAATCATAACAAATTGTTAACATTAATTCTTTCTCATTTTAACATGTAATTTAACATCGTTTTAACTTTCTATAATCTCTTTGTTCTGCCCTATCTATCCACTTAAGTCTCACAAAACAGAAAAAAAAAACTGGTCCAATATACAAAATTAGAGCCAATCTGTTTTTTGTCAACAGGCATTGTGTTTAAACCGCAATACATACATTCATCTCACCACTTGGGTCTCAATGGCAGTCACAACACATAATTTATGAACATAGAATAAATCTGATGGATAACGATTACATCAACATTTTGAAACTACTTCTACATGTACACATGCAAAACCAGTCTAACACACCATTTCATTCACAGGTCCACCCGCCAAATTCAACCACATACTACAACCATGCCACGAAGGAATGAATGAATCAGTGTAAATGAAAACAAATACACAATGAAAAATGAAATATGTGAAATAAATCACCGCAATTATATAAAAATTTTAAATAAAATAATAAATCATGTGACATGTATTAAATTATCTCACACTTTCCATTAGCGACCAAAGATTGTTTATAGCGAATTTCAAGGGACATTTGATAAGACTTCAAAATAGCTGTAATTTGTTATACGTATATAGCGACTCCCTAAGAAATTTCATAGCGAATTTGTTATAAATAATTCACTGACAATACTTCAAACTAAAGTTAAATGTAGTTATTCGATCAATAGTATTGTCAGTTATAAAAAATAGTCAATAAAATCTTTTCATTTCAATTTTTAATAAATCCAATTATTTATGATATTTCACTGTAATATGCTTTTTAGAATTTCATGTATTTTCAATGTGATTTGTAATATTCGTTATGTAAGTGATACAATACTTCAAAATTTTGCCCGCAGGGGTCTTAAAATCACTCCGTTATATTTCTAAATTCCTTAGAGCAGTGTGCGTTTTATAAGGCAATTTTGATGAGGTTTATCTAAGAACTTTGCAAGGACATGAATAAGTTCGTTATATTTTTGCTGTATTTTAAATCTACATAAGAAAATATTTTCTCTCTAAAATAAATTGGAAGATACATGTAGCATTTCTGGAAAACAGGAGTCCTTAAAATTAATGTTAAGATTATTCACGTTTTCAGACGGACGGGTGCCGAACAAGGGATGATTAAATACCTCAATTGGGCTTACATATAAGCTAAATTAAGTAAATTTAAGAATAAAATAGCATAATTATAGCTAGAAATAATAAAATATAAAGCTATTTTAAGTATTCGTAGCTAAGAGAGGTAAATATCATTTAATTTCATACGTACCTTTGTAATACTGTACTAGTGTTTGACATCACGATGCGGTCTTCATGAAAACGGAAACGTCCTGCAATTGTTTCGTTTTCGTGATCTGTTTTGCTTTTGAATGGAATTTGGTATACTTTCACACAGAATTGATCTGTCAGATATAGATAATAAAATCGACAAGTGACACAGTGTCAAAAGCGAAAATTTAAAATAATACGAATAAAAATAAATAATGTTTTTAATTTCGCTAATTTTTTATTTTCCCAATGAAAAGTTTTGATATTAAAAAAAATATTTCAAATTTAATAGCACATTTGTTTAATTAGCCATAAACTACAGTTTGGACTTGTTTAAGGTAGTCCTTTACTCGGCACTAAATAGGCTCCATCATTAAAAGTTTAGCTTTAAATGATAGATATATGTTCTTGCAATACATAAACAAAAGAAAATATATATGTTTACATGCTGGTTTTTTTGTTTGTTATCACTTCTCAGACGGGAGTACCCTCTTCCGAAAATTATTGACAAATGATGAAACTTGCCAGACGTCCGTTTTTCCGAAAAATAATTATCAATTTTGGAGAAATCAGAAAAGGACATACAAAATAGAGTAATACACATTTATTAAAACCATATCTCATAAATATTTTTCGAAAATTGTTGTAAGAAAGTACGCTTTAAGGGCTTGATGTATCAAAATAGAATACAAAAAATGCAATGCTTGTATCGTTTTGGTCATTTTATACTATTTTATGGACTCTTAGAAATAATAAATAGTAAAATATATGATATGTTGACGGATTACTTCTCACGCTTTAAGCTCTAAACCAAGTAGACCCTGAAGATAAATTCCGTAAAAATCACATTTTGCCACTGTAACGGTTTTCTGCTTAGATCTGTCAACAATATTAGATATCATTTAAACATCTATTTATCTCTTAATTTAAACCGGTGCTAGTAAACGAAAAAAAAATATTCGTGGTGTGGGGGGGGGGGGGGGGGCAAAAAAAAGACGATGTAACCAAACCTGACATACTGATTAAACAGAAATTTCGTTTTTCATTTTACTTTAACAATATCGAGTTTCTAAGTCAATTAATCATTACTTTCTCTTATAGAATACATATACTACCGTTCTATTTGCTTATTATTGCCATTGTTTACAAGAGCGATGCAGAGCAAAATCAATACCGGATATCTAAAACGCTATGTAAAAGTCGAACCAATATTGTAAAATCCGTATTATGAGGTAGTGCGATACTCCGACTTCTTTAGAACTTGCAGCGTCGGCGTTTCGGGCGGCGCAGCAGTAATGTAATATTTAAAGTCTTGTTAATATTTTGAAATTATTCTAAAGTCGTTTTAAGGTAATAATTTTTTTTTAAATTGCTTACAACTGCATTCTGTGCGTAAAGAGTCAAGCAATATAGTATATAATCGGATAAGTAAGATGACATCAAATGAAAAAATAAAACTACCGATGGAAGAAACGAACGAAATTCTCAATGGCAAAATTCAAGAATAGAGACTTTATACAAAAACAAATACTGGGTATTTTTAGAATCGGCATATCGTTTGTTTTAAACAAAAGTAGAAATGCATTATCAATAAGCATGCGGTGTACATGTCAAAATTTCGAGACACTTTCTGAAATAAAACGTAAATATTATTAAAACTATGTGAAGGGTCTAACGATGACATAAGTACCTGAAATGTCCGATGTTGCACATCGCTCCACCTGACAAATATTGTTTTTACTAATCAATCATATGCTTAAGAAAGAAATAAATCACGGATTAATATATATATTTTTATTATTTTTTTTATTTTTTTTTTTTTGGGGGGGGGGGTTATTGTTTTTCAAAGGGTTGTGGTAAAGGCACAGAAGTAAGCAACTTTTTGGTTATGTGTTCTATATACATAACTTGAGACAACTATCGTACTAATTGAATTATGTAAGCAATTGATTAACGTTACCGATCTAGATATCTTAGACGACAAAAGAAAATCGACAGTATTACCATTCATTAAAATAAAATCTCAACTTCCTCTAAAAAACAAACAAACAAAATACGTTCTCTTTGACAAAAACGTAAAGGGAAAGACGAAATAAAAAGACAAGAAGAAAGAAGACATTGAAGTAGATTAAAGAGAAGAGGCAAAATATTTCTTAAGTACTTCTATTTGCAAGCGAACAACCGAATACATTTTTTGAGGGAGGAGAAGACAAATTATATTTACAATGTAGCACAGAACGATATATTCAACAAAAGCCATCTGCACAAAACTCAAACTCATCCTACTAGATAAGATTGTTGTAGAACTTCACAGAAACACTGGGCACACAGTTTTAGATTAAGCTATCTGAATTATATAATACTGGTAATTTTCATGAGCATAATATTCGTTTGTAAACAGTGTACTTTCTCAATTTTGAATATAATGATTACCATATTTCTTATTACCTTCAAATCTTTTTTTTTTAAATTATTTTCATAATGATATCGAAAATCGGAGTACCAGAAAAAAAATGGTAGACTTTGTTTTTAGAATGAATTAAGTGTAAATGGTGTCATCATTTTAATATTTACATTTGTAAAAGCAACATAATTCGATGTGGAATTTCACCCTAAATTGAAAGTTTTTTCAAACCTTTTTTCGAAGATATTGTCAAGTTCAACAATTAGGTAACACAAATGTTACAGCATTCAAAGATATAACATTGGCGAGGAAAAAAATTCATCTGATAATTAATTCGCTTAAATAAGATATTTATGCACACCTTTTTTTCTAGAATTCAGGAAAACATGTTTTATGGTAACATATATGAAACATAACTTATGTTTTAAACCAGTCCTCATTAGTTTTGTCCAGTTTACATGTAGATAGTATATTCACCAAAGAGCAATAGTATTATTTTTCTTAGTTCTTTTGACACTTCAGCATTTTTATTTTTTTTTGTTCACGCTGGGTTTATTTCAGTAAATGTCAACAGCAAATAATAATATATCTCATGTAATGGGAAGGGAAAACTAATGATATTCCGTGCAGCTGTCGTACATGCAGGAAAGCCGTCGGTACAATTGACTCGCGGGGAAACGTTGGTTAGTTGCACGATAATCGTAAGACAAAATTGAGGCTCTTACTTGCGTCCAATGTGGCAACCAGTCTTCAAACGCAATTGAACGCAGTTTGTCGTAGTTGCACTTCAACAAGATTTTGAACGCTACGATCAGTCACGGGAGCCCCGACTGACAAAACTCGTAGCACACGTACTATCACCAGACACAAACGGCCAGTTGTAACTCAGGCTTAAGCTTGCTACCAGCATGCCGACCCCGCTTTCTCTCCGAACTCTTGTTTACATACTGAGTAGGATTGCAAAATCACGCGATCAATTAATAATGATTACATTTTTGTAATTATTAATATTTCAAACTTGGACATTGGTGTGACAGTCAAAAATAATAGCAAATTTATCTCCAATACTTCTAAATGCATTTGAATTTAATTGTATTATTTACAGAAAGTTTATAACTCATGTAGATCATTACAGTGACAAAGTTTAGTTCAGGTTTTTAACATTCCTAAAACAGCGTTAAAAACGGTCTGTATAGTTTTAAGGAAAGAAAATCCACCCTCTGGATTAATATTTTTGAATTTTATTAAAACCTTTATTCGGACATTATCCTTTTTTATTAGCCCTGGGCAAACTTATTATGAATTAAACCACCCAGGTAGAACACCTAGGTTTACCTGGCTTAAGTTAATTAAGGCCCTTAGGATATATGGTCCTTATATGGTAGATTAATAGGTGTGTTTTTATGAAGGAAATCTATTGGTTTTTAAGTTTGTATAGTTGGGTTTTATTGGTCTGTGGATTTCCCTCCAAGAGTTCTTTGTGTTTTAAGACATTTTTCACATTGAAGCCTAAGAGACAAGACTTGTATAACGACCTAACAAGACCTTTAGTATAGTTTGACTTTATTTCATCTCATATAGGTAAGCTAACATTATTTATTTCTAACCATAACAGAAGTGCTAATATTTTATTAATAGTACATATCTTGTAATTTAGCAAATTTAATATATCCTTTTGCACTTTATTAGTAAGAGTGATTTTTGAGTGAAAGAATATTTATTAAAGTATATTGAGCTTCAAGAACTAGAAGTAATACTAGTGAAAACCTTATTTTAAAGCAATCTGTATTTTAGTATTACTTATGGAAATATATATAATTTATAGTCTGTCTCTGCTGTGTCAGCTTATAGTTAAAAGCGCACACTCATAGGGCGTGGGACTGCCCATTCCCATATGAATGGTATGGATTATGTTTTTTATCATTAATATTATAATGTATGTCAAATCTAAAGACATCATATATAGTTCATATATAGCTTTAAAGCATTTTATTATCTGTATGGATAAAATGTGTAATTACATGTATAATTACATGTAAGAGTTATTGCCCTTTAATAAGAGTAAAACATTACTGTGTCTAGAATGTATTTTATACCTATCACTTACTATTGTTATTTCATTTCAGGGTATTTATTTATTTGTTATCTATTATATCATCTGTAATCACAATATCAAATAAAAGGGATGTCTTGAACCTTATGCAGTGTTTCATATATGAAGAACCAGCACTGTTTCATAAACATGCAAGATTATTTTAGCAACATGCAAGATAATTATGTCTACATGCAAGATAATTATGCCAACATGGAAAGTACAAATCTTTTAAGAGAACGTGATATTTAAATAGGTAAATCACTTACTTAGCCCGTATCTGACATCATATGTGCAAGATGCAACATAATTATGACATGCGACTTATTAATGTTGATATGGGACTTACTTATGTGAACATGCAAGTTCATTACGAAAACATGCAACATATTTATGTCAACATGCGAGATTATTATGCTTGCATTCAAGTTATTTATAACAGCATGCAAGATAACTAGCATGTTTACATAATTAACTCGAATGTTGACATAAATAAGTCACATGTCGACATAATTAACTCGCATGTTAACATAAATATCTTGCATGGTAACATAATTAACTCACATGTTGACATATATCAGTCGCATGTCGACATAAATATCTTGCATGTCTACATAATTATCTCGCATGTGAATATAAATAGTCGCATGTTGTCATAATTATGTTGCATCTGGCATCTATAATGTCAGAGTCTGGCATTAGTAAGTCAGTTTACCCTTATAAAAATCAAATCATTAAAAAGATTTATAACTTGCATTTCAACATAATTATTATGCATGTATACATAATTTTCTTGCATGTTGACATAATTATCGTGCATGTTGACATAATTTATCTTGCATGTAGGGGGCAGAAATATGCCACCATACACCTGCAACTAGTTCAAACTTAAATAAGTTTAAAATGCAGAGATATTCGACTGCTCACATGCAAAATGAGTAAGAACTTTTAGAACGCATTTCATCTATGTTTATACGGGTACAATATAACTACAACACATATCTAGCCGTCTACATCGAATGCCTACATAATATTTAAACACAGCATTGCCCTTTAACCTAAAATTCCAAAAAGTCACATTTCATCTATAGAATTACCGATTCACAGTCTTACTGACGCCAATACCTTAAGCGTAAATGTATGTAGGTTTTAAAAAAACGTGTATGCCGAGCTACGGTTACAGAACCTTTACATGGGATTATTATGGTAAAAATCTAAAAAGAAATAATCCAAATCACACATTTTATTTCACAAAAATGCTTTTGATTGTGTAAAACTTTCAGAAAGGCAATCGTTTTAGTTATCATCTTTGTTACATTTTTTAAAATAAATTTGTTATGAATATTTTTACAAAGTGTGCATGTACCATACAGACGATATTGATACTTAAAACCTTAACAAGCATATTGCGATTATGTTAATACATGTATGTTTACAATAGCGATTTATGAAACAGGAACAAGGAACAAAACTTACATGAAAATGATCCATTTTTATTCAATTTTAAACCAACCGTTCAACTTTTTTTTACAATCAATGATATCCTACTTGCATTTTATCAAACTTCAGTACATAATTGAATAAGTTATTTTTTATTTTTCATTCCAAACGATAATAATGCCCGCAAAATAAGTCAACAGTGTTATTATCATAACTGTATCTTATTGCCAGATCCATCAATTGATTTTGTTGATAAAACACGCATACTTTTATTCTATTACTGAAACAAACTTTAAAATGGAACATTATGTCAGACATGCCTTTAATTTTTTGAAATATTTTTTTGAAACACATTTTATTTAAAATAGAACGTTTCGTCACTCTGAGCGGTATTTTGTTTCGTTTATGGGTTTTCTATTCATCATGTTGTTTAAATTATGGTATTCCATAATTTTAAATTATACCCTAGGTTATCTATTACAGCAACCAACAGACGGGAAACACATTTATTTTTCATATATATATGTACTTTCACTTCCCAATCAGAAATAAAAACAAATCCCCTCACTAAACAATTAGCAACACACAGATTAACTGCACATTTCTATTTTTTGTTTAGAATTACTTAAATGTTTATCCACACCATACAATTATTTTATTAGTTACCAGGTAGAAGACAAGTAAACATATTACTAAACAAAGTAGAGCAATTTTAGTACTGTGTTGATAGTGTCCTTGCATCATAATTCATGATAGCATGATTGTATGTGCTATTTGTGCTGTTTCAATATGACTTCACTGTTTGTTCAAAATAGGTGCTTTTTGAAGGCTTAAACAAAACCAACAAATCAACAATGATTGTAAACTTCATTTTTAATCCTATCCATCAAAAATCTGTACCTATATATATATATATATATATATATATATATATATATATATATATA
>WFKH01011925.1:28353975-28375922 GCA_016163765.1 Magallana hongkongensis | reverse complement strand
AGGTAGTGGGGGGCCGCCACCAGTCTTGGGACGCTTCAGCCCATCAAACTTTTCTTTACCTTCAAAAAGAAAAGATGTGAAACAGTAAGAGTCGTTGAATAATTCATAATTATCTATCACTGTCTCTTAAACCTGGAGTGTTTTTTATTAACTTTATACATTATATTTTCATGCATAAAAAACAAATTTCTAAATTGCCATTACATTGAATTATTTCAATAAATAATGAAATGTATATTGTCAATTATCCATATTATTGGTATATTGAATACTTAATATGATTTGGTCACTCCAATTTTATTGGAATGCTATAATTTTTAATTAATATATGACTTAGTCTTTTTGTAATTAGTAATTTAATACACTTGCAGACACCAGTATAAATTTTAAATATATGTACAGTATATTGGGTATTCAAAAACTCAGAATATATAGGCCCAGTAGAGACTCATAATATCTATTAAAGTTAGGTCCAGCATGTGTATAATTCAACAGTCAAAAGATCTGCTTGATTTAATTGTCATTCAATTTGTGTAAATAGATTTATAAAAAAGACTAATCATTCATTCACCATTAAATACACATATATGCACTTACTTCTTGACTTCACATTATAGTACTTTTTCTTCACCTCCTCCCATTCCCTTCTTTTTGTGTCGAACTGTCTACAATAAAGAGTTACAGCTGAGAGCCTATTAATGTATGCACGCGGAACTATAAATAGAAATGGAAAACACCATTGACCAAACTGTAAAGGAAAAACAAACTACAAACTCTTTATAAAGAATGCACGTGATTGTTGTATGCACATAAAAATACAAGTATGGCTCTATATTTTCGCACTGAAGTGTGGTACATGTATGTATAAACCTATTGCTTGTGAATCATAATAAACGTAATTATCTTCTATATAAATTAGCGGCACGTACAACTACATTGAAATAAAAACGAATAGGCTACATTTATTCCATGTTATTTACCAGTTTAGTTTTCATTACATAAAAATTAAATAATTTTCATGTTGTCTAATAACTTAAGATCGTATCGAAACTCCAATAGCTTCTACATGTATATAGGCCAAGCGGCTAAACTGTAGCCCTACGGCAAATTCGGGTTGGTAGATGGCGGTGTACATAGAAATGTGCGGTCTTCTTGTTGATCTAGTTTGCTTATGACAAACACTTTATATATTTTTTTATTTCAGATAATTTTTTTTTATTGTTAATCACTTGTTAAGATTTACTTACGAGTTCAGTCGGTCTGCAATTGTTTGCCACTCTCTTTCTTTGATTTCTTTTCCCTTCCTAACCCCACTCCCCTTAAATGCCCCAAAAAGAATGGCTGCCCTCGCTTTTACTTCCTCAATGAGGGCAACCTCCTCGTCAACCCCCCAATTCTGCCCCCGTTTTTTTTTCCATTACTGTGTTTTTCTCCAAACTAATAAAGCAGACGACAAATATATGCAAAATATGTGTTTATTTACACGTAACTATAGATGTTTCTTACCTTTCTCACGCAGGAGAGCTCCATTGAACCCCTTCAGTCATTGAAAAAAATCCGCGAAAACCGTCTCGCGAGAACGTAAATTTGAGAAAATTCTCAACTCAAGTCTTGAGAATTACTCAGCTAAGAATATTTTCAAGTGGCTTTATGGCGGTGATTTCGAGAAAATTCTTAGCTGAGTAATTCTCAAGAGTTGAGTTGAGAATTTTTTTTGAGAATTCTTAAAGTTTTATGGCGGCGGACTGGAGTATTTTACTTAGGTAATCATTACTACTTATGATACATTTTGTTTTCGAAAAAGCTACATTGGCCTTTTTTACATGTTCCATTTCAATTTGTTTTGAAATGTATAATTTTTGGCCGATTTATTTTTAAACTTTGAAATTTAGTACATACAATTATATATATATACTGAACTAATTGTAAGCGTTAATTGTTCAAAAAGAGTTTTAAAACTAATATTTCAAAAGTAATAGTATTTTGAATATTATTGGCGATTGTACAAAAATCATCGCCAGCTTTCTATTTATACAAAATGTGTTCAAGGAAATTACACACAACACTAATCACGTTAAACCTGTTAAAACTGAAGATTTAAAATGAGGTGCTTGCACTATCTTCTTTGTGATTTTCACTTATTCTCTTCTGTGTTCATTTCCAAGTACTGTCCGCACTATTCTATTATATGATTGTTTACCAATAGATCTCCAATTGTAGTTCTTTATCAGAATGTAAAGCACTTTAAAGTGTATCTTACATTTTAAAATTGTGGATTCAACATTATATATACTTTTAATGTGGTTTTATCCAATTGTTTTGTTATTTAAGTAGAATAATTTTAATGGACTTGAAATGAAATGGAATTGAATGTCTTCGTGCTCTATTTCAAATATTGTAAAAATAGATTATTGTTTATTTTAAGATACCCTTTCGGTTGTTGTCCATTCACTCAATGGGACTCATTCAAAAATCAATGTGTCGGTAAGTCTTTTGAAATATTTCTTGACTTGTTCTCTATTTCTAAGTATTACTCTTTAAAATTTAGAAGATTGTCTTGAAATTTAATCAGGTGTCGTAAGCTTCGATATAGACTTTAAAGACTGGCTAAACTTTACGTTTAAGAAATCCTATTTGCGTTTTTCTTATTTGTGTAAAAAGTGCACTGGCAAAACCCTTGAAGACGTACGCTATATGCTTTTTTCATGTTCCGTTTTATCACATAATCCTACAAATCTTGCTATAAGAAATACGGTATCATTTTTTGGGTGTATATCGGGATATAAATACGGGTTGGTCACGTAATCAAATCCCATCAAGCCCAAAAGGCTCTGTGGAAAATTTGATTGTTATTCATAATAAATAAATATGACACTAAATTTGACAAGGCACTTTATTATAATAAAGTGAAACAATATAGAAAAATCATTGGACTGTACAATTAAAAAAAAACGACTGAAGCTTGGTGGAATAGTACCGCTTTCGTTGAAGTCACAGAGCGGTTAGAAATTTGGAAATCAAAGCAATATACAGCTAAGTTAGAGTCTACTTAGGACTACTTTCAGAGGATATTCTATTGGAGAATCATATTTAAAAGCAAAATGATTTTCCTCCGACATTATAGGGGCAAGGTATTCTAATTTCTTTTATGGAACAAAACGGAGAAGAAGATGGAGTTAAATTTGACCTTGAGTGGACTAAACACGAAAGGTCTGTGATATTGCATTTGCGATTTTGATCGAGGTTTTTTAAAAGAGTCAGAGATGAACTTTAACTGATTTTAACTACTATGACAAATTGTGATTGTAATTTTCGAAATTTCGGATGTCTATTCCTGGCATATGATTAAATTGCTTTGTTTGTAAAGAGTGACCACAATTCACTTGGCAGAAACGCATGAAGAATCACTTGAATTTGTTAATGAAGAGTAGCACGTAACAAGCACCTGTTTTAAAATGCTTGTTGGTATGACATCTATTCATTGTATGTTCAATTAAAAATGATTAAAAGGATAAGTTTGTGCTAGGTCAACATTGATATGAAATTGATTCAATACTTTTTCATCTGTCAGCGATCATTAACAATTACATCTAAGTGACCAAACACTAATTTAAAAGGAATTACCTTTCTTCGATGAAGATGAGAGAAAAGAATTTTTTTTCCTCTCTTTTTTAAGAATGTCTACCTGGATATCACGACATCAATTGCAGCAAGATATGTGAATACCTAACATTTGGAAAAAAAATGTGCCAAAATGTGCCGTTGTGAGAAACACCTGTTAACTTCATGCTTGGGTGTGCAAAATGTAAGTATAAAAGAGTATATTGCTTAACTTGGTAAAGCAAACGATCAAAGACAAATTTAAATTAACTTGTCAAATTAAAATTATACATCATTGACAGATAAGCGAAATATCACCGAATCTGTTTCCGTGAAAATCCTAGTCTCGTCGAAGATAAAATAAATCATGCATTATGATTATTACGACATTTCTTATTTTTATTTTATTTAAATTTTTATAATATATCATATGTGTCCTGAAAAAGACACTGGTTGTCCCGGAAATTAGACAATTTCACTTGTTCGTGTCGTTGACCGTTGTTAATATATATATATATATATATATATATATATATATATATATATATATAATCTATATTATAATCTATAAAATTATTAAAATCTCTATTATCTGCAATGTGTATCGTTCCGAACCTCTCAAATTGTCGTTTAACTGTATTCAACCTGTATCTTAAACGACCTTGTAGTGACCTTGTAGTGAGCGACCAGCGCGCTAGGTTCCGTTCGTCATCGAAAGCAAGATTTTTGATTTTTTGTCTTGCCTAGATGGCCGAGTGGTTAGCGAGGTGACCGCTTACTGCTAGGAGAGTGGGTTCCAGAGTTTGAGCTCCAATATAGTGAATTTCCCTGTGCTTTATATATATATATACATCATTTACTATGGGCAGGTATATGTCAATTTGAGAGTTATTGCAATGCTTGTGCTTATTTTATGTATATGTCTATGCAATGTGTAATGTGAATTTCCCTGAATTTCCATGTTCTTTATATATATATATATATATATACAATTTAAAGCTAGTGAACCTTAATCTAACAAAAATATTTTGGCCAATTAGCTCTATTAAATGTGCGTTCGTCTTGCATGTTGCTGAATGCACGAAATTAAACAAATTAACTACATCCCATGTCAAAGTTTTGAAATAATTCTATTTCTCTACATATAACAACCTGCTGTGTTAAAATCTTTGAAAGTCTTTGCTACTTTCTAGATATTCTACAATGGAAAATCGAAGGAATAAATATCTAAATATTGATATACACAACGGACGTTTTCAGCTGAAGCAAGACGCGTAGATTGTAATACATATTCAATATTGCCTCGGGCACCTGATCATTACATGCCGTAAACTCTTCTGTGTATATCTTGTATATTCTGTGTTACATGTAGTTTCAGTGTTTTTCTAATCATGGTCAAACAAAAGAATTGACAATTGATGTAAATTAATGCGCGGTGTAGAAGGAAAATAGTATAGTGGAAAAATTTACATATGTTCTCAATGGCTTTGACCAAAACGTTTTAAGTAACAATCATACAAAGGATGATCTTTGAAACAGTATGATAAAGCGCAAAATGAATTGTATTTTGTTTCATATTGTAGTTTACTATATATTGACTAAGCGATCACAGGTGTTTTCCCTTTCATACTCTATTTCAAGATTTCAGGGAAGGAATTAATACTTATTTTTGTGAAATAATAAATTTTTATCAAATTTAATATCAAATGAGTTCTTGAATAACAACCAGTTCATGTTCTTAACATTGAAGGCAAAATGAATTGAATTTTATTTGCTCACAAACTCACAAATGAATAATACTGCTGCATATTACTTTTAAAATCACCATAGGAAAGACTTAGAACATCATTTAAGTGTTAGCAGAAAAAAAATTATTAATTTACCAGAATATAGCAAACTAACTTCTGTACTTGACGACAATAATGTGATTCTGTTTTATCGACTCTAAATAACTTTGACCAAAAAATATTAAATAAGAAGTTTACAAAGCATGATCTTTTAATAAGTATGGAATCAACTGAAATTTACAACTTGCAAATTGTTCTGGTTTTTTTTTTTTAATTGAAGTTATGCAAATTACATCTAGGGAAAGTTATAAAACTTAATTAATAATACAATTGTTATAAAATTAGATTTTCTAATAATTTCATTTAATTCCATAGTCCGCGTTTTTGCATTAAAATCTTAAATAGGTTCGTTTTCGTCAAACTGGGGTGCTATGCTGAATATTTTAACAATCTATACACTGAAATAATAAAAAATATTCATATCAACGGATGTGTAGAAGAAATTTTATTCGATATTTAAATGCTGCCTAAAAAGTATGTGAGTGTGATATATTATATTCTCTTTCAGCCATGATTAGGTAAACAAATCATTCATGGCCCGTGCTAAGCTTGAACAAACGAATAAAATAAATGAATAAAAATAAAAAAGAGAACAGATCAAATGCAGCCAATGTTTTAAATTACTATTCAAGACAACATCAAATTCAAATGTGTGATTGTTGTCAAATTATGTCAGGCTTACAATATGTTTAATAAATTTCAATTTGCATTTGCATTACAATATCTAAACTTGTTTGTAGAAAACGCATTTTGTACTTCTTTTACATGTACACACACACACACACACACACACACACACACACACACACACACACACACACACACACACACAAAGTTGACACGTGTTAAAATACAATTATATAATTGTTTTTTTGAAAATTAACTCTCAGTAAGTTGATACGCTTTCAGCGGATTTATGCCGCATATATTTAGTCGGCAACTGCTTAAAAACTTATATTAATTTCAGACAGTGAAGTGATAGATTGTTGTTACAGCATTTATGAATATATGAAACCAGCTGAATTAGTCGTGCTATATGACATTGTCTAGTTCGATTGTATACGATTTTGTTACGAGATACAAACTGGATATGGAGCTACAAAAATTGATATATTTTTGTTTAACATTGATTATGTTTTCTAAGGTAAGTGCTGATTAAAAACAAATTAACTGTTACTTCGGTTTTGCTACTCTCAGATAAATACAGAGTGTTTTTGGATATATTTCTTTGATTTTTATTGCCCCCCTGGTTTAAAACATTACATATAAAAATTGAAAAAGAAAGAAACAAAAACCAGAAAATTATTTATAAAAATTGAAAAAAAAGAAACAAAAACCAGAAAATTATTTGAACATTTTTTTTCTTCAGATTTTCGTGAACTCTAATGAATGCACACTCTCAGCAGCAACAGCTTGACTATTAAAATCATGTCCTCAAAATGTCAATGAGTGGAATAAAGCAGCTGCAAGGAAACGCTGTGAAAAAGTACAACACTTGTGTTCGTCATTCGAATACCACTGTGTAATTAGTGCAAATGGGAAATGAAATGATTGAAGTTTGTGCTCCATGCGTGATTTATATTATCAAATGCATGTGTATTTATTTATCAGTTATTACTTTCATATTTTCCAAACCAGATTTGTGCAGTTTTCTAAGAAAGCATAACTTCACTCATTAATTGTGACATGTAGGAAATGGTTGCGCTGAATATAATCTCGGAGGAAAAATAGTTCAACGCAACTTTGTTGTACCAAGCAAAACATGTCCATTTATGTACGCTTCAACTGAAAGCTTTACTTGCAAGTTTATGTTGTTTTTTTTAAATGATATATTTTTATCATCATTAAATATAAAAATAAATAGCTTTATCAACTAATTGTCGTAAAATACAAAAAAGAAACAAGAAAAACAAGACCCCCCCCCCCCCCAAAAAAAAAATAAATAAAATAAAATGAAATAAAAAAAAACAAAACCCAAAAAAACATTTTATATAGATTCACAGATCAAGAATGTTATGGAAACGTCCAAAATTCGAAGACATCACATACAGCACGTCTCATGACAACTATGATAGATGTGGAATCAACAACTCAGGAAATCTTTTACTCACATTTATCAGTAACAAATTCAATGATATTACATACACCACATTTGACAACAACGCAGGAAATCGTTTACTCATCTTCAAGTGAGCATTTTTTTCTCAAAGTCCAATGTCTACTTCCCGTTTAGGTCGATTAAGATCGATAATTTTTGTTATCGCCCATATCATGATTGTCTGATTATTGAACTGATTTTAGTGCCATCGCCAGTGGCATATGGTGGTACTCTTTTCCTTCATCCATTCCTTCTGTCATTTCGTCATCGTTAATTTCCGTTCAGTATCTCGACAAAAATTGCAATCATTTAACCCATAATTGATATGTGAATACATCTAATTTGAATTGGTACGAAAAAGGTAAGAGGAGTACAGTTGATAGTTACAAAGTTAAAAAAAAAATACAAAATATAAGTTTCAGTGTGTAACGGAAGACATACATTACTTAGATAGCTTTTTAAAAGTCCATCTGTCAGTTTCTTGAAGGTGGTGTTTTTCGGTGCGAAATTTAAGAAGAATACATGTAGTTCTTAATTTTTGGCAATTTCTCCAAATATTTTTAAAGTCTAGTGCCTATGTTAAAAGCACTAAAACATTTTTGTGACGTCATCTTTTGATAAACCGTGCCCAATAAACATCTTCTTATCCTGCAATCCACCAATACATGTAAGTTACCTGTAGCTGTTCAATAAGTTTCTACTTATTAGACGGCTATAGGTGACATACTGGACTGTTGAGAAAAATTGGGGTAAACACAAACTCACAGAAACACGATAGAAGAGGGAGAGAAAAAAAATAATTCGCTGGTTCCCCCAATCTTACGGGAAATTATCAGCTTTCACGTGAAAACTGCACAGATAATCGACGAGATTTAAAAATTACAAATCCAAAAAACGGAGAAAACATTCTGGCAAAATTAAAATAATCTATTAAATGAATTTTAAAACATAAATTCAGGGTTTTCGATTACCGTCGTCTTTTTGTATGAAATTGGATCGGAAGAGATTTCGAAATTAAAAATCTACGTATAAGCATTCTAATACTACAGAATCACACTATCTTCTACCATTGTTTGTACAGAATGACGAATATGCAAGCATTTCGAAATATGTTCACTCTAGCGCATGCTTTTAATGATGCAACGTGGACTAAAGTGACCAATTCAAAAACGTTTTTGTTCATCTATAAATGCTTCATTGTCTTGACAAGTGTTCTTTTATTCAATAATTTATTCACATAAGCAAACGAAAAGTGATCTGATTGTGGCTGAATGCTTATGGTTAAC
Source organism: Magallana hongkongensis (assembly GCA_016163765.1). Classification (NCBI taxonomy): domain Eukaryota; kingdom Metazoa; phylum Mollusca; class Bivalvia; order Ostreida; family Ostreidae; genus Magallana; species Magallana hongkongensis. The sequence continues at coordinate 28,367,091 of WFKH01011925.1, read as the reverse complement.
TTATTTGATAGTGTCATATAAATGAAATGAAGCAGAATGCCCGTAAAAACTGTTCACTAGCAATACATAAACAAATTGTTTTAAGTAAGTTATAGGTCATAAACTGTCCTTTCTGTCAGAAATAGATATTGTATATCCTAGGCGCTAACGTTCCTCTGGTTGTACATGTAAGTATTTGACAGAATGGACAGTATTCGGGTTATAACCGTTACTGAATATGTTTTCCTTGCGCCATAATTTTACACTTGGCTAATTTTCAACTGTACTTTGATATTCATGTTATCAACAAATTGTACAATTTTAAAGTATAAAGAATGAAAAAGAGATAGGAATATAAATTAGGATTCTGAAAATGAATCATTAAAGTCTAAAATATCAAAACTTCATTATAACACATAATTCATGCTTCTACTCTCACAGGTAAAAAAACAACAACTAACATTTCTTTTAATACCCAAGGTGTTGCAAGTATTTACAATATATATATTTTTTCATAAAAAGATCTGTCAATTTTTAACGAAATTATAAGTTGAAATATCCCGTACTGCTATGATGGTAGAGATAAAGGTTTTGTCCAAAAAAAAAATTAAAAAAAAGAAAAATTAAATATCACTTTTTTTTATTTTCACAAAAATTATACGGATGGCATTTCTTAATAAGCAACAGCTTCAAAAAAAAAATTCATTTATCCATTTTTTGAGATTAAATTTTCTACCACACACACACACACACACACACACACACACACACACACAAGGATGCCGAACCCAATATTAATTGCGAAAACCAATCCCGATTGGTTGGCTGAAGTTATTTCCATTCATTTTAGGATTACATCAAGGTTTAGGCTTCTGTTGCTTGTATAAATGATTCTATATTTAGGCAGACATTTCAATACTTACTATTTTTTTAAATTTAAAGGTTAATTAATAAGGATGTATATATATATATATATGACTTTGAAGCCATAAAATATCGAGAATGCGTTGATCTATTTTTGAACAAATTACATATTCTGCATTCATGAAAGTGGTTCTATCAACGGCTAAAATATAGAATAATGATAAAATTGGTTGGGTTTTTTTTTGTTTCCAACCGTTGACAAATGAAACTAACTGGGGACGTATGCATATGCAATGGGCAGTGCGTGTAGATGCTACCTATAATCGCTGAGAATTTGAAAGTTCTATCTTTGATGTTTTGAGAAAATCGTGAACAAGGAAAAAACATTAAATCTCAAGTGAATCGGGACCGGAAGTGACAACCAAAGAAAATAACCTGTAATTTTCTAACATATTTTGTTAAGAGTAAGATCTAAAAAAAATATCGAAATCGGCTGAAGCGATATTTAGAAAACGTTAAAGAAAAAAAATAATAACTAGATGCGATATCGTTGCGAGCAATGAGTGGGTCTTCCGTCCGATTCTTAATAAGATGAGGTTAGATGAGAATTTTACTGGGTTTTGACATCGACTGGGGTCATTGTAATATGATTTAAAAGTTTTATTTTTTGAAAATTTTATATTTCATCCAATCAATTCGAGAAAGACGTCACTAGACGCTGAATTGCAAGAGCATCTTGAAAATCATATGCCAAAACCGGTCTGAGGTCTTTTAAAACCGATTTGAGTGAGTTTTAAATTTTGAAGAAAAAAATTGTAATTTTATCCGATCAATTTGAGATGCAGAATTGCAAGCGTAACTTTGATATCATCAATTAAAATCGATCTGAGGTCATTTTTTTAAAGAGATTAAAACGTCAAATAATGAGTATGCTGCCAATGAGCCAATTGACACTTCTACTTGGTCAACCCCTATTTCGGCCATGGTTCCACAAAAGTTAAAACAGAAAATATGAGTGGAACAATGTATTGATCTCGCGGTACTGCTCCCTAAACAATTGGTGACTGGTTCAGAAAGAAGCGATTGCACATTTAAACAGTAGACGAATAGCAGCACATCGGTGGTACTGAAAAAAAGCGAAACCATGTACTTACTCAATTTTCAATGGACGACAGCTTTCTTGCGTTTTGTTGCCGTATATGCTGAGAAATCTCCAAATGCAACACCAAATCTTATAAAACATGCAGAGACAGTACGTGACAAGGCTTCATTTGGAGACGGTCATGGCAAACTTATGACAATTAAGAATGGATAGGCAGATTAGGGGTACTCCTTGGGGGGAAATTAATGTAGAGTTCATGTTGCGGGCCCAGTGTCACAGACAAGAAAGTAAGCAAGCGGTCCTTTCGTTTCTATCGTACAAGGCCTGGAAAAAGATCAGCAATTACAAACCAATTACCAAGAGGAGTTGGCTGGTCTTACAATTGAGATAGGGGTTGCAATCTTGAGCGCTGCAAATTTCAGCACATCTGTACATAATATAAGAAAAACCACTCTAAAACAGAATGCAGAACCCAAGCAGCTGTTAGGAAACAAAGTGTCAAACCCTCTCTTGGAACAACAAAACAACAATGAAATTGTAACCCCGATAAGACCAAAGGTTTTGAAGTATTTTTAAAGGCTATGATACTGCCATGGCGGATTATCTGGTTGCAGGTTTTAATTATGGGCTTGAATTGCATTATAAGGGACAAAGAGGTTTCAGTTCATTTAAAAATCTTACGTCGGCTTTACAGAACCATGCCATTGTCAACAAAAAGCTACACAAGAGGCCCATGGGCAACATCGCTCACCTGAACAACAGTTCCGTGTAGCATTCTATTTCTTACAATATGTTATTTCTATTTTAAACCTCGAACCCCTCTTTGGGGTCCCAGTATTGGTCCGTAGTTTATACTTGGCTTTAACAATTTAAAATCTAGAATTTTCACTTTTTGAGGATCCTTGCATATTGATATCACAAACTGAAACATTGTAGTTCTCCAGAAGAAGATTTTGAAACATTTTCCCTCTATATGTCCATGTTAAACTTTGAATCCCTTCTGGGACCCCAGTATTAGATCGAAGGTCACGGCTTTTATAATTTAAAATCAACACTATTTGAGGATGCTTACCTAGTAATCTGACAAATTGAATCATTGTAGTTCTTGAGAAGATTTTTGAAATTTTCCATATATTCTTCAACGTTAAACTTTGAACCCGTCTTGGGTCCCCGGTATTTTTCCAGGGGTCACTATTTTAAAAATATTGAAATGTAAATTATCGTTAAAAAGAATAACCAGAGCAAAGTTCGTTGCAAAGCACACAGTAGGTTTTCTGTTAATGTCGAAAGTTAAGGAAGGAGTCTTATTGGGTTCTTGACTTGTCAAAAGTAAATTTATTTAAATTTTCATTAAATCAAGATGAAAGGAAATTAAAATATATTTTTTTCCTGTTTTACTTTTATAAAACTTGGCAAAGAAATAGTGATCAAAGTTAAGAATCTAACAAGGCCTATATTTTTGGCGGAACATTAAAGTAGGAAAATATCATATGTTTTTGTTATTCAGAATTGCGGTAGTTTCATGAGTTTATTTAGCATTTTTAAAACAATAACATTTAAGTTAAACTTTTGACTAAACTGAACTAATGATAAGATACTTGGGTTTAGAATATGTTTTTAAAATATGATTTGCCTATCAAATTATAAATTTGTTTTAGCTTTTATAAGCAAGATTATCAAATTTGATTAAACTGATACAATCATTTGGCTATATGATCTCTTTGACTGTATAAAAATTTCTTGAATTTCTTAATTTAAGAAGTATGTTTGATAACAAAAAGACTCCTTCCTTAAGTAGAAGCAGATTTCAAAAATCAATAACAAGTGTTACTTAAACAAAAATGTACGAAATAACAATTATCTTAATGATTCTAAGGAAAACACTTAACCCAAAAAAAAAAATATAAATAAATCATAATATGTTCTGGTACGACTTAATAATTATGAAATTATTTTTCATAAGAGTCAATTAAACTTTGAACATTCGGAAAGATCAATTTTTAAACCCAATTATCTATGCCATGCATCGTTCGATTGAAAAAAAAACCAATGTTATATTCAGTTTTAAATGCTCTACAAAAGGCGTTTATAGTTTTTAATTGATTAAAAAATTTTGATTTAAAAAAAACTAAATTCACTTTAGATTTCTACCGGAAGTGACGGATTTGTTATTTCCAGCTTCTTTACAGAGGTAAAATGAAAAATGTATTAGCAAGTATACTTTCAAGTCTCTATCTTTAAGCATTTTTAGAAACGCCATAGACAAAATTACTTTTTAAAAAAAATTATAATTGACGTTAAGTACAAACAGAAGTATCGTTTTCATGGAATCTTAACAACTTTGTGGCAAAATAAAGTCACTCAAGCTCTGAAAGTTTAAATGGAATCGGCTGAAAACTTTTCAAGGTTCCAAAACAGTAAGTTTGGACATGTCATCTATAGCCATTCTTAATGTTGATCAAAGACTGTAAATATATGTATACGTTCGTTGTATAACGTTTTAGTTCATTGAAATCGTCAGCATCATTGATATATCACTTACTATGGTGTCTTGTCTAAATACTGCATAATAAAAGTGCGTTCATTGTAAGAGTGTTGTTAATAGTTGCAAGGTTCACTATTGTTCGAGTTGAAATACAAGGAAAGTACAAATATATTCAATAAGTAATAGATATCTGATCGCGACGGTCTATTGAATTTTGACATTTGAGATGTGACGGTTGGTAAATCTAATCAATATAAGTATGCAGAATAAACGATTACTGACAAAATGCAGAAAAAAATATAAAAAGAAAGCAATAAAAATATATCAAATCAATAAAAAAAATGTTGGTTTATTAAGATACTGCAAAAACATGAAATCCATTTTTAGGCTGGAGTATATATTTTGTTTGTGATTTTGTTGCTTATTTTGTTAGTCTGTCAACTATTATTGTCTGTTCAAAACGAGTTTCTACAATATAACTTCGTCCTTATAATGTATCTTAACAAGTTCGTTAAATACATATTAATACTATTCTCGATATTTTAGACCCTTTGTATAGCGATAAGTTTATGATAGAAATTCAAAACAAATACGAAAGTTGTAGAAATTTAAAGGAATAAATGTTTGTTTTTGAAAAGACGTTGGCTGTAAGCACTTAGAATTGTTGCACAGAGTCAAAACGTTTTGAATTCGTTGTTTTTCATATGAAAAAAAAACCCAAACAATCAAAAATAAACAAAATGTGGTTCTATTTTTTACCCAATATAACTTATAACTAGACACGTTTTAGGATGCATGTGATTTTAGAGATACTCAAATTACAAAAATTAAGAGGCCACACCTTTAAAAAATAGTTACTGTATTATTCTTAAATACCTAGCTGAAAATGGAAACTTTAAAGTTTGCTATCTGTATCTAATAACATAATCAGATAATACACGAAAAAGTAACTTGTGTTTACGCCCATATAACTTTTTTCGACTAATGCATGAATAAGAATGCAAAACATAAACTTTCAATTTACAATATATTATAACAATCAGGTTTAAGTAAGTTAAATCCATCTCCGTGCCACTAGGTGCATAAGGTCGGTGCTTATCCCCGGTTTCCGTGGTGCAAAGCAGATAAAAGTAATTGAATTTCCCTGGATGGGACCGCAGCCCATTGTATGTCAACTCCAAGCATAAAGCGGCATCCAATTGCAGCTGGGTGGACTGAGACAATGTTGATTAAGTACTAAGTCTAAGTGCGCAACACACAGCAACAAGTCACAACAGCGGTGTCTGAACCGGCGACCTTTTAATCACTGGTTTAACGCCCATGATCACTGACCCATGTACTCCACTGTTATAACAATTGGTTTGCTGATTTATGATAAAGGTACTTTTGGTTAACTATATGTATCCCGTGATATTTAAAAATTGTAATTAATTCACAGTCTAAATTATATATATATATATATATATATATATATATATATATATATATATATAAAATATAGGGTGTGTGTGTGTGTGTGTGTGTGTGTGTGTGTGTGTGTGTGTGTGTGTGTGTGTCTACACGAGCACATCCTGTATAATTTTATGGCAATATTTTAATTTTAATGAATAGTGTAACTGTTTTAAGCATATTCATTTATTAAATGTTGTTACAATGCAAATCATGCAGCATGTGGTATTTTTAATCATGATGGCAGTTTTGATGCATTGAAAAAATAACTTTTGTTTTTTCAAAAAGATTATTTAAACTTGAGAATATTTTGTCTTTTTTCTTTATGAATGTTTGAAGGTAGAGAAGAAACAATGGCAAAATCAGAAAGATCATAACTTTTTAGGTCAAAATACCAAGTTTTATGAAATTCTCACAAGAAATTAAAAATAGAACAAAATCACTCTGTTTTTACTCTTCCCCGGGTCCGTTGCCAGGCGCCTAAGGTCTAATCATTATAAAAACATAAAATTCTAGAAAACGACCGAAAATAATGACTTTAAAATATCATAACGTTTGTTTCAATAAAAATAACTTCATGAAATAAAAAGTGTTGCACAGCATTTAATGAATTCTTTCAAATGGCATAAAGTTTGTTTACAAATTTTAGGAATAAAAAATTGCCTTGGGTTGCTAATATAATTAACACGTATTATAAGCCAGTAGTTTAAACATATTAAGCCTGTGATTGCTGATTTATATCCTCTTCATAACTATTTTTTTTTTGTTTCCATCTGCACATTTTTAGATTAACATTAATGCACCTTTCTGTTATACTAAATTATGCATAACAATAAATGTGTCATACGAATTTGTAACTTTCGGATGCCACTATCACTTTAATATTATTATCATTGAGAACTCTTGAATTGAAAGAAAAATCAATTTCAGATTAAGTGTTAAAGTTACCTAACGGCCTAAATATCAAATTGCTTCAATTTAGGTATATGTGGCGTATTTTAAGTGAATAACAATAATGAGATCTGCTTATTTGCTTCATTTCTTTACTTAAAGATAGGAATTTCACATAAATTACGTTTTATAAGTCAATCGCATAACAAAGATACAAGAAGTCAAAAAAAATTTTTTTTTATTTTTTACCGGCACGGTGAAAAATACAAAAAATTGAATAACCCTGCCTTAAATGGGTCACGTGACATCTATCTCGGTCTATCAACAACAATGGCGACGACGAGAAGATAGGTATACCGTTAAGTTTGACAGATTTGGCAATGAAAGAAAAAAGAGACAGACTGACAAGGATAGGATCAAAGGGAAGATTGTCATCGGAGACCATGCAGATTGATGGAATAGGAATTAAAGCCGAATTAAACTTAAGTTTCCATCATGAAGTTGTAGGGGTTTTGCTATAGTCAGGTTCGTGCTCCATGTGTTCCGTGTGTTTACTTTATAAGTTTTAAACAACAAGTGGATTTTCGTTTAGAGGAATTTTTTGAAAAAGAATAAACACTCTCAGTACATGCATCCCTCAGGAAGAGGGGTATTTAATCCGTTACCGTGTCGATGATGCTAAAACGGAATCGTGTTTCATCTTTATTACACATAATTAACAATTTATATCGTTCTACATTAATGAATATCGGAATAATACTGCTTCGAGTATCATCTGATATAAGAATCATCTAATTTAAGACATGAAAAACGTGATTCTAATTTGTAAACAAACTGTTCTTCCATCGTGTTTTCAATGCTAGGTTTTCCCGCACTCATGCGCAGTGGCGTTATAAATGGCGGATCACATTAAAATTCATCAGACGTGTAGCAAAGTTTAGAGACAAATACTTAAAGACGGAAAATGTTTTATGGGCCTAGAGTTAGTGAAACGTCTAATTATAAGAATCATGATGTATATTTTTACTCAAACTCATGTCAAACATTTTACCCTAAATACGCCACATATACCTTTAACATGGCGTTAAATACAGCAAATTATATAGACATGACTTTATCCTGAAAATGAATTTGAAAATATCATAATTATCCAGTTATTATGACAATGGTTTCCTGATGTAATTAAACATAAGTACCACGTTACAAAGCGGTTTGTCATACAGAATTGATATAAAGGGAATACTAATTAGATAAACACGGAAATTGTATAGTGGAATGTTCCATTATTGTATCACCATGTACTTGGACAAGCTTTTTACGATTTCTATACTTAGAATAACAAAATCTAAATGTTGTCCTTTTAGTATATGGAGAGATTTTTTTTCAATGTAACATTTTTAGTCAATGACACTGAGGCCCCTTATTACAACTGCGAAGACCAACCACTGACAGGATACATGATTTGGTCAAGATAAAAGTTCAAAAAACTAACCTGTATCTCATAATTTTATAAATAAATGTCATATTCCCATTAATATAATGTACAAGTCATTATGTAGGTAATTTAGTTTGTTTTGTTTTTTCATGTACGTTGTCGAGACACCCTTTGGCTTGATCAGTAAAACACAAGATTTTTTGAATTTTACAATTTTATATAAAAACCAAATATGTACATAATTATAAACAAAATAAATTGAAATGAGAGAGAGTTCACGCTGCCCAGGTCCCGGTATCGGTATCCTCGGTGGAATCCGCCCTCAGACCACGGTAATTCCCGATATACTCAGTGCCTACTAAGTGTATCCGCATTCATAATGTACGTTGTTGCCCCGACCATTGTACTGCTCCCAATGTCACAACGTCTATGGACATCCGGTCCTCAAAGCACAAAGCTTCAGACGTCACTTCGACTCGCCCACACGCTATGCCTCGGGAAGTCCTCCACGACCGTCGACAAAACTCTATCGCCACATAGAGCTACACTGGGAAACCCAAGGAAAAAACCTTCAACAAATTTGTTGACAAAACATAATTAAATTGCCACCAAAAGGCTGTCGTACAAAGTACAAAACGCTTAAGCAAATAACAACCAGTACACATATGTACAGCTTCAATAAATAACATCGGTTCACACGGGAAAAAAATGAAACCATGTATATTAACATGTACAGTCATTTCATACATATCTTTTACAATTTTATGTTATGCTATGGTATGCGATTTTAATGATATGCTATGAGATTTGTCTTCTATGCTATGAGAAATTGAAATGAAGGGCTTAATGATATGTTATGCTATGCTATTCTACGCTATGATATTTGAACAAAAACGCCTCCATACACAGAAGAGTTCCAAACACTTTGAAGTTAAATGATAAGCAGCCAAAGTTTACCACTATTCTGCAATGTGAACATTTATTCTTTTAAATAAAAGCATTTAAAACAGAGTTAAAATCATGTTGTATGCTATGCTATGATATGCTATGGTATGATATGACGAATGAGAATCTATGAGATTGTATGCTATGGTATGAGATTCCAATGCTATGGTATGAGATTTCAATGCTATGCTATACTATGGTGTATGTTGTAAAAGATATGCTTGAAATAACTGTAACAAGTAAACATTATTCCTTATACTTAAACTGAGGACAAGTACATGTGGCAAAATTTAAAGTATACAATTCGAACACGCTGACAAATAGAAATATTACAGTAGTTTAAAGGAAACGTTTTAGCTAAATATTATTTCCAGCATGAAAAAATGAATTAGAAAAACTTATCCTGATTGGAGATTCAGTTACCACGAGCCTAAAAACTACTCCTTTATGGGCCTGTCAGACTGAGACACACCTGGTACCTGGAAAACGTGCGCTACCCGAGACAAACTGTACACCCCTTATATAGCAACATTGCTTTAAATGCCCGAAACAATGGGAATCCTTACAGGGTAACGTATACATGGAGGTATTATTTTTTAGACCTGTAATAATCCTAGCAACTGTAATTTGAACATCCTCCTTTCATTGCAATTTTCCCAGACAATATACCTAAATTCTAAAACTGGTTCTATAAAAGACATATATATTTTTATTAATGCATCTCGAAAAAGAGAATGTTAAAGCATACACAGTATATTTAATTGACTGCAAGCTTTTTCATATAAACCTTGAGTATGCGGTTTCCAACTGGCATCAGACTGGAAATTAAACCTAAACGAATATGGTTATTTGAAAAAAAAATACATCAGGACCATTTTTAAGTAATTAAGTTATTACTCGACCATGACCGTATTTGTTGAAAAGCGTGGAACGCGTGTTCGATATGTTTCTCGGATGTGTTTTTCAAAACGACTCGATTCGATCGATTCCCTACCTTTAACTGATTATAAAAAAACATAAAACCAATAAAGTAAAATGCGGTGCATGTCTGCCTAAGGACCTTCAACATCAGTTGGCGTGGTCCAAGCAGAGCGGGGTTCACAATTGGTTTGTTTCCACAATATTTGCTTTATTTACTTTTAATCTTTAAAAATGAAGTCCTAAACAATAAAACAGTTTGTCCTAATTCATAACTTTCATCACAGATCGCTAGATTTTTTATAGACTTTACTAAAACATTCCAAGGTTTGACCGGAAATTCAATGCAACCGGAAGTGTTGAAGACTCACCATGAATGCCGAAACGTCATGTAACGACACGTCAACATGACCGCTACATTAGGGTAACTCACCTTTCTGATAGACACCGCACAGCACGCGCAACTGCATGTCACATTTTAGACCACATCAATGGCCTTTATGGACAAGACGATATAAATCCAAGAGTGAGAAAGTTCCTCAGCATCCGAATTTTGCAGAATTAGACCACATAAACAAATGTGGTCTAATTCTGCAAAATTACCTTCACAAATGTTTTTCATTCAATCTTGGGATCTTTATGAGATGCTATTATTAGTGCAAATGGGGAACGCATGAAGTATAAATGTTGTGATTTTTATGTCTTAGGGTACCTGTACCTTCTTGATTTTTTTTAAGCTCTTAAATAAATTTTGATTGAAATTTTAATAAACTGCTTTGTAATTCTTTATTCTTCATATTTGATCATTGTCATGGTCAAACTAATTAGAATTACGAACAGTATAATACAAAAGCTTGCCTGGGCGTTAGAAATTTTGACTAGTATAGAAAAAAAAATAAGAAGGGTTCTAGGACTGATCCTTGCGGAACACTCGAATGAGTTGAACCTAGTGATGAAGTATAACCATCTATGACTACTTTTTGTTGTCTATTCCATAAATAATTCTCCACCCAGTTTATACATTCAGCAAAACTTCTAAGTGTTCACTCTGATAAATAAAATAATTTGAAAATTACAAAAAAAAAAAAAAAAAATGTGAAATGTTTAACATTTTGTCACTGATATGTTTTTTCATGCATAGCAGATAAAATAAGACAACAACAATGAAAATCAATTATTTGTGACGAAACGTTAAAACATCAAATTAGCATTTTTCTGCGCATGCTAATGTGATTGACATTTTTTTTGGATTAATATTAATATTTGCTGATAGCTTAAAAAGAAAACCACTTAACATGGCTAAAAGTATCATTCAGAACACAATATGAGCCGTTGGAAAATTGGTGTCTGCTTTGTTTCAACGACAATTTGTACTCACTTTAAATTTGCTGTTTATTTTGTCCTCGACATTGTAGTAAATAGTAAGCAATCCGAAGGACATGTTTTTTGGTTTAATTTTTACATTCCATAAGTGTAACGTCAATTTCATCGGCAACTTACAACAATAAAAAATCTATGAGCGAATTCACCCAAACCGGAAGTGTTTGTGATAGTGAGCAAAGGTCAAGGTCTCGAGTCGCAACCTGAGGTCAAAGTCAATGCAACGTCCTGAACTATTTGAAAGTTAAGTGGAAATCAGTCATCCTGACGACAATACAAATAAATATGCTTATATCATATAGTAAACACATTATGCTGGGTGAACACTTAGAAGTTTTTTTTAGTATAATTTGATTTGAAATGCCATAACTTATAAATCATACCTTCATGCCAAACCTTTTCCAAAGTTTTAGATATATCACAATATGAACCTTGTATGTTTGCCTTCATGTAAATTAGAAATAAGTGTGTTGTAGATTTCAACTAGTTGGTTAGTGGTTGAAACCCGACTGATATTTGTATAAAATGTTATTTTCAAAAATAAAGTTATTCAAATGCTTAGCAACAATTTTTCTCTAATAATTTACAAACAGCAGATGTCATCGAAATGGGTCTGTAGTTATTAACATCATATGCAGCACCTTTGTTCTAAAAACAGTTGTAACCATTGCAGTTTTCAATATGTGAGGAAGTACACCATTACTTAGTGATTTTTTGAATAACCTAGCCAAAAGTTTGTCAATAACTTGTGCAACATGTTTCAAAATTCTTGGTGATATTGAGTCAGGGCCTGATGACTTACAAATATTGATATTCTGTAGTTGCTCTAAAACTTCAGTGTCTGTAATAGAAAATGTGTTCATTCGTTGCAATGGTGGGTTTGGTACATTGTGTAATTGGCGATACATCTATGATAGAAATATTTGTAAAAAAAAAAAAAAAATATTAAGTGCATTATCATTGTCTATAGGATGAAACAATGTCTGTCCATTTACTTCCAATGGAGGTGATGGTTTATGTTTGTTATTTAATGTGCAAAATGACTTTACTATTATCCACTACTTTCCAGGAGGTATTGACTTATTAATTTGTGTTGTATTTTCTTATCATAATTATGGCGAGAAACACTATTTCATCTATAACCAAAAGGCATTCAGAAGTTGGAGTTCTATTCGCTTTTCGCTATTCACTATTCGAATAGCGAATAGAATTCTCTGGTCGGTTCGCTATTCAAATTACCGTAAACAGGCTAATAAACGTAATTTAAAATTCCACATAAACTTTCCTTTTCTTAATGTTAAGAAACAGTTATATATTAAAAATCATATCTTGCTGACCAGACCTGAACAATGACATAATTAGCTAGCCTGGCGAAAAGGTAAGATATTCATCATACTGTTGCAATGGGATAGCTTTCAAGGGGCTGGCTTACACCATGTATCCCATATTTGGGCCTTCATATTTGGAGGAGGTGGGGCCCCGGGAATGCCCAGTCGACCCTCAAAAGGAATTGGGTTTACACGACCGTTAACAGGCTTAGCTAGCCTGGCGAAAATTGGAAATTTCGTATAATACGGTTATGATGGGATATCTTTCAAGGGGCTGGCTAACACACCGTATCCCATATTTGGGCCTTCATATTTGGAGGAGGTGGGGCCCCGGGAATGC
>WFKH01011925.1:28323212-28345979 GCA_016163765.1 Magallana hongkongensis | reverse complement strand
CTACAATTGTTTAAATATAAGTTGCACTTTTTGTTTTGTGCTTTTGGGGATGTTTCAGCTTGTGCTGTAAATAAAAGTTGCACATTTTAAGAAAAAGCTTGCGCATAAACAGGTGTAGTTTTATGTAAATATTGAATTTCTGGTTAAGACAATATAATTGTGTAACACCTTTTATAGTTGAAGATAAATTTACAGGGAGTGTTGTCTTTTCTGGAATCCTTTCGGCTGGATACTTAATTTCTGTTAATTGCAATACAAACTGGTTATAATTCTTCTGAAGGTGAGAATTTAAACAGTTTGTCAATAACTTAAGAAAACATATCTCACCCAAAGAGCCCAGTGCCCCGGAAGATGTATCGGGAAAATATGATGTCCTTTCCTTTTGTATCTATTACAGGTGTAATGTTTCTTTTTCTGACCGTTGGAATAGTGAATGTATCCATGAATCCTATATTGTGCACAATTTTGCGAAACTTGCATTCACAATCTGGATGAAAAATAGAATATCATAAAACAATAAACTGCTGGAAAAAACCGCAATTATCATGATATAAGCCTGATTTGATCCTAATTGACTGATCTTCATTTTTGCCTTTTCTTTTTCCAAACCTTGTGAAACAAATACGTATTTTGATATAATAAGAATTTTTTAAGCCAAATAATAAAAAAACAAATAAAGAGATATCTGGAAATATCTTCAACAAACATTTTTGAGAGTTAAATAAATGTTTACAGTATCATGTAGAATTGCACATACTTATTACATTTGTATGTAATACTTAATGATAAATTAATTAGTTTTTATATTAAAAAAAGATACCTGATCTGTCAACCACTGTCCGTTGATCAGCGTTTGGAGGTCCCGTCGCCTCAAGTGAAACTGTCCAACCATCAACAGTATTTCATTGATGTCCGCATTTTCCTGGTTGATTGTGTCTTTAACACAATTTAAAGCCTAAACATCAAACAATTATAACAATTATACAATAAAGATGTGAAAATATGAAAACCTATATGAAATATTAACAAAGTTCACATTTTCAAATACCGTATACCGGGTATGTTCTGCGGCTCGAAAATTTTGCGGTTAAGACTCTAAAAAGTATCAAATTGTATTCTGCGTTTCCATTTATGCGATTACATTAGACTGCAAAAATAAACATACAACGTATTATACATGTTCATTGTATCAAACTTTGACTAGCCTATTTATGCTTGCTTCGGGAGTTCACAGGGGGTATTACTGTAAACAAGAGGCCAAGATGCCTTAACGGTCACTTGAGTAGCATAACTCATACACAAACTTGTCAAGGAGTCTCATATATGCTTTTAATTAAGTTTTATTCTGGAATAGAAAAATTTTTAATTTGTAATGACGACCACCTCCCTGCCTGAAATCTTTCAAAAAGGACTATTAAACCTATAATTTTAGCGAAAAACATAAAAGAGTGCATGACCTGATATTGAAAAGGTGCAAGACTCTGATAGAAAATAATTTAATAATACTAACAAGGTGGCTGTTATTCATGTTTTATCTAAAACAACCTCCCATCCCCCATCCCCCCGGGGCAGACAGAAACTCTCCCTGTGGGCATTTAAACAAACAAAAAAAAAACCCCAGCTTTATCGATAAAAGCCATTATGAGTTACTCACTTCTCCTGTTCCAGTTTTTGAATATTCAACATTCGTTGAGAATCACCATCTGGCATATATACCAAAATCATTTTACCTTTATATCAGTGATTTTAGTTAGCCAATTATTACTTAACTATTAACAAGTCTATTTGTTTATTTTGAAAGTTCAAAAACTGTTTTTGTTTCAAATGATAAAAAGCCTTGCATAACTCTTTTGATCATACAACTTCTTTATAATTACATTATATTCAATGATTAATTACTAAATATAACAAGCAAAGGGAGATAACCCCATTAGGAAGAAGCAAGGGAAAACAAGATGTAATTATAATCGGGGCGATTATAAAGTCTCCCAAACGAACGAAGCTATCATATAGAGTAGGGATGACCCACAAAGTTTTATGATGTTCCCAGGGGTCCTTTACTATATATCAGGTGAACTAACATGAGCCAAGGAACAAGAATATATATGGTTTAGGGGTGGGGATATTAACCGTTTTCAAGTTATTCGGGCATTACTTGTGTGAAGGGGGTCAGGACCACCCCCAGGGCCCATGACCTATATACCATATGATGCCCATTGAGACAAGGAACAAGAATATATATGGTTTAGGGGTGGGGATCTCAACCGTTTTCAAGTTATTTGTGCACTTCTTGTTTGAGGGGGGTGGGTCAGGACCATCCCCGGGGCCCATGACCTACATACCATTTGATGCCCCTTGACACAAGGAACAAGAATATATATGGTTTAGGGGTGGGGTTCTAAACACCTGTCCCAGGGGTCATAAATTTCACAATTTAGGTAGAAGACTTCATGTACATCATATCCAGGCCTTTAGTTTTTCACAAATACATATGGGAGTAGAGAAGAAGATTTTCTAAAATTTAATACATTTTTACTATATGGCCATTTTGGCCCCACCCTTGAGCCTGAACCCCTGACCCAGGGGCCATGAATTTCACAATTTTGGTAGAGGACTTCATGGACATCATATCCATGCATTTAGTTTTTAACAAATATCTATGGGAGTAGAGAAGTAGATTTTCTAAGATTTAATACATTTTTACTATATGGCCATATTGGCCCCAACCTAGAGCCTGAACCCCTCACCCAGAGACGATAAATTTCATAATTTTGGTTAAGGGCTTCATGGACATCATAACCACGTATTTAGTTTTTAACAAATACCTATGGGAGTAGAGAAGAAGATTTTCTAAGATTTAATTCATTTTTACAATATGACCATATTGGCCCCACCCTAGAGCCTGAACCCCTGACCCAGGGCTATGAATATCACAATTTTGGTAGAGGGCTTCATGGACATCATAACTATGCAATCAGTGTTTTCCTCACATGTGTTGGAATAGAGAAAAAGATTTTTGAAAATTTGGCTGTTTTTTGCATATTTGGCCCTGCCTGTGGCACCCTGGGGGTGGTAGAGCCACCAATTTCACAATTTACATTCCTCTTACCATAGAGATGCTTCACACCAAAAATGGGAACAATTGGCCTTGTAGTTTTTAAGAAGAAGTTAAAAATGTAAATTGTTAACGCACGACGACGGACGAAAACAGATAGCAATAGGTCACCTGAGTTTACTCAGGTGACCTAAAAACGGGATGTCGGATAACTAGTACATCCAACTGATGTATTATTATTATTATTAATATTATTATTATTATTATTATTATTATTTACATAATCATTTGATTTATTGATTTATAGAGTGTCTCCTCTGTATGAATAATAAATTTTTAGAATATTGTATAACGTCAATAGCGAACTGTTTGCTTCTGATTGGATAGAGTGTAGCGTTATATATTTATAATTATGTACATATGTTCAACTGCTTATAATTCATATGAATTTTAGCAAATAAACAATACAATACACTGCTGATACCGTGTGTAATGAGGGTGTTGTTCTCGGTGAATACAAACCGACTGAAACCGGTAGATACGGTAATTATCGCAAATTGTTTCTAATTTAATCAATAATTTAAGAATAGTTTGCGAGTTTAAAGGGGCATGGTCACGATTTTGGTCAAATTCTATTTTTGTGTTTTTATTATTTAGAATGCTTAAGGAATGCATTTTTAATAATCAAATGAAATTTGAGAGTCAGTAGTTAAGTTATAATCAAGATACAGAGCTCATAATTCTTTGTCATGTAAACAAGGCTCGTGTCATGTTTTTGTTTACGTAGGTTTAATTTACCAGTAAAAAATCGTTTTCAAGCTGATTTGCGATCTTCTTATTTATTTTAAAGCATAAAGAAACAATTTCTGACCTTTAACACATTTATTCTAGGTCTAAAATTGGAATTTTCACTTCAGCATTCAAAATGTAAACAAATGCTTTATTTACGTAGCAAAGAATTGTAAGCTCTGTAACTCGCTAATAACTCCACGAATGAGACTCACATTTTGGTTGCCTATTAAAAATGCCTCACTGGAGCATTGTAAACTTAAAAATCGGAAAAATAAATTTTGACCAAAACCGTGATCGTGCCCCTTTAAGGATTTTTCATACCCGCAAAGTACCGCAGAAAATAAACAACCGCAGAACTTACCCGTTATACGGTATCATTTGAATGCAAAATTACTCACATTAGTTACTGCTGTCTGTGCTTCATGAGATTTGCTTGAAGTCTGAAATAATTTTTTTAATCATTAAAGCAATTTTTAATATATGTTTACTTAAATCTCTCTCTCTCTCTCTCTCTCTCTCTCTCTCTCTCTCTCTCTCTCTCTCTCTCATCTAGCTTGAAGATATATACAAATGCACGTGTTTCCGAAATGATAGTATCTGATAACATATATTTCCATGCCCTATTTCTGCAACGAATTACAGGAAATGTACCACGACCTCGATAATTATCAAATGAGAGTAAAACAAATACATATGCTGATTTTTGGCAATGGCTTCGGTCATTTTTTATTGCAATATTGACAAATCATTGAAAATTGTGTGGACTAAATAACAGTAATTAGTCCATTTTGTGCTCTTTTCCTTTTAATTATTACGAAAAGGATGTGTATATGAAGAAATCAAGCTGATCTGACAATATTTCTTTAATGTTTAAGTGGCATTGTTTATCACTAAAGTCTCTAAACATGTATACATGAATCAGTAAAGGACATATTTAGCCTTCGGAAATACATACCTTAAAAATATAATTTACAGAAATGTATTCGGAAAAACAAAGGTGTATGCATATGTGGTCACATTAAACGCGCACACCAAAATGCATGGCATGTGACACCAAGAGTAACATAATGATTATGAAATGTTAGGCGAGTCCATCCCTGTTAATCAATATCATTTTATGATGGGTAAGGGGCGAATTTTAATGTGATAAAATACATTGACCATCTGTA
This sequence comes from Magallana hongkongensis, assembly GCA_016163765.1. NCBI lineage: Eukaryota > Metazoa > Mollusca > Bivalvia > Ostreida > Ostreidae > Magallana > Magallana hongkongensis. Next base: position 28,340,963 of record WFKH01011925.1, on the reverse strand, counting down.
GAAAAAAACTGTACCTTATGAGACGGAGCTAAACGGCTATGTGGAATTAATGTTGACTATACATCCTGGCATACATAATAATTCATATCATACAAAAGGTTTCGTTGACAATTTAGGATTTCACGAGGGTATAAATACAAATATCAAATATTTAGTACCCAGAAAATTATACAGAAATTGCTGATGTCAATTTCTTTCTTCTTTTTTATACAATTAACAATATGCAGTAATTTATATCATTTGAAGTTTAATCTTTTCAAATAAGAACTTTGTACTACATGGAAAGGACAATATCATATCAAGTCTTAACACAATCTTAAAAAAGAAATAATTGATAATGTACATGTGCCAGAAATAATAGAAATCTTAACATTTTTAATGAAATGGTAAAATACCTGTTTATTGTTACTCTCCTATTAAAGGGGGCATGGTCACAATTTTGGTCAAAAATTATTTTCCCGATTTTAATGTTTAAAATGCTTCAGTAAGGCATTTTTAATAGGCAACCAAAATTTGAGTGTCATTCGTTGAGTTATAAGCGAGTTACAGAGTTAACAATTATTTACTATGTAAACAAAGCTTTTGTTTAAATTTTTAACGTTGAAGTGAAAAAGTTTTAGACCGAAAGTGAATGTGGTAAACGTTAAGATCTGTTTATTTATGCTTAAAATGAATAAGGAGATGGAAAAATCAGTTTGAAAAAGAATTTTACCGGTATATTGAACTAATGTAAACAAAAACAGGACAGAGCATTGTTTACATGACAAAGACTTGTTAGGACTCTATCTTGCTTATAACTTCCTACTGACTCTTCAATTTCATTTGGTCATTGGAAATGCATTCCTAAAGCATTGTAAATAATAAAAAACAGAAAAATAGAATTTAACCAAAATCGTGACCATGCCCCTTTAAACACTAAGCAATATTATATCTTCACCCTTTTACTGAATAATTTGATATTTCAAGATAACAAAATATTATCTAATGTCAAATATAATTAATATACTATGACAAAATGCATTTCATCCCTGAAAATCATTTTATTAAAGAAGTTCGTAATAAGTACTTTTGAGCTTTCCTTTGCTAATTCAAATCTTGTGCACATGTAAAAATCTTCAACTTTCCAATTATTTTTAAAGCTTAATTACCTGTTCATCTTTTACTTGTTCCATCTCATATAAGAGGATGTAACTGTTGTTCTAAAAAAAAATTTAAAAAAATTCAAATTCAAAATCATTACTTATTTATTTCTGTAAATATGCATCTGTTTATTTACAATGAAATTCTTTTCTAAAATTCCATACTATCATTACTTTATTGAGTTCATAAGTTATTATTGCAAATGAAAAATGACAGTAACAAACTGTCAACCATCTTAAAAATCCATATTTTTACTTTCACAAAAATATTTTTTTTTAAATATGTTTTTCAAATGTTTGTGTTGGAACATAAACCTTGATATTTGGCTGCTCAAGGTAATTGTCTTTTGTTGATATAATGGATTCATCGTTGCAAACTTCCCATTCTTTAAGCTTTTTGCGTCTAAGTAATGCCGTGTCTAAAACATTATATGATATTATTTCTTATATTTTAACGTACACAATTGTCTTAATATCGAATTGCAGTAAAAATACCAAAATATAAGATAACAGTAACTATTTATCACTTAAACAACGGGCCCATTGGCCCATTGGCCACATCGCTAAAGTGAGCAACAGTTCCTTTGATTTTGTTCATTTAAGTGCAGTTTTTAAATATTTTCCCCAAATATTTTTTTAATAACTTTGAACCCACCTAGATACCCCAAAACAGTCTGGGGTCACAATTTAAACAATCTAGATTATACCTTTTCTAATAATTGCATAAAAATCTAAAAAAAAAAAAAAAAATGTAGCATTTTAGTTCTTGAGAGGAGGATTTTTAAACTTTAAAAATTATCCCCATATATTTCTATGTTAAACTCTGAATCTCTCTTAAGACCCCAGTATTAATTCGAAGGCTACGAATTGAACAATTTAGAATCTATATCATTCTAGGATGCTTGCATAGTAATCTCACAAATTGTAGCATTGTAAATCTTGAGAAGATTTTTAAATAGTTCTCCAAATATTTTTCAATGTTAAACTCTGAACCCCTTATGGGGCCAACGTATTAGTCCGGGGTAATGATTTAAACAATTTAGAATCTTCATTAGTTGATGGTGCTTGCATCATATTAAATTTTGAACCCCTCTTGGGGCCTCAGTATTAGTTCGGGGTCACAATGTTAACAATTTAGAATCTACATTATTTGATGATGCTTGCATCATGTTAAACATTGAACCCATCTTGGGGCCCAAGTATTAGGTCGGACTCACAATGTTTACAATTTAGAATCTACACTTGTTGAGGGTGATTGCATATTGAGACGAAAATTTTAAAACAGTTTCCCAATATAATTCTTTGCTATATTTTGAACCCATATCGGGGAACAATGTTGACAATATAAAATCTTCACTATATATATATATATATATATATATATATATATATATATATATATATATATACTCAAGCTTTGGTGTAAATATTGGTATTTCTGGTGCTGTGGCTGTCGAGAAGAAGATGTTTTAACAAACACCATAAATTCACTGTTTCGCAATTATCTCCCATTTAAGAAGGGTTTTGCTCTTTTTTAGAATCCTCTTTCCATAAGGATGCTTTGTACCAAATTTGGTTAAATTCGGCCATTGGGCTATAGAAAGAAGTAAAAAAAAAATTTAAAACGTTTACAGACGGACGAAGGACAACGGGTGATCAGAAAAGCTCACTTGACTCTTCGTTTAAACCTTTGTTTAAAGTTATTGCCAATTGTTGCTCATATTAGGAATGTGGCCCCTGGACCACTTGTTTATTGATGCAATCTTTTCAGTACTAAATGTATTGTTTTAAGATTTTTGATACACGTTTAAATGCTTTAAATAAAAATTTACATATATAAGTGATCTTGCCACTTCTTTATAAAAGAATAATTAAATTAAAAGAATTATAAATGGAACTCATTTTGTTGATGAACACGACTCGTCAAAACTATGCATTTTGCAATTTCGAATATCGTCATAAAAATGTTTATACATTATTCGGGGATCATTTTTCTTCTTTACCTCGACTTACAGATGTATTCCATGGTATCGGTATTTAAATTAAATTTTTTTTAGAAACATCCATTTTTGTAATGTATTTTCATTTGGCACTAATGTTACTTGTTTTCTGACATGTTATGACTGAAAATAATTACAATATACATGCATGATTTATGTTTATTTAAGGAATTATATAATAATAGGAACTACCTGAATTCTTGAGATCAAAATATGGAGTTTTGTGAGCCGTGTTCACCTATAAGGATATATGGGATACTTCTATATTATAACGTATTTTCGTTTAAACAAACAATGCAATGAAAGTATAACTTTTTTCTTTTGGTAATTTGGTGGCAGCCACTGAATCGCAAGTCATAAGTTCTAAACCCTCATCAGTTAAATATATGTCATTTTAAAAATATGATTGAACACATTTTATTGTCCAATTTTATTTGTTGGTGTAAGTATTGAACATTGAATTTTGTTTTGTTTTTAATTTTACTACGATATACTTTCATGCACATTGCTGTATGAAGATGTCCCATATGACCAATAATCCGAACTCAAGATATAATGCATCATGCAACAAAGTACATACAATGCCCAGATGTTAGACTTCTTCCAGTGTGTACCTGTCATGTTTAGCATTGTTAAATACGTAAATATAAAAAAGAGATATTATTTTATTGCATACAAATTCTTGATTTAATATTAAGAATTTTTAAGCATAGATCTAGAGGCTTTACCTTTCGTTTTATAATTATGATTACGTTGTTGTGAACATATATAACACAACAACATAAAACATTGTTTGGTATTCAGCAAACCCTATAATAATCTATGATAAATATACATCAGAAGTAGGATTGAAAAGGACCACTAATAAGATGTAAATGTTTCCATTGATTTCTATTACCATTATACACTAAACCAAAGTTCTAAGTGTTCACCCAAACGTTTTTGCCATATGAGATAATAATACGAAAAGCTTTGAATTATGAAATATGATGCATGTTTCTAATTAATGTTGTAAGAATACAGCTAAGTGCCTTATATGTTCTACTGTTTGAAAAGTTGCATATTAAAACCTGATTCTTCACTATAAAACACTTTCGGTGGGGTTAAATTTTGGATCTTTTGAATTGGCATGTGTTGCTGATGCAAAGACGAGCCACATAAAGCAGAGAAAAAGTTTTGAAACAATTTATAACACCGCAAAGTATTTTTCATTTAAAAGTAGACTGTTACAAAAGACTAATATAAATCCCCAAAAAGTAGTCATTTAACATGAAGCACGCGTTGGATAATACAAATTTCTTGTTTTGAAATTTTGTCATGATTATTTCAATCGGTTACGCTTATTTTACATGTATAAAGGCACATCGTTTAATGAATTTTGAAAATTTCATATTGTTTTACATCGTGGTTTTCATATTATTTTATTTTTAAGAGTGAACAATTAGAAGTTAAGTGAATAAATAGTACCGGTAAAATACATGTATGCAAATGCATTTAATTTAGAGCCAAATTGTATTTACTTGGATCGATTGCAGCTTGTAAATATTTGTCTCCCGCACCAGATGTATTCTCCTGTAATTTAGAAATGGTTTTAAAAATTAATGCAAGCACAAGCTGTTTTGTGATCCTTTAAACATACAACAAAGCCAACTTATAGATTACATGTACATTGTAAAGAATCTGCTCATTTGGGTAATTTAACAGTCACACACATTGGGTTAAGAAATGCTATGACCTTATAAAGAAAGAAATGTAAATTTATTTCTGTGTCAATTTATGTTCTTAAGAAGGCCTTTTCTATTGGCATGATATCATATTAAATACTGTGATTACTTAAATTTGTACTCATACAAGGACACCTTTAAAATAGCAATTAATCAAACGCAACAATATAAACACAACCGTGTCGTGTATTTACCTGTCAATCTGCACAGGTATCTTTAGTTTGGAGAGAGTAGAATCAAACCTCTTTAGCTGAATCCCAAACACATGTGGTGAATTTGCTATTGTAGTGTTTCTTCTGTGCTTTGTGTTTTTTTGGCATGTGCTACAACGTCTAAAAACGAAGAATACTTTTGATTGTTTGAAGCAACGGTCGATCACAGCTTAAAAAGATACTCATAGAAAGAGTACAGGATTGGATCACAAGAAATTGGTTTTGAAGAAAAATTCAATTGTAATAATGCAGACATTTTGGAAAACAAAAAAGTATGAATAACAGATGAAATATTTTATAGGTCTTTATGACTCACTTAGAAATCACTTCTTCTTTAAAGAACTCTTCAAGTACATTTTGGACAGATATCTCTTTTCTTCCCCTGGGTATCTCGGCACTCATTAAAGCTAATGTATCATGTCTGAGAGGACTTGTCTAAAATATCAATTATGTCTATCATTTTACAAAAGTGGAATGCATTGTTACCTTGGCATAAAAACGTATAAAAACAAATGAGAAATTGAAGAGAAAGCATTCAAACTCTTTACATTTTTACAGCTTAAACATTGATGTTTGTAATGTAATACAATCTGTTCGGTTTTTCCAAGTCTGCCTAGGTGTGCTATGATTTCATTGGTGATCATAGCTGGATCTTGCTGTTCACAGCCTTCTCCAAGATATTCACCAGTGGTGCTGATTATATCCTGTTATTAATAGGTTTTTATGAATAATATAAAAAATCACTTAGATTTTTAGTGATCAATTATATGAAATCTTACCAAAATATCATCAACTTCTAGGGAACGAAGTGGTCCTGGAGACATCAAAAATTGTATTTTAGAAATACACGTATCCATTAGAACATCCCCTGTATTGCATGGTTCTGCAATGAAAAATATAACCAGACATAATGAACAAATCAGAGAACTACATACGTTGTCTCAACAAGGGATCACTAGTATGACGCCAACATAATAAATTATTATCGTGTACATTCTATCCATTACAAAATATAAAAAAGATTAACAATATTTCAAAAACATACATACATTTTAGTATCACGACTATCATTTAAAATTACTTTTAATGTATTATAATAAAATACATTATAATTAAAATATATACGTGATCATGGTTTACCATCGAATATTGTGGTTTATGATATTATTTGAAGATGTTTCTTTTGTTAGGGTACCGTTTTCTTAAATAATGATGTGAAAAAAAAAAATAAGTTTTATATGATACATTTTCATCCTTTTGGATTTTGAATTAAATTGTCTTATGTCTTTGTAGGATTTTTTTTTTTTTATAACAATTGGCACTTATGAAAGAAAATCATACCCGATTAATTAAGAATGTTTTAGTATGAAACTAGGTTGTCTTCGTCAGCAATCTCCAAACAAAATAAAAGGGTTAACCCATTAACCCAAGTCAATATTTAAGTTTATTTTTGACACAAATATGTCGTCCATATTACAAAGAGAATATTAAAACTTTCTTGAATGTATTATTTGATTAGATGTTTTGTCCCGAAAAAAAGAAATTTACCCCAGTTTTTATTAACGCAAAGTCTAGAAAAAAATATTACATATTTAATTTAATTTTACAAATCAAAAGAAATGATGTAAGGCATCTTCTAATAAGTTTGATGAGCAAGGGATAAATAATATATGATTTGTGACCTCATAAGTTTTAAAGGAATTCAGGCCGTCACAAAAGTGTGAATGAACCTACCCTTCTCATGTCTTGATGATTTTCGAAAAAATCATGTATTCTAGTGATGACATTTGAAAAAGGGAAAACCATTTAATTCCTACTTTAATTAATCAATTAAGGAATGGAACTACAGGTGATTGAAAATTTGTCGAAGTTTGAAATAAAATAACCTGAAGAGAGCAGATGATAAAAGGCTGTGAAGGATTGCAAAACCGCATTCAACCAACAGTTATTTCTTGTGTTCAAAATGCCATGCCTAGATAGTGGTTTCTGATATAAATATGGTTGATTAACTAAAGCTTCATTGGGATACGCATTTTCGTCGAACAATTTTTGTGGCAGAAAGCGTTTTCTTCGTGATCGTTTGGACAACTTCAATTCAGGCAGTGAAAGATCACCGATTTCGTAGAAAGTTGGGTTTTTCTCAGAAGAGGGAGCAACACATTCATTTGCAATTGAAAATGTTGAATCTTCATTATTCCGTGCACTTGGTTCAACTGGTGTTGCATTTTCATCGCATGTATATTTGTTGCCTTTCTTCTTTGGAGTTTGAAATTGTTGACAGTTTGGGTCCTCTAAAGTTTCTGTTCTATCACATTTAGTCTTTGGACTTTCAGTTATCTCAATTGGCTTGCATTTTAAATGTCTTCTTCCTTTGTACAACTTTGGAAATATGTCTGCCTCTTGTGAAGAGTCTATCTTCGATGTATTGTCCACACACTCCATTGATGATTGTCTGATGTCTTCATCCTTTTCTTCTGAGAACACTTGGTTACTGTCCATTTTCCACTTCTTTTTCGAAGTAGAGCCATTCGCATCATTTTTTCTTTTCTTTTGTGGCTTAGGGAAAACTTTTGGGCTGTAAAAGTATTTTCCTTTTTTCTTAGGTGTCTTCGACCACTGTTCTTCGGAAATATCAATATTTCTTTTACGTGTGGTTTTGCCTCTTAATTGTTGTTTTTGTTTCAAAATGCTGTATTCTCTACACCTTCCAACAACCTGTGTATGGGTTTTCCTGACAAATGACCCTGGGGTTAAATGTTTCTCTTTACAAATATATTGTTTCACTTGGCGAAACCAGTTTTCCACCAAAGAGTTTGTGTCTCTAGTAAGTCCGTTTTCCAAAAACACGGCACTCCATAATGGAAAAAGGTAAAGGTACATCTGTATGATGTTCAACATGTCAGGACAGTGGTATTCGTTGTCATTATCAAATGCAAGCTTATCATGATTACATAGAGCCCTTTCTCTCAACTTGGTAAAATGCCTGTCAAAAGGCGACCTACTCCTAATGGTTCCCTCTGTGAGAATACCATAATGCGTTTTCTCCTCGGGATCCATATGAAAAACGCACTCGGAAGCTTCTTCTGTTTTCTCAGGAAGATTCTCTACTAATCTATTTAAATAATCAATGCTTTCGTTGCATTCTCTATTTCTTTTTTCGTTTCCTAAAGCACGACATATGTGCGTATATGTATGACTTCCCTCCTCCAACGTTTTGGACATCATCATTAAAGCGAATGAAAATTTCCCAAATTCTTTCAGTTTTTTGTGTATTTTTAAGTCTCTAAATTTATATTTCATTATTCCAAGCATATGGAAGGCACACAAATGGACAACCGAAAATGAGGGCCTCTCTTCTTTTTGGGTGCATGCTTCCCAACATTTGTGTAAATATTTGATTATGCTTTCTGCATTAAATATTAACAATATTGAGTTAATGATTGCCCATGAAAAGTCTACCTCGACTCTGACAGGAAGTATTGCTCTGTTGAATAAAGTAGTTGCAGCTTCTTTAATCTTACCAAGGAAAAGGGTGATGGTAACCGTTGTATTTGAATTAGTTATCATTTCCGCAACAGGTATGGTTGGACATCCATCTTTCCGTAAAACTAGGGCATAATAAAAAACACGTTTTGTTTGATTTGGAATTTTGTTTACGATAGATCCTGTTGCATCAAGATGTAATGGAATATTAGAATTGCATGCTTCTCTATACAGTCTGATTGTGTCCTCCGTAAACATGATGACGGTAAATGGGTCGACAGAAAAGAAATGAATATAGCCAAGAATCTTCTTGTTCTGCGTGTCATTTTCCCTCAAAATTTCTTTAATCATATTCATTTCGGTGAGTGGATCTTTTGAAAGAAGAGTAGTTTGAGTCATCTCCGACGATATCTTGGAAAGCGTTTGTTTGCTAGGACAGGTAGTTAAATTGCCACCTTTGAGTGCCGTTTCTGAAATATTTTGGAGGTTCGTGTAAAATGTATTTAGGACGCCTTCGTCTTTTAATACACGTTTCATGTTGTCCCTCTCATTTCCTTTCAATGGACGTCGTTGTGTCTGTTGTTCATAAGAAGAAGTCCCTATTTGCTTCACAATAACTGTTACTTCATCTGGACTAACACCCGGATCCCGGGGAATACAAAATGTGTATTCACAACATTTTTGAAATTTACAATTTGCTTTTCCCATGAAGAATTTGGCCTTCTTTTTTCTTGACTTTACTTTTTTTACGCGATTTTGATTGAATTGGAGTACACACACATCGTTAGTAAGAGAAAATTTATCATTGAAAATCTGTGTCCATCTCCCACGAAGCCGCCTTTTCGGACATGATCTTTTTTTGCTTGGCTTAATTTCGAGCCATTCTTTGCGATTCAAAATGAAGGTAAATGATTTTGGATATGGCTGGTTATCTGTTTTGTCGTTCACTTCTTTGCATATCCCTTTCTTTTCCTTTTCGGTATCTTTTTCTTCATTGGAAAATTTTACGCTGCCTGTTTCGTTTATAGAGAGATCAGAACCGAACTCTTCTTGAACGTCTTCTTGAACGGTGGATGAATTTTCTGTTGTTTTAGGGATTTTATGGTCAAATATGAAACTCTTATTATCGTTTTCCTTTTTTACATCTCTCTTCTTACATGAGCGCTTAATACAATGCTCAGTGTCTTGTTCGTCTTGGCTACTCCAACCACCGGTAGATGAGGTTGGAGATTGCTGATTACCCTTTTCATCCCAATCATTTGCTTCATTGAATGTGTTTTCATTTTCATTATCTGAAATTTCATCAGAACATTCAATTTTACTGGCAATTTTAGAGCGTACGCTATGTATGCTCTGTTTGTCTTCTTCAGAGGAACAGAAACTATCTGATTTATGTGGCTTATCTGAATTGAAAATGTCCCCCTTTTCATCTTGGTTAGATGCATCAGTACCATCACATGTCCTGTCCACTCTGTGGCATCCAAGATAACGTCGATACGTGACGTATATACGAAGTCTGTTTTTTTAACATTTTTTAAATGAATTGCCTGACATATCTCCCCTAGGATAGATTAAGACTGTTTCCAATTTGAAGGCAATATTTGGATGTTTCTTTGATTCATTTCCTCACTAATCTTCTGAAATAATTCCATAGCGCTCTCGTGATCTCTGTAATTAAAAATATCGCCTTTAGTTCTGCATACGCATACTACTCCATAAAATTAACTCTGTCTTCTCTACATGCTTGTCAAAACAAAAGCAGATAGAATAGTTCTCTAAGTATGACATTTTTTAGTTTGAACATTTAACCGATATTTAAACGATAAAGTACTTTTATGAAGGATTGACGATAAACAGTATAGCCATCAGATCAATCTAAAATGTTAGGATATTAAAATTGTCAAGCTATAATCATTTATTATAACTAGACTCTTGTTGCTATAGCAACAAAAAGGTCTTCCGTTCGTCGTGTATTAATCTGTAAAATAAATGCATTTATCTAATAAAAAGAAAAAGGATATAAAAGATACTGTGATGGAATTTTCCAGCAACTATTTATATGTAAAACAAAACAAAAAAGATAAATAGTCATTTTTGAGTACTTGCTCTGACGACCGGAAGTTACGCTGGATTAAACAGAACATGGTAAACATATCTTCATACATTGTTCTGTCTTTTCTTAAAGTTTGGATATTCAAGTTTTTGTCAGTAATAAGATCTCGTTGAGAAAAGGTTTTTTGTCTCAGGACCGGAAACGGACAAACAGAAGTGATTAAAGAAATTAAAATTAAGTATTTTCCGTACATTTATTTACAATACATAACTGTTCATTGAGTGAATAAAAAAATCAAAGAAAAAAGTCTAAGGTTAATAAAAACTTCATTTGCTCGTACGCTTCCAAAGAGAACCGGAAGTGACAGAAGACAAAATGAAACCCTTTAAACACATCTTGAATCAAATGTCAATCATCATTGTAAGTTTTGTATCTTGATCTCTTATAGTTTCTGAGATCTCACGTGTACAAAATTTGTATAAAAGAAAGCTACCTGAGATATTTGAGATATCTCACCGGAAGTAGATTTTTTTCATTTATTTAACCATGTGTAGATGACCAATTGTATCAATTAATGAGAAGTTATTTCCATTCTAAATAACAAAAAAAATTAAAAAATCAAATTTTGGAGTACTTCCTGTGACGACCGGAAGTTATGCCGGATGAAACAAAATAGTGTAAACACGTTTACACACATAGGTCTATCATTCAACAAAGTTTGGTTGTTCAAGTCCTGACCGTTTTTGAGATCTCATAAAAACAAGGTTTTTTGTTTCGGGACAGGAAACGGACAAACGGAAGTGCTCAATGAAAATTAAAGTTAGTAATTTTTATATATTTTCCTGTCGTACATTATTGTTTATCAAACTAACTGAAACTATCAAAGAAAAACAGTTAAACTTATAAACAACTTGAATTGTTTGAACCCTTCTGGTTAGGACCGGTTAAACACATCTTCATTCAAATGTCTATCATGCATAAAAGTTTCTCGCGGGAACAAAATTTGTTTTAAAAAAGTTACCTGAGATAATTGAGATATCTCACCGGAAGGAGAATATTCTTGTTTGCTTAACATCGCATAGATGACACATGTAGGGATTTATACTATAAGATTCATTCTATGTAAAATAAATTAAATACATAAATATAATAATTTTTAAAGTACTTCCGGTGAAGACCGGAAGTTACAACGAACAAAACAAAATAGTTAAAACACATTAACAGCTATAGGTCTATCATCCCACAAAGTTTGGATGTTCCAAGTATTTGCCGTTTCTGAGATCTCGAGGGAACAAGGTTTTCTGACGTGGGACAGGACACGGACGACCGGAAATTTTTTTTTAAAATATGAAAAAAAACCGCATCGAGATCATTCTCATTATCATTCTCAATCATCCCTGAAAATTTCAGGAAAATCTATTCAGCCATCTCTGAGAAATTCTGCCGACAAAATAGGAGAAAAAAAAATAATAGTAAGAAAGAAAAAAAAACACTACAATCACTTTAAGGTCTTCCGTTGGAAACGGAAGACCTTAATTATTAATAAGAAATCTATATGTTTTACTTTCTGAATTTTGGTGCTTTCCTATATTTTTATATAGAGTCTTTCAAAAGTAAATCAATACAATATAAAACATAGGTAATCACTGATTACAAATCTCACCGAGACGAGGCATCAGTATTATGAGGCATCACCTTTATGAGACCACCTTTATTATATTATATGAAAATCATAGTGAATGATCTTGAATATTAATGGATACTGATTTAACACAATATTGTATAACATATGTTAAAAAATTGTATGATGATCATATGTTCATTTCATACGGTATTATAAGATACAATGTTTATCAATCCAATAATAAAAAATATGATATTGCATCCTATGATACTTACAATATATATCATATAATACAATATAATACTGTAATGAATAATGATGTAATATGATATTGTAACATATGATATGACATTGTATTGTGTTATACATTATTGTATTTAATCACATAATACAATATCATAATATCTAATATAAATACAATATAGTATTATTTGATACTATATCATATCACATAATACATCACAATATTGTAACATATGATATTATATTGTATACTATAGTATGATATTGTATTGTATGATATTGTATCATATTTGATACACGATATTGTATCATATGATACAATATAATTTGATAAAACATTGTATCATATCAAATGATACAATATCATCTGATATAGTAATATATTATTAATATCATATTATACAATATCATATCATACAATATGATACAATATCATATTATACAATATCATATTATATAATATATTATCATATGATAAAATATTATATATTACAATATCATATAATACAATTTCATGTATTTTAACAATATATTATATAAACCAATATCATATTAATATACAATATTGTATCATATGATATTATACAATATCATATCATATGATACAATATTGTATATTGCAGTATAATATGAAACAATATCATTCGATAAAAATAATATATTATACAATATCATATTCTACAATATTGTATAATGATATACAATACTATACATAACAATATGATAATACAATATCATATCATAATGTACAAATTTTTTTATACAATATCATATCGTATCATATAACTGTTTACAATATAATGTATGATATAACATTGTATCTTATAAAACAATAATGTATCGTATCATAGAATACTTATATAATAGGAATCATGTTATATCATTTAACAACAAACACATCTATCAAGCAGGTTTGAGTGAGGTTGGAGAATTTTTTTTAGCATCCTTGATAATGGAGATCAGGCTCTGCATCTGATGCTACCTCTGCAATTCATTTATAATAGTTAAATCAATCATGCAAGCTATTATCTATAAAACATGTATTACTGTTCCAAAAAAACTAAACCTCATCCAGCATCCGAAACCTATGGCTCAGATTCAGCATTCAAGCCTGTCAGATGCATCAGTATCATGAGACGCATCATCCATGCAAGTTTGGTGAAGTAAGGACCAGTAATAACTAAGATATAATCATCAGAGGGCACCTGCTCCAAAAACTTTAACCAGCTCTTAAAACCTTAACCTTATCCAGCATCCGAAACCTATGGCTCAGATTCAGCATTCATGCCTGTCAGGTGCATCAGTATGAGTATCATAAGACGCACCATCCATGCAAGTTTTGTGAAGTTAGGACCAGTAATAACTAAGATATTTTTTTAGCATCCTCGATAATGGAGATCAGGCTCTGCATCTGAGGCTATCTCTGCCATTCATTTATATTATAGTTAGATCATATATGCAAGTTTAAAATAGTGCTATTACGTATGAAAAAATAATTCACATTTGAAAGTTATTACTGTAAAACTTTAAGGTCCTTTAAACCCATAATTTGAAGGGCCAGCCCCTTTTTCTTGATGTCAAATAAAAGCTCTTGATTTTACAAAGTTTTTGTTCTGCATGTTAACAAAATGTTTTCGAAAAAAAAAGATATTTAAAGAAAACCACAAAAGATAACGACGCTTTTTAAATCTTAATTTTTGAGATCAGGTGAGCTTCGGCGCTTTTCGAGATAATATGATTGAAGACAACTATGCACTATTTCAGTCTTTGCCATGAAAAATTCAACATCATATTTTAAATGATATGAGGAGCTTTCCCGATAAAATACCACTTTAAAATACGATGAATCCAGGATATCTCAAAACACGAAGTGACGTCATTAGGCAAACAAATTTCCAACTCGGTTCAGATCAATACCTATCAGATCTGAGAATTTGACGTTAATCGGTTGACCCGTTTTTTTTTAAAAATCTCGTGCTTAAAATTGGTAAGAAATAAAAAAATAATAATAGCTTATAAAAGGGAAAAAGAAAATAAGAAAAAGAAAGTGTATATTTAAGAATTTCTAACGGAAGACCCTAATTACACTTTAATTTGCTAGTTCATATTAGTTTTGCATATTTCCTGTTTGTTTTATCTCGCTTATTCATTAAGATAATCGTATTGCACGAATAGCAAAAATATTAAAAATGTTTCAAAATGATAAAAGATACAATATTTAAAAAATGTTAATCTTTGACCTCAAATACTGTAAATTCCTTATATTACGCGAGTATTTAATTCCGCGAACCCGCTGGTTTGTATCAAATCACGAGAATATAAAATAGCGAACGTGGGACTTTTCTCCTTATTTCTTATAGTTTTCAACTCTCAGAAAATAATGGCGAGATTTTAAAATCCGCGAAGGTTGCTTCTCGCGATTTTACGCGGATATTAATTCCTCGCGTTTAATTAGGAATCTACAGTAATCTCAGAGTCTATATCAGTAAAATAAAGTCAAAACAAGTGATTTACTAATTAAAACGTTACTAATTTCTAAATAATTTGTGAAAAACAAAAATCTTAGTAGACAGGTTTACAAAACCTGACCGTTATTATAATTGCTAGAAAACAAAGAAGGGCTGGTAACAGAACAAAATGGCATAAATTCCATCTTAGTTTTTTAAAAGGTCCTGGAATATTAGCAAATGCTACTTTTTACAAACTGTAGATTCCCTTCTTAGCGCGAGTACTTGATTCAGCCGATTTCCTAAAATCGCTAGAAAATAAAACCGCCAATCCCAATTTTTTATTATACTTTGATGTATTTTACATACGTCCGAAAATAAAAGCGGTATTTTAACATTCGCGAAATGTTGCTCTTGCGATTTTGACGCGGATTTTAATTTGTCGCGTGTAATAGGAATCTACAACAGTCATCTACATCAAGTTTGAGAATACTATACCGCTTGCAATTGTACAACATCCATTATTCTTGTGGTTTTGCTAACAACGCACTAGAAACGCCGATGAAGTGCGGTATAAATGCTAATGAGCACAGAAGAAACATAAATTATTGGCTGCGTGAACACATCAAAATCGACTTATCACTGAGACCTTTGTTCAGGCTCAAAGTGTGCGCCTTCGGATGGCGTTCGAAAATGTTTTTCGCGATCCCACTGCAACAAATTAGGTGCTGTTGTTTTGTTGTGGTACTGTAGCCTGTAGGAGACTATATTGCGTGTATCTTAGCGTTTTACATTATTTAAGGATGCAATTTGATCACCTTGAAGACGCGTTTCCAATGTGACAGGGGTTTTGGTTATTCACACACTTTATGTAAAAATGATAAACATTCTGTATATTTGAAGTTGATTATTTGCAATATCTATCTATCTATACTACTATATTAAAATAATAGACTCGAATTTTTGGGCTTTAATCAGAGAAGTACTGTCTTTTGTTTTATATATTTTAAACATCATTGGTACTTGAAGATTACCAATTTGTTTTTATTTTTCCTCAATCAAGCTTCGCTAATTAATAATCAACAACAATTTCTTTTAAAAAATCCGAAAATCACCAGGATTTTTTTATTTTACAATCTTGCGCACGCGCATTACATTCACGCTTAATCACGGGAGGCTCTTTAGTTCATGTTTCCACAATATCACATTTGCATGGATAAACTCAGAAACGATAATACAAATACGTGTAAATTTTCATTGGAAATTTGCTATATATTCTGTTCATCAAAGAAAATACGGGAGATAACTCTAACTCAGTGCATTTAATATGAAAAATCCCGAGAGTTCCGAATGTCAACATGGTGTGAAAAAAAAGTTGGTGAAAAAGTGTTGAATTCTTCATTAATATGAATTAAATTTTCAGATGAAAGGTATTTACAGCCTCAAAATGGTTTGTTATAAATAATTTGACTGTTATTTTCAATGCAGCTTCATTAATTTTCTCCAAAATCGTTTCGGAGCGATTC
Organism: Magallana hongkongensis; assembly: GCA_016163765.1. Classification (NCBI taxonomy): domain Eukaryota; kingdom Metazoa; phylum Mollusca; class Bivalvia; order Ostreida; family Ostreidae; genus Magallana; species Magallana hongkongensis. The sequence goes on along the minus strand of WFKH01011925.1, from coordinate 28,324,512 downwards.
TGCAATTTTTTGCTACATTACGGGTATATGGGAGGCATTTTAACTGTGGTGAAGGCCTGTCCCGAGACACAGTTAGATTATTCTAATTAAGCAGAGTGTAGTGAAATTATTAATAGCATTATTGTAGGCCTAAAGCTTGGTTATGTAAATGTCAACAATACGGTATGTCGATGTATCTATTGCGTAAATTTCCGATATGATATGCAATTTCAATCCGTGCACGCACGGTATGTTTCTTTATGTATGACAACCGAATATAACTTGAGGCAAGAACATGTTTTTGGGGTTTTTTTTTTGTTTAACCATTGCCATTAACAAGCATGTGCGGATCCAAAAAATATTTCCGGGGGGGGGGGGGGGGGTGGGTTCGGGGGTTTATTTGGGTTGTCCAGAGGGGGGGGTGGGGTCTGAGGCATATTTTTAAAGAATTTGAATAAGCGGGAGGGGGGGGGGGGTTCGGCACAAGAAGAAGTGTTGGATTCGCCAATCGGTCATGTTAAAAAACTTAAGAAAATTTAGAAATGAATTAGATATTTAGTAATGAAATGTGTACCAAAGTAATTTCAGTTTTTTCCATGTATGCAACGTTATGAAATAAATTATGGTAAAGAACTTGGATAAGAAGTCGGATATTGTTAAAAAAGAAAACAAATGTTCTCCAAAGAAGAATATGCAATCAAACTCACCTGTAAATGATGGAATAAATCTGAAATCAGCCGTTCAAAACCGGATATCTTATTTAAAAAAAGAACTTAAATAACAAAACCAAAATGATGTGGTCACATATATCCGGAAAAGAAATTCTGGGGAGAAACATTTCGGCCTTATTTAAATGTTATGGAAACCTTTACCCTTAATCGTTTTCTCTTTATTCTTGTTTCTTAAACGGACATTTCCTATACATCATAACAAAGTGAATAAAAGAATATCGTCATATTAAATCTAATTTAGCGTTTCATGAAACATTGATAGATTTCCTAGATTACTTTATTATACCAGAATGTATTAAGTTTGCGTTTGCTATAGGTCTGCTCTGCGTCCGCTCGGGGTCTGCTATGGGTTTACTCGGGGTTCGCATTCGGGGTCCGCTTTACGCACTGAAGTCTGAAGCAGAACCGTTTTCTATCTTACCGCCCGTAAGCCCCGTCACTTGTATATTCCAAATATACATGCGTAGACATTTGATCCTGGCATCGTCCCGTAGACTAAGTGGACATTTCACACCTGTGTATCAATGGTTAATGTGTTGGTATAACAGAGAGAGAGAGAGAGAGAGAGAGAGAGAGAGAGAGAGAGAGAG
>WFKH01011925.1:28297478-28318328 GCA_016163765.1 Magallana hongkongensis | reverse complement strand
ATATATATATATATATATTATTGATGGTAAACATATTAAAGTTATAAGAATTTGAATTTAATGTAGCGACTCGAATTACGCCAGAGGTGTTTCGAAATTAAAAACGAGGTAAATCGAATGCCGCCGGAGAATAGTTTCGATGAATATTCAAAATGGGAAGATGGCATGTTACTGGAAACTTTTTCACGGTAAGATAAAATAGCATGTTTAGTTAAATTTGCTATAATTATACACAGAAAATATACAGGTTAAATAAATATATATCTTTTTACTGGCTATGAGGACAATAGGAAGATTACTGTCCCCCGAGACAGCAGTTATTTACCGAGGCGAAGTAATGCAGATTTCATTGATGGTAAACATATTAAAGTTATAGAATTTTATAATTAACAGCGATTTAGATTACACCAGAGGTGTCCCGAGATTAAAAACGAGGGAAATCGAATGCCGCCGGTAAATAGTTTCGATGACTCATCACCAAGGGCAGATAGCATGCAAACTATTTCACCGTCAGATAGAATATCATGTTTATTAGTCATTATTTTACATAGAAAATAAATATAAAATATTCATAGAGATATAATGAAAATATGTATACCTGTCAATTCAAAGATTGACAGTGGTGTATTTGAAGAAGTAAATTAATATTTTAACGATGACATTATGTTTTCATGTTTTAGCATTATTGTGTTGTTATTATATTTTTTATCCTAAATATTGTAAGAAATAAATCTTTTTTTCAACATTTTGAAATATTCAGACTTATAGCTAAATTGCTTGTTCGGCATTGTCTAAATTGTTTTCATTTTATGCGAACAATATTTTTTTTTATTATAAAATATTCTTATGTTAATTTTTTTCTGATTAATGATCCGTTCATGAACCTTTCTATTCGAAAGTCTACATGGGCCACTTTTACACACTTTATTTCTAGGTTTGTTAAATAAATATATTATTTTTGTTATTTTTTTACACTTTGAATATATAATTACAGGCTTTAATTATTCAATATATGCTTAAAAACTATTTTTAAAAAAAATAATAGTGTGTTTAGTGTTTTCTGGCGATTGGGTAAAAACTAGTAACAACTTTCTAATTATAAATTTTGTTTTTAGAGGATATTTAATACACGGAAACTCTCACAACACCAGCATCGTTATATCTGTTTATGCTGAATAGTTTAAAATGAATTGCAAATTCGTTCCATGTGTCCGCACCATCTTCGTTGTAATTGTTACTTATATTAATTTGGGAGCCAATAAAAGAGGACCATGTCATAAGTATGAATTTAAAAATGTTTTTTTTTTTTTAATAATAATCGAGAGCTTATATTTTGTTTCTTTTAATATTTGAAATTACAGAACATGAGTTTAAATTATGAACATGTTTTTGCTTATAATAAAATTGATCACCTTATATTTCTAGATCATTATAATTAATGATGTTTGTTTACTGCATTCATTTTTTTAAAATAGTATATTTAAGACTTACCCAGTTAAGCGAATACAAACTGAGTTGCTGATGTTTACACTTTTTAAGTATCAATGTTAATAATAATAATAATAATAATAATAATAATAATAATACATAAACTGTTCAAACCAAGGATATACACATGTCATTGAGCCATTAAGGCTATACTATTTTTTTACCGTCAGTTGAATGTATAATATACCAGATTTGAATTACATGTATTTATTTTTCTACCTAGCATTTTTATATTCTTGTGTTTTTCTACCAACTACTGTTTACCTATTATTTTTACATTTTCATTTACTGCTCATATGCAGCGTATGTCACAATTCTTAAAAGATTTCTTACTGTCAACCATAATCTTTTGTTTTCAACGTCATGTAGTTGCAGCGTGTATCTGTATTGTTTTGTTATTTAAAAAGAAAAGTTCATTGGATTATATTCTTAAACTTTTTTTTTCATTTTGCTACGTTCGATAAACAAGGTATACTACTTATCTGAATAGTTTCGTTGTTAGCGTGAGAGGGTCTTTATATGCAATTTTAACTTGTATTGAAATGAATTTGAAAGATACGATTTCTTTTGCATGTCACTGTACACTATTCAAAGATAATTTGTAAATTGTTTACTGTGTTTAAAGTTATCCATTTGGCTGCTGTCCATTCACCAAATGGGACTCACACAAAGAACAATGTATCGGTAAGACTTTTGTGTATTTTTTTTTTAAATATCTCTATGCGATATAATATTATTTGTGAAACTATTATTTATTGATTGGAGAACTGACAAAGTATCGTCAGTTTTGATAAGGAAATCAAGGACAGACTCGACGACTTTCTTTTCAGAAATGAATACCGTTTTATGTTATAGTCATGCTTATTACGAGGCCATGGCCAGGCTATAGCTACGGTGCATGATTTACCCTATGTTGAACGACAACAGTTGAAATCGATGTTCACACAAAATTGTAGTGTTAAAATTTAAATGAGAACGTCAAATGTATAGCAAACAAGTTAGTCTGTGTAAATTTACATATGCATATTTAAACACCACATGGTTATTGTTCTTTGCAAATACTTTAATTTTGCAATGTAAAGTTGCTGAGCGGCGGAATGAATGCATATGTTACACTAATAGCCTAGCTCATTTTATAATTAGATATCTTGTTATCGAGCTGAGTGAACAAATTGTTGCGTGAAATATTGTAGAGCGAGTTCACCAGTTATTCTTATTTCCAGTGCTAATTAGCTGGCCATCCCAAAATTTATTATATTTACGATATCAATAAATATGTATTAATACTAAAAAACTCAGTTAATTCATTATTAGTGGCTCTAGTGTTTGTGAAGTCTGTTGCAATGCCACTACATGAAAACGCAATGAACCTCTGCCATTCAGTCCACTGAATGCTAACTGAAAGGTCTGGAGAGGTGTATGACTTCTCGTCGTTTTGTTGGTCAGTACAAACTGATCCTTAAAATGAGTTTACGTACATTCTCAGTCATGACCGATATACATAGTTGATTCAATTTAAATCTTTTTTACTCTGTTCAAATTATTTAAAAATTTGGGTAGCCTAAAGAAGATTTCTTTTCCACAACAAAGTGTAGGAAAACTACATGTAGCAATCTTTGTTAATCCTTTTATCTTTTTTTCAAAAGAATGTCTGCCTGGTTTTTGGGGAAAAAATTGCAGCAACGTGTGTGAATACCCCACTTTTGGAAAAAGGTGTGCTCATCAGTGTCCTTGTGAGAAACACTTGTGTAACTTCATGCTTGGGTGCACAAAATGCAAGTACAGTTGGTTTGATTTTTGTGACTGACGAATTGTGTGTACTTTTTTTTCTTAAATTACATGTAACAATAAAAGAAACATGTCAAGTTAATACACAAAATTCAAATTTGTGATACGCATTTGACAGATAATGAGCGACCCGTCACCTTCACTATGCCCCAGGGAAAACAATCAGAAGGTACAATAGTATAAATCATATTCGTTATGATTATTATTGTTCGTTTAATACTTACTAGTCATCGAATGGTGAAACCGAAGACTGTAGTATTTATCGCTACATGTATTTCAGTTTCAGTCTGTATGTAAAACATGCTGTCTCGACTTAACTACCAGCTGAACTTAAGCTTTCTTTACTGTCGTCTGCATTGTTGTTTTAAACGTGTAACTCTTTTACAAAAATTATTATTCTTAGATAAATATTGATTAATTGAGCGAGTTGATGGGAAGAAAATGCAGTGTAAAGTTTTCTTTATTTGTCTACACTTACGGCAAAAGATCTTTATTTCTCGAAAGTTTATGTTAACTTAGCAAATTCATGTTTTTAATATTATTGACAGATTTTCAGCGATACACCACATTTTCTGCTTACCAGGAAAAACCAGTTGGAGGTAAAAAAGCAAAATTATACTTGTAACGATACTTCTTGATTCCGATACATTTAATGTAATCCCGTACAGTAAATTATTATAAACCGTCAACAAATTTAATTTTTAAATAAATTTGGGAAAAGCCGTTCGTAAACTCCTTGTCTAATTTTATATTTTTAACGTAATTATTAAATGTTAATATATCATCTTCTTCTTCAGAATACTGAGTAGGGCTCTTCAAAGAGCATTAACACGTATACAAAAAGAGTTGTATTGAAATAATTTAATGCGACTGAAAAACATTGAATGCCATCATAACTTGCTATTGAGGTCGCATTATAACGTAACCTTGTTTATAAATCAAGCCGTCTTCCTAGCTACTATTATGCAACATCAATAGATCGAGGTCAGTTCATGGAGCATATTCTTATGATTAAGGTCAGTTCATCGAGGTCAACTGCATTACTGAATGAATCTTTCGATCGAAATGCTTACGCGTGAGACAAAATGTGCATTCTTGAATTAACAGGTCGAACTGTATTTTATGTATGTTTGCATCTCTTAAGGTAAATGAATTGAAATAAAACCGAGTAAAATGTTATATAAATACTAAACCAAACTTCAAGTTTTTATAAGAACTACTTATGCAACTGGAATGTGTGCGCACGTGGAAGCATTTGCCGGATGCCTCATATGGACACAACAGTGATCGACCGAAGCCGATCACAATAATACGTTGAGTTATTACTGTGATGGAATTGTTTTTATTATATTCTGTTATTTTTTTTTTCATTTTTGATATGCATGTAACTGTAAATAATATATGTGACTAAATTCTCAATCTTGTCGTAAATATTCGTTTGAATACAGCACATATCTTTGATGCATACGTTTGTTTAAAAATATATGTTAACGAAATGCATAATTACATGTACTAAGAAAACTAAATGTATGACACGAACATGAGTTATTATTTATAAATTGTCATAAATATGATTTTAATATGAAATTTCTTTCAAAATAGCAATATATCATGCATGATTTCAGTGTTGGGTGATCCGCTTGGGCCAATCTCAGCAACTGTTATGTATCTATAAGGCATAAGGCATAAGACAAATTTTAATATATGTGCACAGATCAGGCCTCTTCCTATTTTGTAAACTAGAAAGAAAGAGCTTCATGTAAATCTCCAATTACTTGCTTCGTTTTTTGACGCATTTGTCTGGAGAAACAAACATGTATACTGTTTCAAAGTGAATTAGATGATGTTTTCTTTACATGCTATTGAATTTCTGTCGGAAGTACATTTCGTCTACTAAAGGTTAAAACACTGTGCCGGATAATTATGCCAGTGCCAAGGTGGCATTTTTGAACCCACTTAAGATGCAGTTTCGGAAAAATCCATCTATACCAAATGATAGACCATTGTCTAGAGAGTATATAACCACTTTTGATTTTAGTGTGTTTCACCTGACAGGTGAGATATTTACCTTTAAAAATTAATATCCCATAGGAAAAAAATAATTCCCATAGGAGAAACGATTCTCCTACAGGAAATCTTAACAATCCTATAGGATTTTCTCAAAATCCTATAGGAATTATAATTACTATAGGATAATGATATTTCCTGTAGGAATTTGCTTTCGACGGGTAGTTTTCCTATAGGAAATTAAAATTCCCTATAGGATTTTATCAAATCCTATCGGAATTGAAATCCCTACATGAAGTTCTTGTATTTCAACAGGAAACTTCAAATTTACTATAGGAATATTGTTTTTCCTATGGGAAAAATTATTATCCTGTAGGAATTTATTTTTGAAAGGTAAAAATCTCACCTGACAGGTGAGATACAATGATAACAAAGGTGGTTGTAAACTCTTAAAGCAAATTCATTTCTTGTTATTTCGGCAAGCACAAAAGTTCGCGAGTATTTTGCTATACTTGAAAATGGAACAAGCTCTAAGATTATTTTGTAAACTCTACATGTAAATTCGACAATGCCTTTTAAAGCTGAACACCGCTCGTAAATAGGCAGTGTCCACCATATTTCTCTTTTATCAACGCTATCCTTACAATCCCTGTATAAGCTGCAGACCTCTCAACAGTTTAAAGTATTTCTCTGAAGAGGTCTCACCTGTGTGGACGTACATCTTGCCTCGCCGTGTTACTCAGTCGCGATTAAACTATCAAGTTGTTTTTTTTCAAGCCTAAAAAATACTAACATCAAATAAACTGGTCAAAATATAATTTACAAACAGGTTATGCACATAAAATAAGAATTAAATGCATAAAATCCACAGAACACGAAAGGAATACTACACGTCGGCCACGAGTTTCAGGTGTGCACATGGGTGTAACGAAATCGAAGGGTTTATATACCAGGTATATGTGTGACGGGGCCTATTTACGAGCGGTGTTCAACTTTAAGCATTTCTTTCAAAAAATGGTGTCCAAGATGGAAAGAGATTTTATTAAAAAAAAAAATGAAGCCATCATCAACCCTAGAAGTATTACAACTTATGTTCGGTGACGAGATATTTTTTCTTCAGATATGAAATCCGTTTTAAATTAATAAGACAATGCTCTTTGAATTGCTAGAAAAGTTAAATGCACATAGTGTAATAGTGCAGTGTACGAAAGAAAGTCTTTACCAGAGTGCATAATTTATCTTATCGAAGGTTACGAAGCACAAAACGAGAAAATAACCAAAACAACAACACCAATGTAACAGTCTTGAATATTGTTTCTTTGTTACATGGTTAAACGTATCGATGTGACATTGCTACAAACTATAGAGATTGCTGACAAACACATTAAATAAAACTACTAACTGTATGTCATTGAATAGTTTGTGAAAAAAGTTATCAACTATCAACCCGAGACGAATCAAAACCGATATAAGGAGGCAGATAAATATAGTTTTTTCCTTTATAGTTAAAATCCATTTTAAATGAAGTAGTGAAAAAATCAAAACATTTCATACCAATGGTGAAACCTAGAAGCTCAGTTTCATAGTACATTCTATCACGAAAAAAGAAAGTATTTACAATGAAGTACTGGATAATTAGGCTATGTAGAAAAGAATGAGCAAAAAAATCAATTGTCAGAAAAAGGGAGCCATGCAACAAATAAATGTAATAGTTATATAAAAAAAAATCACAAAATTAATATATGTATTGCTTACACTTCATTTCCCTTATATGCATGTATTAGTTTATAACAATATAGGTGCATTAAAAACTCACAAAAAATACTTCACTTGTAAATCCGCCCTTAATATACCTACGTCCTAACCCATATCATTTTTGAATACGTATTTTAAGGAGGAGATCTAAAAGATAAATAGTTAATACTCGGAAACTGCAGAAAAAAAGAAGTTTTCAATCATTAATGTTCAGCACTTGAAAATCGCATGCAAGCATATACAGTAAAACCCAGTTATAGCGAAGTCGAAGGGATTGATAGATTTACTTCGTTATATCCGTAATTCGTTATATCCGTAAAACGAATTCGTAACAATAACTAGAGCGAATTCACTATATACTCAGCTATGTTAAGGAAGGTATCAGAATTCTAGCTCGTGTGATTTAGGAAAATTTGCATATGCTCCGCACCTTATTCATGGGATTTTACGAGATATTGTATTTCGGTAATTAACAAACATCTACCAAAATGAATATGGTTAATTATTGGGTTTGATTGTATCAAGAAACTTGTACTGAAATAAAAACTTCAACTATTCTTTATATTTTGCGAAATTATGAAATTCCTAAGTCGTCTGATGACGTGTCGAGGTTGACTACGTCACATCGGCGCTTGCAGCTGTGATAAGAATAAACATGTGGACTTCAGTGATATATCAGGGAATTTAACTCATTTACCAGCCTAGACGGAAATCGGTAGAGGATTCAACTGAACAAGGTAGGATTTATCTGTACTTTCTTTTTTATATTGTTTAATACTGTAGGATGAAACAGAAACGAAGGGAAAATTCTCGGCTTCGATTTTGTTTACTTGTTTACATTTGTTTTTCATGTAATATTGTGTTTTAACATCAGTTTGGTGACTCGATCAAACACAGCAAATGTTCTGCGATTCGCTAATTTTGATCATAAAGAGTATTGAGGCTCATTGTAGCTTTTTACTGGTCTCTTATATTGCAATACTGTTAGCTCGCATTTCCTCCGTGTTCAACGAAAATGTAAACAATGGAAAGTCCAAACACTGTGCTAGCACAACAAAGATTACTGTGAGAATCTGGATTGAATATATACAAGATTGTATTGTTGTTTATGTAAATCTAAATGTGTTATTTCATTTAGCCTTTTTAGGAAGATTACATTTTTGAATAAACAAAATTTCAATGTTGAACTGAAGTTCCACATACATGTATTTTAAAGAGTAAACATTTGATTATGCTTGTTATAGTATTAATGAAATTAAAACTGCCATTAGTATGCACAATAATAAAGTAATTTTTCATTTTCATGTTATCTTCAGCACAATAGTTTGCTAATTATAACACATTATTTAATTTCAAGGTTGTTAAAGCAGTAAATGGTCCACTGGAGACACTTTGTTGGGGTATTGATACAGTGTATAAAAGTAGGTAATCTATAAATATTTCTTTTACCCACTAACTTCATGTATATTTGGTCTGGTTTTTTAAAATCATATTACTATAATGTAACCTTATCATAATATCTTTCATTGATATCTATTGATATTAAATTTAAAATTGATAAATATTCATCGTTTCAGGCATTGGTTATCTTATCAACTGCACTGCCTGCTTACAATGTACATCAAAAAGACAAGAGGAAAAGTGCATGTAGTGTGCAAGAGTATGGTCAATTGCCATAGATTCCACATCATGACTGAATAATACTGAAAATCAGAAAACACTAATCTTGTTGAACAGTGTGTCACAGAAAAGCAATCTTTATATTACATTGTATTTGTCAAGTTGATTATTGTAATAAATTCTAGATAAAAATTGATTTTTGTTGCTTTCTTTAATTATTACAAAAATATTAATTATAATTACAAGTAACCCTTATCATATATTAAAGGTATTTCTTATTTATTTACCAGCAGAGTTACATAACCCATTATAAAACATAATTGTGTAAACTACAAACTTACACTTCCCCCCCCCCCCCGCCCCGCCCTTATATCAATAGTTGTTGGTAAAGGCAGCAGGTGAATTAATTATCCAATTTCAACAATTTGGTAATGATGACTGGTGTGAACAGAGACAACATTCTAACATTATTGTAATGAAATTCACAGCGTTTAATTATTTTATGAATGAAAATTAAAATCATGATCTTAGTCAGTGTTGCGTTTGAATTCCACGCAAATGACGCCGAAAGTAAAATGGGTCAGATAAAATGTAGTAGTGCAAGGGCATACACTTTATCAAATATATTGAAATTTTATATGTGTTACCATTATATCCCAATTATATCAAAAAGTGCTGCGAGCTGTATGAAATCGCTACGCATTTCACACAAATAAGCATTAATTGTGGGAACTCCCTGCAAATTTCTGTTCATACACTGTTTATGTTGAATTTACTAATTTTTCTTACTTGAATATTTCAAGCTCCTTGCACTTTTCGAAATTTTAGATGTTCATTTTACAAGTTAGAAACAGAAATAATTGTATTTGTTAATGCTAAGCCCTTGCACTATGCATTTTTTCGTATTATTCCTGGTTCATCTATTTTTAGCAGTATCACGTGATAGGGTATTCCCAAGAGACTCAAAAATTGCTCATGTGATAGAGAATTATCTAATTTGTATATTGGTAAAAAATCACTATGTGTAACAATTTTTTTGGAATATAATATCAAGATTATTCTAAGGCTAATATTTTATGTGATAAATACCGCTATTATTTTATGGACGCCCTTAACATAGCTGAGTACATGTTTACTTTCACCAGACTCCAATCTTTGCTAATTGAGGCTTAGAATGAAAATACATTTTTTTATACCTTTAATAATCGGATTGTGAATTGAAAAATTGATGTGAAAATAAAATCATTTAAACTATAATGTTAAATGATAGTGCAGATTTTTTAAACTGTAAAGAAATTCGTTATAAAAGTGTTAAATTTCATTATTATTCACCTCTACGGGACTCAAAATCAGTTCGCTATATCTGTAAGTTCGTTATATCCGAATTCATTTTAACCGTAACATTTTGCAAATATTTGTTAAGAATTTTACCGGGGACACAAATAAGCTACGCTATATCCGAGATTTTGCTATATCCGTGTTCGTACTAAACGAATTATACTGTATCATTGATAATAATACTCTAAAGTTTTGGGAATACCTTAACTTTCAGTTTATTCTATCTAGAAAAAAAATAACCCAAAAAGAAAATATACTATTTTTTTTCTACCTAGAAATAAACGTGAAAAACAATTTTACCAGACCCTTGCAGAGTGCAGTTCCTTACGTGCGGATAAACGAATTGTGTTGCGGGTATTAGATATTTTCTTTTTGATATTTGAAAGTGCCCTTTGAAAAATGTAATATAAATATACACTGAAGTTCTAAGAATTCACCCAGTATAATGTATTTACGATATAAAAGCTCATCTTATTGTCTTGTCGTCGGGGTGACTGATTTTCACTTAACTTTCAAATAGTTAGGAATGATGCATTGACCTTGACTTCTGGTTGCTACCCAATACCTTCACCTTTGAAAGACTAATATCAATGACAAAAAAATTGCCAATCATATTAAGCACCGCAGAATATAAATATTTTCGAGATTCGTGAAAAACCTCTACAAGCTTAAGCTGATGTATCCTAGAAAACAAAATCATATAGGATATAAAAATTATTATGCAGGATAAATCTCTTTTCGGAAAACATTCGAAAGAATCAAATGTAAAAAAGAATTGCGTTTGAAATCAGTTTGAAAATAAATATAAATAATATGTAAAACACAAGAACATGCGGAAAATGTACCGAAAACAAGGAAGTTTGCATATAACATTTATAGACACTGTTGATTTTGATTTCAAATACTCTGGATATCTTTATACGTTTATCGTGTACCATGTTTAAATTTAGTAAAATCGTTAGTATCATTTATATTTTGATAACTATGGTGTTTTGCCTAAATACCACAGAAGGAGTACTGTGTCCTAGGTAAGCGTTTTTTATTTGTGTATTTTAATTACTTTTTTCCTTCAAAAAAATACTTTTTTATGATTTTTTACTTACAACCTAAACTTTTTTGATAATTAAGATTAAAATAAATAATTTGATTGCATCCCTAAAAAAATGTCTCTACTATGGACTACATGCATGTAGTAACCCATTTTTAACAGGACAATAATAAGAGATTCTAAATAGCATTTTCTAAAAAAAAAAAAAAAAAAAAAAAAAAAAAGAAAAAGAACAGCTATCAGAAATCAATAGTCCATAATTATTTTGTCATTGTTTTAATAAATAAATCATTATAACTTGACAATAGAAATATCCGATATGGAAATGCAGTCCAATTACGTTAAAAAATCTGAAGAGAAATAATTGGTCTCCAGGAAATAAACAATGTTTTTGAAATGTTCTTAGGAGAAAATAACACCGATGATTTTCTTCAATTATAAATATTAATACATTACATGTACACTGTCTGATTTCCAAAATGTTGGCAATAAAAACAGTTTTCAACACTCATATATATATTCTTCTTTGAAAAGAATCCGTGTAGATGTATTTAAATGGTAATTAGAAAAAGAAGACATTTAACAAAAACTGACCTCCTCTAAATATGTAACACAAGAACGCTACAGTGAATAAAAAATGCACGTTTACAATTTAAACAATTCATGACTTGATTTGAAAATAGTACATCCTGTAGATATATTGAGGACATAAACATATCTTACAATATAACTTTCAGTAAAAATCAAAACTATTTAAAACTATAATAAAGATACACAATCATTTTTGAAAATCGAATAGAGAATCAATATTGGCACGTCGTATGTGATGAAATATATTTTAAAAAGAAAAAAAAATCAATTTTAATGCTTTAAGATCAATTCTATGTAAGAATCAAAATTCGGTGGCCACGCATAGTCACAGATTTTCTTCATACTTGACAATTTGATAGACTTTGGTGAGTAAAAAAGCCTTAAACCATTTATTTGTTGCTATGTGGTCCCGTTGCCATGGTAACCGAGGGTAAAGATGTAAAAATGGCAATTTAATGCATTTTTGAGAGCATATTGTGAGCAATGTGCACAACTTGGCGTTTTCAGAGTAGAATATATTATTTAAAAAAGTTGTCATTTTTTAAAAGCAAGAAAAACATTCATGGAGAAACGCATATTTTTAGAGCGTTTCCATGGTCACTAAACAACAATTTTAAAATCTGTTTTCTTCATTTAATTTTGAATAAAAAGAGCAAATCTTGGATTTTTTGGTAAACACTACTATAAGTGTGCAACTAAGAATTAAAATATGAAAATTGATAGCCGTTGCTATGGTAACAAGCTTAAAAATAAGGAAAATTATAATATTTTTAGGCATCTTTGATTGGATATTATTCACTTATAATGAATAAATATATAAAATCAATTGGTGAGAAAAAAATCAAGTATGTCCTAAACTGTAAAGATACTTGAATAAAATCTGACAATTTTTAAAAATGACTGCCGTTGCTATGGACTTTTAAAAAAAAAAAAGAATTTCTGTGTGATTTTTTACGCAACTTAATTTTCCATAGCAACAACACTTTTCTGTTGCATAACAAAGCTTTTTGTGGTAAATAATAAAAATTTAGATATATTTTTACAAGTTCCTACTGAAAAAATTCCCAAAAATTTCTAAAATCAGGAATTAAAGCATATCAAAATCATCTTCAATTTCTTAGTTTTTCCTAATTTTTGGCCATGTTGCCATAGCAACGGATGTCAATTTTCATAATAAAATATATATTGTACGGACATTGACAAGGATGTAAAAATTAAACAGTTTCCCATTTCAGCTTATAAAAAAACTGTTAAAAACTGATTTCAAAAATTTGTAACGGTTTCCATGGTTACATTTTAAAAGTATTAATTTCTCCATCTGATACAATTAAAGAATTGAAAATAGGACAAAGGCTATTATATGTCTTTGCTAGTTTACATTAGTAGACTAAACCTTCTAATATGGCTTCAAAGTAGGTAAGTTTTGCTATGTTTCCATCTTTAGCCTCGGTTACCATGGCAACGATTACCCCCAGCAACCAACTTTTAGTAGTATTTTGTGTTTTACACCTAGGTGAGTCCATGTATGAAATATAAGGAAAATTGGTGACTATGCGTGGCCAGACCCTTTTATAAATCTTTGATTCTTACATAGAATTGATCTTAAACTCTTTATATTTTACAATATGTCATTAACATCATTTCTAGTTTATTTGTGATGTTTTAATAAAATCTACCATCTGGTTCTTGTGATGGGCTTTCTCAAAATACAGGTACCATTCAAATATTACAAAAAAGCAGTCTTCATAATAGCATAATACATCTAGTTTAAGCCAAACACACATAGTGGATACTTGTACTTTAAGCCCAAAACTTTGATATGGCTTGATATTCAATTGATGCAAGGTGCAAACATTACCAACTACATGTATCACTGATATTATAGCTCTCTCTCTCTCTCTCTCTCTCTCTCTCTCTCTCTCTCTCTCTCTCTCTCTGACGTCTAATCGTCCTAGTAAAAATATTATTCATTATTCATAACCAGCTACTTTTATATATTCAGGATTCATGGGATTAGATCACGTGATCAACGGTTATTTATATCCCCATATACATCCTTAAATTATACCTGATTTCTTAATTATCAAATCTGACGTTTTTATTTAATAAGCAAGTGTAATTAGGCACTGATTTATTATTTTTTGAAAGATGTATTCTAATAACTGCAAAGGGGTTTGCATACAAATTGAAGAACGCGCACTAGCGTGTTATGAAAGTTTGTAACCACACATCGTTGCAGTTACAATGTCACATATTTATAAAAATAATGTTACAAAGCTTAAATTAACGTGTTTTTTAAACATTATTTCCTTTCTGAAATAATGAATTATTTTTCAAAATTATCTAAGATATCTATGTGTATAAACATAACTTTTTGATTTTATGTCGGTCATATTAAACCACAGAAGTTGAAAACAGAATATAATATAAGACCGTTCAGTTTTTTAAATCGCAAAATAAAATTCAGTCCGCAGAAAATACTCGTTAAAATACGGCAATGCCATTGGCTCGTTTTCAAAAATGAGCAGCGGTCGACAATTTTGTAGACAGATAAGATGCTTTTTCAAGGTTTTATATATAAGGATATTACATTTTGTCTACCGGTTTAGTTTGTACAAGAATATTGCATATTGGTCGATGACAGAGGTGCAAGCAATGCTTGCGCAACACACTTTCTGGTGAGATAATGCAAAATACTATGATGATAAATAAATTCATTTAACATTAAACATATTTAATTGATTATTGCAAAAGGCAAGGGAATAAAGAATATAATATGTCCTCAGTTAAATTATATACCAGCGCTTCCTTTCTATAATTAATACTCAGTATATGAATACCGCTGTTTACACATTTCATGGCGCTATGGCGTGATTGGTTAGCTTGATAGCTATAAACAACGCTATTTTAGATAACTATATAACGAAAAACTTAAAATAGATTTACAAAAATGAAACTGTTTTGAAGCTGGCTATTTTAATACCAATGAAAAAAGGGTGGATTTTGCCGTTTACGGTATCCAGGTCTCTATCATTTTCCACACTTCGAAGCAGATTTAATTTAAAACAAACCTACAATAGCAATTTTCCTCAAATTATAATATGTAACTAGACACGATCTCTTCCGTCCGGTTTTAGAAGATGAAATGACCTTGCCTTAAATCTCCGTCAAAGAAACATATCTGGAAATGGGGGGTGGGGGAGGGGGGGGGGGGGGTGGGATCTAAATGATCTTCAATATCTTTTCCAAGATAGTTCTCCTACTTGAGATAAAGATGACCTAACTGTTGGACTCTTAGTCACTTAAAAGTCCTAATTTACGTAAAACATGAGAAATATCAGTATATTTTATGTGTAAATAACTGTTAAATAAACAATTTTACTTCCATAGTATATTACAAAATATATTTCAGTAAATAGTTATAAATGAAAGAATCTAGACCACTATGGGTCCCTAAATTGAGATACCAACCCCTTTTTCTAGAGGTAAACTAAAAAGTCCTTTGATTTTATTTATATATTGTTCAATAAAAGTTAAAAAATTCGTTACCGTTCTTAAGATATCAGGGAAATATCTTTTTAGGGACCGACCCTATAACTCCTTTTAGGGACCAGATCAAAAAAATAAAGATTGCAAATTGTTAAGCGCATTATATTGAGCATATTTTGTTCGATGTTGCTTTTCAATTTTTTTTCCATTTTGATATATTGAAGATCAAAATTTCGGACTTTTGGCCCATTAACATCCCTAATTATGTAACAAGGGAGTAAACACACGTCATGCATAAGTAAATGGCGTTACGATGAACATAATTGCTACTACAACGTATCATAACATATTTTACATTTAAAAGTTATTATTATAGCACTAAAGAGTCTTTTCGGCCCCTAATTTGAAGGACCAGCCCCTTTTTCTTGAAGCCCAACAAAAGCTCTTGATTTTATAGAGTTTTTTCGTTCTACATGTCTTTATAAGAAAATACATTCGGGAAAAGAGATATTCAAAGAAAACTACAAAAAAACATGACGCTTTTTAATCTCAGTTTTCGAGCTCATAGGAGCTTCGGCGCGTTTAGTAAAATAACGATTAAAATACTTATTTCACATATACATTCTATAATCTACAATCCATGAAAATTTAAACTCAACATCTGTATTCGTTTAGTAGAAAATCTACGGAGAAGTTGACCTCTAAAAATCGTTAATGCGTCAATAACTCAAAAACGTAAAGGCATCATCGATACCAAAACTTTTCCAATAAGGTTCAGGTCAATATTTTTTAATAGTTTATAAGAGTTTCATAAGAATCAGCCGAGAACACGCAACCTCAAAATTGCGTACGAAAACAAATAATAAGGGAAAAAGTAACAAAGCAATAACAAAACGGTTTTCCGTTGGAAACGGAAACTTTAATTAGTAATAACATTTTCTAACGAATCTGTAAAAATTGCTAGACTCTACCGTCGTCTGGGTAGTGGGGTCATTTCAAAATAGCAAATCGCACCAAAGGATCATGTGACGTGCAGCCCCTCGATAGAGTAACAAAAAATAAAATCCGACTTTGGACCTTGTGTTTGTACATGTATATACGTATTCTTTGACATATGTACCTTTATGAAATCACACTATACCGAAGATAAAAAGACCAGATTTAAGATATATTACTAAATAGTAGGTTGGGCTACACTGTTTACTTCCAATTCCATTAATTTTAGCCCCACCCACCTTTACAAAGCTTTCAAAGTATATGAGTGCAAGGGAGTACATTTTTCGCTTTTTGCTACTTGCTGTATTTTATTAAAATCTACCTACATATGCTTTGTCTGCAGTAAGCATACCAGTTTGCAGAAATTGAAGGACATTAAATACAAAAGAAAGGATACATGTAGAGAGACATTTGGATCTATCATTAGAAAAACGGTATCAGAAAATGACGTTGTTTGTAGCAAATGCGTTTTACATTTCCACAAGGGAATACTACATAATAAGTTATATGCAAGTTCCACACCTGCATCAGACGTAAGCACCCGTTATTTGGGCACAAAGTCACACAGACACTACACTGTATGTGGAAAAAAGAAAAACGAATGCAAGTTATTCTCGGCAAGGCCCGTACAAAAGTTTTTTTTTTAGAACATAATATAATTCATAATGAGAAAGAACGACCTTGTCCTTGTCATTTTGAGAGCAAAGAATTAAAATATTCTGATCTGCAAAAATATTCTCATAGAGCAATAGTCGGTACAAAAGCAATGTCATCCGCAGAGCTGATAGAACAACTTACAAACTTTCGGAGGCTTTTGCTGAGATCTGAAAGCAATAGAATAAATTTCGAAAACGATTATCCTAGTGATGAAGATTTTTATAATTTGACAGAAATATCTAAATCACACTTTGAAAAATCATGTTCAATTCTCACGTTGCGCAAAAAAACGCATGTAGGAATTCTACGCGGGTAGATTAAGGCAACGTAGAGTTTAATGATCGCCGATATTATGGTCATTTTAAAAATTGTTTATTTTTATGAAAACAGTGCTGAATATTAATATCAAGTGAATGTATTCAACAATATATTATATTTTTACTTCGGAATCAAGTTGATCTTTGAAGCTGCCGTGCCATGGTATCACGTGACAGTTAAAAATATATCATTTTTGTACCTTAACAAAAAATCAAAAAGTGTAACACTACCCCGAAGTATATTTGAATGTATGATACAATAATTCGATCGGCAATAAGTTCATGTTTATTAATTTTGCTGCTAGAATCCTATTACTAACCGCATAAAATAAATATTGTCATTATTTACCGGAAACCTCCTCAACTTTTTCAATTTCACTGAAAATACTACGTATTTTTCATTTACATCAACAAACCAAAGGACTCTAGCAGCATGATTCAAGTATTTAAGATCATGTGCTTTTGATATTTGCCAAATTCATCTTTCATAATATTCGGGGTAGTGTTACACTTTTGTCTTTTTTGTACACACTGACAGAGGAAAGGCCGGTCAAGCCACATAAATGTTTATCTGCTTACCTTATATCTCTCGCTGATAAAACAAAATATCCATGCCTGTATTATCCTAACTGACACTCACCTAAATCTGTATTAAATAAGTCTTATTTCGGCATTGTTTACACTGCATTCCGATGATTTGTCTCCCGACATTGATCTTCTCTATTAAACATGCTTGTGACGTCATCAATGTTAACGATACGTAATACAGAGAAATCGAAGATATATTCTGTTAAAAGAGCTTCTAGTGACATTTTACGCCTGGAGTTTTCATAATTTGGACTAGAGATAAAGTTAAAATTGACAGGTTTCTTGAGTAAAATATGACATCATGCTGCTTATTGTGACGTCATATCGATCAGATGAATTTTTACTCGATCGGTCGCTGTTAGTTGCCTTATCATACCCGCGTATTAACAAAACTACGTACTGGTCTTTCAAATAGCACATTAAAAACGGTATTTGGAATCGATAAATCATCCTGTATCTCTAATATTGTCAAACATGTTAGATAAGCTATGATGACTCAGTTTGTTACATAATATATGGGCTTCGGCCATATCACACGTGTGAAGTGATTCGCAATCACACAACGATATTTGCGCGGGAACGTCTGTCATCCGAAGATATTAACACCGCAATCCTCCTCCTCGATGGTATATATATTAACATACAAAAAAGTTTAAATTATGCTTTTCAAAGAAAGTCTTACAGTGTTTGCAAAGGCCTCTTGTAAAACCTATGATGGTTGTGAGATCCTTGGTCCGTATCTTGCAGATGGGAAAAATAATGATGCTGCTATTTTAAACAAACATTTATCCGAAAAAGAAAATTTTATTTCAAAATGATCTGACAAAAATGACATTCTAATGTTAAATAGGGGTTTCAGGGATTCTCTTGATATAATTCATTCGTTGGGTTTACGATCAAAGTCGCCATATCTTTTGGGAAAGGGACAAACACAGCACTGTGTATCTGAAGCTAATGCATCTAGGTTTGTGATCAAAATTAGATGGGCAGTTGAATCTGCTAATGGTAGACTTAAACGATGGAAATTCCTAGCGAATATAGTTTCAAACACGCAAACTATGTTTATTGGAGACTATTTACGTATTGTGGAATCATTGATCAATGCATTTAGACAACCTCTATTGTCTGAATCTGAAGGCGATTTAGAATTGTCAAAGAAAATGATTCAAAAATGAAAAAAAAAATAAAAAATAACCCTTTTAAATATATGTTTATTAATTACTCTGGTAAACGAATTTTATCAAAAAATTAACAAAGATAGACGCGTCGGACGCAATATCAGATTGCCCTGTTCTATCGGAAGCTACCTTCGATCTCTTACATTTGGGGTGTATCAAATAAAACAGGTATTTTCATAAACACTTGAACATTTAGATGAAGACGGGGGTTATGATATTTTTGTAGGAAAAACCAAGCCAAATATAATACAGGGGATAATGCAATCTAGACAAGTATCCTCAAAGTCATATTATCAATTGGTACAATTCGATTCCGAAGACGAATTAGACCCAATCAAATTCTGGTATTGTCAATGTAAGTCGGGGGCTAGTCTCTTTGGAAGTTGTGCCTACGTCGCTTCCCTGCTTTGGTATATAGGCATCCAAAGGCACAAGGACATGCGCGGGTATGATAAGGCAACTGTCAGCGATCGATTGAGTAAAAATTCCTCCGATCGATATGACGTCACAAAAAGCAGCATTATGTCATATTTTACTCAAGAAACCTGTCATTTAAACTTTATCTCTGGTACAAATTATAAAAACTTCAAGCGTAAAATGTCACTAGAAACTCTTCTAACTGAATGTATCTTCGATTTCTCTGTATTACGTATCGTTAACATTAATGACGTCACAAGCATGTTCAATGGAGAAGATCAATGTCAGGAAACAAATTATCGGAATACAGTGTAAACAATGCCGAAATAAGACTTATTTGATACAGATACCCAATATTTAGATGATTGTCAGTTAGGATATAATCAGCATAATTCAGGCAAGGATATTTTGTTTTACCAGCGAGTGTTATTAGGTAAGCATATATACATTTATATGGCTTTACCGGCCTTTCCTCTGCCAGTGTGTACAAACAAGGCAAAAGTGTAACACTACCCCGAATATTATGAAAGATTATTTTGGCAAATATCAAAAGCATATAACCTAAAATACTTGAAAAGTACTGTTAGAATCCTTTGCTTCGTTGTTGTAATTGAACAATAAGTAGTATTTTCAATGACATTGAAGT
This sequence comes from Magallana hongkongensis, assembly GCA_016163765.1. Lineage (NCBI taxonomy): Eukaryota > Metazoa > Mollusca > Bivalvia > Ostreida > Ostreidae > Magallana > Magallana hongkongensis. Next base: position 28,298,405 of record WFKH01011925.1, on the reverse strand, counting down.
TGAGGGGTTTTTCTATAAATAACGACAATATTTATTTTATGCGATTTACAATAGGATTCTAGCAGTAATGCTAATAAACATGAACTAATTGCCGATCGAATTACTGCATCATACGTACGGGGTAGTGTTACACTTTTTGATTTTTTGTTAAGGTAAAACAGTGATCTATTTTTAACTGTCACGTGATACAATGGCACGACAGCTTCAAAGATCGAATCGATTCCGAAGTAGAAATATAATATCTTGGTGAACACATTCACTTGATATTAATATTTAGCACTGTTTTCATAAAAATAAACAATATTTAAAATGACCATAATATCGACGATCATTAAACTCAGAGTTGCCTCAACCTACCCGCGTGTCATTAAACACTCAGATAATGCCGGACAATGTGTTGGATTGTAAAAAAATTCATCTTGTAGTGAATCTTCAACTAGTGATGTTACAGACTCTTCATCTGAATCATCATCGGCTTAAATAAACCATGCTTATCATTTATTCCATGAACCAGAAACATTTTAACCAGAGAATCTTTCACTTTCATTCCAAAGATATGTTGATAATATACTTAGTATTTAGATATACATGTAAACTACGATTATTATTATTATTATGATTATATTTTTTTGGAGTCGTGTTAGCTACGATCATTTTTTAAATTATTTTTGCTCATTTTGAAAAAAGAAACCCTGGGGTTAGAGGAATCAAAGGTTAATTATGACTGAATTCTAGAAAAGACATTTAATAAAGCAAATTACTAGTATTTAACAAAAATGTCATTATGTTAATTAAAAAAAAATAAAAGATTTCAACATTTAATCCCCCCTCCCGCAAACATACACACTCTTGAACAATTAAATATAACAAATAAAAAAAATAAATTAATAACCCCAAAAAAAAAAAAAATCATAAGAAAACCACAAC
>WFKH01011925.1:28277109-28297378 GCA_016163765.1 Magallana hongkongensis | reverse complement strand
AAAAAAAAAAAAAAAAAAAAACCCAAAAAAATGTCCATGAGTATACTCGGTCCTTTGATTTTCGACTGGAAAATGTCGTCACGTAATTTAAAAACATTATTTTCATCTTTATTAATTGTAATGGATTTTTAAAAAATAACGATAATGCAGTTACCCTCAATGTTGTAATGTGTTAGAACTATTGAAACAATTTAAAAGGCATCATATTTTTACACTCTTGTTTTAAAACTATCAAAATATTTGTAGATTTGATATAATTCGTCATACAAAAAGGGGCTGCAGGCCATAGTTTCGGCATATTTATTTTTGGCTATATATTACAGTACTACAAATGTAGATTAGTACAATGAATCCATTCAAATAAAAAAAAAGAAAAATTACCCTGAGGATAACATTACTCAGTGTATAAAATGTAAAAGGCTTACGATTCTTACTTTTTTATGATATTCTTATAAGTACTCCTACAGAGCCTTATTTCTCAAATCGTCATAAAAGCACAAGGACAACGCTCACCTTGCTACAGTACAACGAAAAACTATTTTTTTTTTTAAATAATGTCCCTAAAAAAATCTAAAAAAAAAATGTAAATAATTTTATCTGTATTGTGTTTATTGTGATCAACTTGAAAATTGTATCGATAAAATTTCATCAAAGGAATAAATGGAATGTATTGAACTAGAAATCGTAAAAACATGCGCAATTAAAACTAAAAGCGTCCTCCTTACAGTTCCAGCTTGAATATTTTTGCTTTCTTTGGTTTTCTTTGGTAACCAGTGCATTTTACCAACTAAACCTGCGATTCTGTGTTTTTCTTCATTCCCTATTTAAACAATCCTATAATTATTTAATTTTATTTACCAAAATGACAAAATATCTAAGTTTAATATTTTGAATCAAATATACGACATATCAATTAATACCACACAAACGACTCTTTGAATTCACTATTTAAATTTAGTAAATAGACATTCATAGCCTTAAAAAAAATAATAAATTCTAAAATACTTAAAACTTTTTTATTGCCAATTAATTTAGAAAATGGTCTATCCTGAAAAGATACTTGATATGCAATTCTGTATTGACAATAAATTCCTAATTTTGTTTCTGTAACATTGTGCGACATATGATTTAATGTTTTGCACCATTAAGTGTTGTTATAATAAGAACTCTAATGATGTAAACACGGAAGTCATGAAAGATATTTGCTTCATTATTTCATAATTTTATCACACGACACTTACTGTACCACTTCTATAGTTCTAAAAATTAACCAGACGTCAATTAGCAATTTACTTTTTCACGTTTTGTTTCCTTTGATTTTTATAAAATATTTAATGTTTGTTGGAATATACTGACAGTATGTTGTAAATAAGAGGGTGCACATTCTTTTTAATGTCAACGTGTATATCATTTAAAAACTGACGTAAGGCAATAACATGTGCCTAAAGGATATTTTTATAATTAAATACTAACTCTTTGAAAGGATAAACCTGCATGTACAAATAACCAGCAACCAAACTAATAGCACTTTGAAAGTATATAAAACAGAAACTAAAATTAGTACATATTTTACAATTCGAACAATGTATTTTTAGCCATACCAAAATGACATGGTGCCATTGTACACACCAAGTCACAGCTTCATATAAAATGATAAGTTTGCAAAAAAAGCTTTATACCAATATTATCCTAGTACGAAGGCCTGGATGGATGAATAGATGGATGGGTGTCTGGATAGATAGATAGATAGATAGATAGATAGATAGATAGATAGATAGATAGATAGATAGATAGATAGATAAACGGGCAGAGTCAGGCGAATGAATCTATCAATAAATAATTATTTTCGATAAAAGCCACACAAATCATAAAGTCATATTATTTTTTTTACCACGAAAAACATGAACACATATTTATAAATTATTTTAAAGAAATCCTAATTTCCTTAGCCTGAAGAAAAGATCACCGAACATTTATTTGTAGAACATGATTTTCAGCAAATCATACTAACCTAACCTGTCATTTAACAAAGCAGAAACATAATTTTTTGTTTGAGCAATACTTTAGAATGTGTTACACATTTATTAAAGTAGTCTACTTCGTCTTTTGATGTTCACTTGTTTTTTTTTTTGTCTTTTGCTCAGAAGCCTGAAGATTGTGTGTGAAGAAAAAACTTCTTACTAAAAACACATATTGTTGCAGGCCATATGATATGCATTTTTAAAACTTAGTCCGATTGCATTTGCAATTGATCTGGAAGTATTTCTGTGTAAGACAAGCTAAACATTTATTTAAAGTTTAAATTTGAGCACCAAAAATATATTTCTTATTGATAAAAAAAAATGCAGGCCATGATGCATGCACATTTATTAGTTAGTATTATGATTGTTGCATGTATCGATTGATTGATCTCGAAAATATATTAGTTTCAAATAAATAATTAAAGTTCATGTGAACACAAATAAGTCAACAATATAGCGTAAACTAAAAATAATTATTCGTATAACACTAGCAAATAGAAGAAAACAAATTTAAGAAAAATAATGTTAATTATATTTTGAATAACTTTCACGTGGGACATGTACGTAAGGGCAGCACATGCGCAATTGTGTATCTTTTAAGACTAATTATTAGAGCTTGATAAACTTTGATAAGTAAAAATGACTGATACCGTTTATCTGTTGCTATATGGGTTTGCAGCCATGATAACAGAGTGTTAAAATGTCAAAATGGCATTTTAATGCTTATTTAAATATATATTGTGAGAATGTGAAAACGTAAGAACTGTCATAGTCAGGCGAATTAATCGATCAATAGACATTTTCGATAAAAGCCACACAAATCATGAGCGAATAAAGTTTTTTTTTTAATCATGAAAAACATTAAAACATATGTATGAATATTTTTAAAGATATTAAAATTTAATCAGCCTCAACAAAAATTGAGCAAAATCATCATTGGACATCTACTGATGTAACATGATTTAAATAAAAATCATATTAAAACGTACCCTGTCATGTAACAAAACAGAAACAGGAATAATTTACAGTCTACATCATATTTATATGTTCACTTAAAATTATTATGGGTTTTTTTTTTTTTTTGGCTCAGAAGCCGAGAGATAGTGTGTCAAATAAAAGTTCATTAAACGTTTTCATTTAAATATCAAAGTTAATTTCTAAATGAAAACTCATAATAATTGCAGGCGATAAGATATGTATTATCATAACTTAGCTTCATAATTTACTGCAATTGCAGATTGATTTGAAAGTATTTTTGAGCCAAACAATTTAAAAGTTCATTTAAAGTTATAATTTATATATCAAAAGTATATTTCTAAAGGTCATGCTATATGTGTTAGGATATCTTAGCATTATAATTTACTGCAAGTACCGATTAATCTCGAACATATCTTAGTTTGATAATTAAGGTTCATGTGAATACAATTTAGATAATAATAAAGTGTAAATTAACACACACACACATATATATATATATATATATATATATATATATATATATATATATATATGTATATAATCGTAAGATTAATTTCTGATTTGATTCAGACTTAAATTTTGGTGTTTTCCATTGATACATGAATTGATGTGGATGCAAAACTTTTGGATAGTGTATTACTACTGCTTTATGCATAATCACACAATAACTAAAATTCGGAATTACATGTCACTTGAATTCCATATGCTGCCTTAACAGGTTTACACACTATCAACAATATTTTAATCTCAAAGTGTCAAACAGCACTAAATTAAGATGTTTTATTTATATCTCATTTTACATATAGTTTAAAATAGCTGAATTTAATTTTCTTTTTTGAAAGATTTCCCTTTGGTTGTTGTCCCAACACACGATGGGACTCATACATAGAAAAATGTGTCGGTAAGGTCTTTTGATGGCTTTTTTAACAATGTATCGTACAAACTTAATCAAGTTCTAAATAAAATAAGGTGTTCACAATCTTATTTGAATTGGTACAAGCGATCAACATTCAAAGCCACATTTAAGACAAATCTTTCAAGATGCTAGTTGCCACATTGCAACAACAAAGTTTTTTTATGTAATGATAAGCATATAGAGTGGCATTCAGACTGATTAAACATGTATAGGTGGCTTGAATTAGCTTTACTGGGCAAAGATATAAAAATGCATACCTTTGGTTTAAACCTTTTAATTCTTTTCATAAAGGCTGTTCGTCTGGTTATTTCTGGATAAATTGCAGCAAATTGTGTGAATATCCTACATTTGGAAAGAAATGTTCTCAGAAGTGTATTTGTGAGGAGCAATTGTGCAATTTTGAGCTTGGGTGCCAAGAAAGCAAGTATTGTTTGATACCTAGAAAAAAGCATGCATCTATAAATATTAAATGATGATTAAGGAAAACAATACCATTTGTCCACTTTCATGACTGAATTATAAGATATGTGTACATGTACATGTTATTTCCTTCATTTTATTAACTGTACAATAGAAAATCATTTTCAATATAGCTTAGCTGCAGATCTGTAGCTCCACAGAAAAGTTGGTTTACTGTGCGCAATAAATATACTTTTTTTAATAGATGGAACTGTAGCTCCGATGTCCGTTAACTAAACTTTCTCGTGGAGTTACAGTTGTGCAGCTCCAATTATCTTAACAAACTAAATGTATATGCAATTGACACAGATAGCAAGCAAAACAGCACCCTATCTGATTTCCAAAGAAAACCATCAGGAGGTAAAACAGCATAGATGCAATTTGTAATAACGATTCTTGTTTGCTTATACTAATTAGTTTTGTACCGTGCAGCCAAACTGTTGTCTCTATTGTTTTCTTTAACTTCTGTCAGTATGTATACATACATAGATATATGTATACTAAATCCCAACTTCATTGCCTTATATTTTTGTAGTGGTTTTTACGTTGAGTTAAAACTTGTTATATTTGTTTAAACTTACGAATATCATAGAAGATTAATTTTAAGTTGATTTACCAAGTTCAATTTGTATACCATTGACAGATTACCAGCGCAACTCCACCCTATCTGTTTCCCAGGGAGAACTTTTGAAAGGTAAAACAAACTTAGATGATATTCGGCACGACGCTTCTTGTTGACTTTATACTTACTGGTAATGCGCCGTGAAATCAAGGGACAAGGCTATATAGTCATTCATTTTCACCTGTGCATGTATTTAAAACATTCTGTCAGATTCAGATTATCTTTGTTTTTACTTCTACTGTTGAGTTGAAACATGCTGTGTTTGCTTAAAAGTACAGTAACAATCACTATTAGGTCAACTTAACAAATTCAATCCACTGACAGATAAAGAGCGAAACACCGCTTTCCTGGCTTTTTTGAACGATTTTGATATGTTCCTTGCCAGGAACACGTCAGAACCAGTCCCTTCTTCAGGACATAAGAAAAAAAAACTAGGTAAAAACTAAGAAAACAAAATATATCACTACAGCTACCACTAATAAAGAATCTACAAAAAAAACCCAATAACTACATTTTATACAGTTTTGGTAATCAATGTTGTTAAGGTTTTGCCAATGCGGCCGATCGCACTGGAGTAATTAATCGACTGTCAACTTCACGCCTGATCGAGTTAATTAGTCTAATTAAAATTGATGTCCGAGTTAATAATGGAAAATTCAAACACCCGATGTTAAGTCGTACGGCGCTTTTGTTTAAATCCGAAGTATTTAATTAATTATGCAATGAATCGGAGTTTGGTGTAAAGGAGAAAAATAATTAAATTAAAAATAAAGAAAGATTACTAATAATTATTAATAAATGAAAAAAGGTATAATAAGTAATAACTGATAGGTCGCAGTTGACAGATTTTGTAAGATTACTATATAGGTATCAGGTGATGTTGGGTTATGACACGTTCATTTTAATGAAGTCAATTTGCTTGTTCATGCCATCAGGTCTGAATGATTTAAGTCTATGCATTCATAACTTTTCTTTGCTTTTCCTCTCCGCGTCTGTCCACCGAAGATTATGGTCAATAACCACTTATGTCATGTCTTCCCATTTGTGACCACTTATATTAAAAATATTCCCCGACGGGCTCCTTGATTTTCTTGGTCTTTATGGTCGAGGGGTGGTTGTTTATTCTTCTGCGGAAGTCACCTGTTTCACCAGTGTATTGCTTAGAGCAAACTGGTTGTCCCGAAAATTTGACAATTTCAATTATTCGTGTCGTTAGCCCTTTTCAGCGCTTTATATATTCATTTTACTGGCTTAGTGTCTATACATTAGATCCGACACTTTAAAGATGCCAAGCGTTGTTGATTTTTTTTAGTGCTTTATATATTATCCTCAATCAACTGTATCTTCAGATCCACTAGCGTCTTTTATCGGTGAAAGTCTCGTCCTATCATGATAGGATCTGACTTTATTTCGTGTACATAATTCTTACCTACCAATCTTATTTATTTACTGTATAGACGGTTTTTTTGGCGGGACACAAATTTGGCTGATTTTGGTCCACAAAGTATACCATTAATTTTGACGATAAAATTTTGGTGAATTCTTTACCCTTCATTAAAAATCTACTGTCACTGACAGTTTCTTTTAAATAGCTGAGAATTTAATGTACTTAAGCAAAAATCCTATGTCACCATTACAAGGAGGTGAAATTTGATGTCCGACCCTGACTTCACACACTTCAATATTTTCAATATAAATAACTAAATAGTACTTAATATAGGCATGCAGAAAGTATGCTATATTAACAATCAATTGTTTTTCATTGTTAGTGAAGAAACCGTTAGTCAGAACGATTATCAGCACCTGAGTCGATAATGAATCACATGTCTCCTAAAACAACACAAGCTAACACCCCTGTCATTGCATTACACAATCGAACAGGAAAGTGACGTGGTGTTTAAACAATTAACTTTTAATTTATAGTAATGTTTAGTCCTTATTTACATTAGTTTTGTATTGATTTTGAGTAAATGTACATTTGTATCTGTAACACTGTGTGCATGTAAAAATTGGCCCTTTTTATCATGCTCACATGCTCTAAAAATATATGAAAAACAAATCTCTGAAAATTACATGTTTGTCAATACAATAAACACAGAAAGAACCTAAATTTGTCGATTTAAATTTTGGTGAATTTTCGAAAATCGCAAAAATAGTCCAAAATTATATCCCCGCCAAAAAAACCAGCAATACGGTATTTATTTATTTATTTATTTATTTATTTATTTATTTATTTATTTATTTATATATTTATTTTTCACTCCTTACTTTTGCTTTCTGTTTATTCTTAATCACTTTTTTTCTGTTTACCATTTCTAGTTTATATATTCAAAATCTTATGTAACGAATTTTCAACCTTGGTACGACCTACCTCTTTTCATTTACTGTGACAAATATTAAATCGTACCTAAGCAATTTTTGGTTCACAACTTTCTTTTAAATTATACAAATTTTGGCCCTTTACATTTTATTTTGAAAACTTTAGTTACTATGGGTCTAAAACAAAACACCACTTTCAAACTTATAAAAAAAACAAAATAAGAAATGCATCAAAACAAAACACAGAATATCAAATTTAGAAACTTACATCAACTGTGATATTATTCCAAAAGGTTTCCAAATAAATGTCATTCCCAACATAGGGTCTGTTTCTAAGAGCTTCCGAAATCGCTGGGACTTCATATTAAGAAGATGCTCCAAAGAATTATGTATATCTGTCTATCGTGGGATAAACACATACTAAGACAGTTGGAGAAAGATATAGTTTCACGAGAGTCTTCTCTTAATAAAACCACATCCCAGGCAGATTTTGATGAAGCCAAAAGAATAATAACAACGTTCAACACGACCCTATCAAATGACCCCAACAATACTCAGAAAAGGAAGTTTCTTCGTGATGACGTTCCCGTAGCACACAGAACTGGGCCTAATGTGTTGTTATCCAAACCTCGACCTTCGGCTAAAACTAATACTAGGCGCTCACGGTAGGTACGTCAGCAGATTTTTAGAGACTGTGAAAAAGTTACAAAACAGCATTGAAGAACCAATTTTTAAAACTTTTGTATCGATTGAATCATTCTGTTACAGCAGCTCTTCCATTTATATGAACTTACCCTTAGGATAGAGCAGTTATGAGACTATATCTTTTAAAAAAATAATGATTCAATGCTTAATTGGCACTGCTAGAAATCAATTAAAGTTAACTTAGGTAAATATGACATCACAAAAATTATATGTTTAAGGCCAAATATTTATTTATTAGTTGACTTTCAAGACATTTTCACCCCAAAAATTAGATCGATATGTCGAAATAAGTAAAAAATATTTTTAATAAATTAAGACACATTTTTGCACAAATTGGTTAATGTAATGGTAATACCACCACCCAATCCCATCGCTCACACAAAATAATTAAAACAATTAACATAGCCGATGTTAATTCCATCTTAAAAACGGTGATTTTTCTAGTAAATGAAAAAATGACAATAACGAAACGTCAACCATCTCAAAAATCCATAAAACGAAATACAAATTCAAAGCAGAGCAACACGGACCTCAAAGATAGAGATAGGATCAGGTGCCTAGGAGGAGTGAGCATCCTCTGCTGACCGGTCACACCCGCCGTGTGCTCTTTGTCGTAATCGGGAAAAAAAAACCCGCAAAAGTCCGTACACAATTAGGTAATTAATTATGGTCTAACGATTAGTATGAAAAACGTCAGTCAGCATGCGATTCAGTGGAAGATTGTATTTGCTGACAAGGTCGTCGTATCGACCATAGAACTTACGAAAAGATGACTTTAAACGAGACTGTTGATAGTCCTGTTTTATCAACTTGTTTGTCAGTAGCTTGCCTCGTCTTAGAAACTGTTCATACGAAGAACATGCCCTTGCGTATCGAATTAACTGAGAGACAAAAACACCATATGCAGGTGATGAAGGTATATTGCTACATAAGTAAGGAAAGTTGATTATAGAAAAATTGAAGTTATCGTGTTTATCATAAAGTTTTGTTGTTAGGTTACCATCAATGTCCATTTCCAGTAAAATATCCAAATATGAAACAGATGACGCTGACTCTGTGGTATCTTTTATTTCAAGTTCACTGGGATATATCGAGTCGACGTAAGTATGGAAATAACAATTGTTAATTGATAATACGTCGTCGATATATCTAAATGTTGAGTTGAAGGCCACAGCGAGTGATTTATTTTTTTCAGGTACAAGTTTTTGAAGAAATTCTGCTTCATAGGAATACAAAAATAGGTCTGCTAACAATGGGGCACAATTGGTACCCATGGGAATTCCAACAGATTGTTGGAAGAATTGATTTCCAAAAACTACATAGATGTTGTCTATCAGAAATTCAAGCATATTTTTAATGTCAACTTCAGAGTACTTGTGTGTGCAATCAGAATGGTTTTTAACAAAATAGTTTTTTAGATTTCCAATGACAAGGTTAGCATTTTTACGACTTCCATTTTTATTGAAGAAACAACAGTCGATGATATCAAAAAGTCTCGATTTTAATTTGTCGTGGGGAATGGTTGTATAAAGCGTTGAAAAATCGTACGTTTTGATGCTATTGATTTTGGTAAGATTTTGTGACCTCAAAGTTTCTAATAATTCTTTAGAGTTTTTTAGTATCCACATCTTATTCACACCACTTCTGGAGTAGATTGTTGTACAGTACTCTTGAAGCTTCTCCTTCACTTCTGTAAGAATTTTAGTAAGGAGTAAAGAGAGAGGTTTGGTAGAACATTTACTGGAACCTGCTATATCTCTCTTTGTAAGGACTTTTGTGAAGCTTTGGAATCCAGTACAAATAAGGTAAATCAAATTCATTTTGTTCATTGGGGATATTAAAGGTATTTATAACCGATTTATGATTTTGAAGTATTTCCTGCTTGGAAAGACTGATATGGGTGTAAGTAGGATTACCATGTGTAGAATCGAAACCTAGTTCTTTGAAAATGCAATTAATATAATGTGCCTTACAAACAAAGACAATGTTGTTACTTGCCTTATCAGCAGGGACCAGTACATACTGATCATGCAATCTACCTAGTTCTTTTATCACTTCTGCATTATTAAAAACAAAATGATATATGGTTTTCATTTGACCTCTCAGTCGTTTAATACGAGATTTTAATATACATCTGATGCTTTTAACCCACTCTGACAAGGTATCAATGTCTTCTTTTTCAGATTTTGCCCATCGCTTGGCGTAATCTTCAACAGCATTCATGATATGTATAGAATTACGACGCCATGTCAAGGATCTAGGTTCCCTAAATTTTGGTCCTTTCATAATAAGTGATTTTAGGTCATCGTTATTAACTAAATTAACATCACAAGTAATGACGTGTCCGGCAGGACTGTAGTTGTAAGGTGAAGACGAACATGAACACGTTGGAGGATTATCTTTCAGATGTTCGATATCAAGGTCTTGTAGAGTTTGTTTATAATTGAAGAGTTTGGAAGCAACGGTTGAAGTATAATTGTAGGAAATACAAGGAGTTGACTTTTTCTTGAAATATGGCGGAATGCAGGACTGAACTTTTTTGTGATTAAGAATATTGCTTATATTAACGGAATCGATTCCCTTCTTGGCATACTGCAGTTTCAAAAATGACGTGGTGCATGAGCAGTATTTTCTGTTTGTGTAGGTTTAAAAAGCTGATGATAAGCAATATCCATAATCATGGATCCGAGTCTGTATTCAGGTGTAGAAAAATCAAAAAGCGGCTTTTCCTTGACTTTTTCAAGAAGATTGTTTAACTTTATCAAAGGGACAGAGTATAGTTTGGTGCGAATGCAATGGAGACCCAATTGTTTATTAACATAAGGTAATAATGAATCAAAGGAAACATCGTGTATAATTGGTTTGTTATAAGACCGATGTCCATAACTACGCCGACGTCTCTTTGTGTTGTTAAAAAGTCCCAATACATTAACTTGAGTACACTGTGGACTTGAAAGATTCCCCACACTTTCAACATTATCGTTGCATCCATACGGGAAGGCTGTACCTAGTTTTCTTATCCAAAGTTCTTCTTGTTGTCTACGGAATGGCGTACTCAGCGATGGGCTATTGGTATGATGGTAAATTTTTTTCTAGAATTCTAACTTTTATAGACAAAACGGAATGATCAGGGGAATTAAAATGTTTGTATAAAAGTTGCTGACCGCCGTTATGGATTTGAAATCTATGACCTGATATTCGTTTGTTCAGTGAACCTTTGGTTTCACCAACATATATGAGTCCACAAAGGGTACATTCAATTCCGTAGACAACATTAGAGGTTTTTCAAATTTTCCCACGTTTTGGTATTAAAACTTTTCCCAGTTAGATTACTTGTAAAAGAGGTCTTTGTGATCAAAATGTCACAGGTTTTACAGTTTTTGGCAGAACATTTAGAAATAGAACACATAAATATTATTATTTTTTTTTTTTTCAAATTCTTAAAAATTTGGGTTGGTCTTGAAATACAAGTAAAAAAAAACTGGCCTTAAAAAAGATTCAATGTATTCTAAATGAAAAGAAAAATGACAAGCTTAAATAATACAACTAAAGTATTACCTAAAAGAGGGAACTTAAATCTCTCTCTCTCTCCTCTCTCTCTCTCTCTCTCTCTCTCTCTCTCTCTCTCTCTCTCTCTCTCTCTCTCTCTCTCTCTCTCTCTCTCTCCAGCTTCCCTCTTTATAATAGTAAAAAAAGAAATTGATTCATTCTACTGTACATTAATGTTTAATAATATTTATCACTATTTGTAGACAGTATTGAGTCCTCTGGAATAACAGCTTCTGCAGATGGTGCTTTCCAGGTAAATAGCACATCTCAATGAACATTGTAGTCTGATTTTCAAGCAAGCATGTAAAAAAAAAATGGACTAGCACCGCGAAATCTATGGAACCTGACATGATTGTAGAAATTCTTAAGGAATTAAAAGACAAGAATAATCCTGTTGTTACACTGATTGGAGATGACGATTGCACAGCTTTCAATCGAGCAAGGTGTGAAGTTAGTTCTTGTATTGAAAAGTTAAGTGACAAAAATCACGTAAAAAATAATATTTCCAACAAACTATATAAATTAAAATCAAAACACAAAGAGCTTTCTGTAAAAACGATCACCGCCATATTGAAGAGTTTCAGCTGCATGCTAGCACAGTGCAAGGAAAACACAGATCAAATAGAAAAATCTATGGACTCTGTTGTTCTTCACCAGTTTGGTGACCATGTAAAATGTGGTGAGTGGTGTAACAAGAAGAAAACCCCAACTGCTAAACACAAGAATATTCCATGGGGAGCAGATCTACGGGATGAAAAAACTAAAAACTGATCTATTGTCAATGTTCAGGGATATTGATCCCAGCAAGCTAAGCAGACTAGACTCTAGCAACTGCAGTGAAAGCTTTAACAATACGTTAAGATCTAAAGTTCCAAAAGACAAGCACTACAGTGAGAGTGGAAGCTTGGCATATATACTTTCTGCAGCTGTTTGCCAAAAGAATGAAGGCTATGGCTATGTAACAAAGGTATTAAAACTTTGCATTGAGCATTCTTTTTTTTTTTTTGGACAAAAATCAATAATATATGTAATCATGAATTTATTTTTATTGTCTTGTTTTAATAATTGAGTGCTATCTTTATAGGTTCATGAGGAGCTTGAACTTAGTCCTTGGACATCAACAACATCGCTAGCCTCGATCAGAGACAGAGATGTTCAACGGAAAAGAGAAATTTCAAAAACAAAATAATTCAAGGTATATAAAAATAGTAAATTTTCGTGCAGCTTACACAGGAAAAAAACCTCAAAATATACCATAGTTATAGTATTAAACTTCATATAGGCATACATGTATATGTATGATCAAACCTTTTCATTAGTTAAGATACAAAGAAATTGTTTATAAATAATATCTATTCATTTGTCATTTTACAAGACAACAATTAGATTGGTTTCTTTTTTGCACAGTGGCAACGTCAAAGACTAGAGTGTGAAAGAAGTGGAGAAACTAGGAGCCAAGAAGTCAGAGAAGGTGACAGCTACTCATCAAATCTTTTAGGTGATTTGATTTAGAAATTCAATAAGAGTATATCTATTTTTGATTTATCATATAGATATTTAGCCAAATAATATAATCTTATTATAAACTACTATGTCAACAAGGTTTAAGGGAAGGGAAAACATTAGAGTTGCCAAGTTTGTCCTTAGACTTTCAATTTTGGTGTGCAGATTTTCCTAACCTTGACCCAATCTGACTCATACTTACCCACAATGTGTCTTTGGTGGAAACTTATTTGAACAAAGTTTATAGTTGAAATGTGAAGGTCATAGTTGTGCTATGTGCAAGTTCCTTATCTACTTTATATCAGTGATACATATACATGTAATACATTTATAGTAGGAGACACATCTGACCCAGATATGGAAGTAATTCCTGGACCATCAGATGTTGGTAATGCCAAAACAATTGTATAAGTACTATGATCTGGAGACAACAGGATTGAGTATGTCTAAATCTGTACATTGATTTATGTAAGTATTATATTTACCATGATTTTATGTTTCTTAACTTTTTAACAAAGTTTTTACGCATACTTCTATTAATACTCTTGAAGATAATGTAGAGGCTATAGATGAGTCCAAAATGATAAATGTGAACCATTCAATCAATCAATATGTCAATCTAGAAATTATGTTGATTCAATATTGTGTTTGATTTACGATTTTATTATTAAATGTTATTTTGCATGATGTTTCTTTTTTTTTTTTTGGAACACTATTATTTTGTTTATATTTTTATCAATAGCAAATCATTATCAGGAATTCTATGATTTCTACAATTAGAGTCTAGGATTTCTACAACACATCACACAGCTGACAGGTCTATTCTTTGTAGTTCATCTTTTATTTGCTGGTATATTTCTGATCAATCATAGAAATGTTTTTTAGCTCAAACATTTATTAATCAGACTTCAAGCATAATATATAAGAAATTTATCACAGTTTAGCTCAAAATCAATGGATATCACTCATGCAATAAATTTTTTATATTACAAATGCCATTTATAATTTTCTCTCATAAATTGATAAGAATATGTTCAAAATGTTTGTTAAGCTTGGAACATTTTTTTCATGCATAAAGTTGTTGACATATTGTAGGAAATGTATTTGCTAATGAAAAAAAAATGACAATAACAAACCGTTAACCATCTCAAAAATCGATAAAACGAAATACAAATTCAAAGCAGAGCAACACGGACCTCAAAGATAGAGGTAGGATCAGGTGCCTAGGAGGAGTGAGCATCCTCTGCTGACCGGTCACACCCGCCGTGTGCTCTTTGTCGTAATCGGGAAAATAAAAACCGCAAAAGTCCGTACACAATTAGGTAATTAATTATGGTCTAACAATTAGTATGAAAAAGTCAGTCAGCATGCGATTCAGTGGAAGATTGTATTTGCTGACAAGGTCGTCGTATCGACCATAGACGTTACGAAAAGATGACTTTAAACGAGACTGTTGAAATTCCTGTTTTATCAACTTGTTTGTCAGTAGCTTGCCTCGTCTTAGAAACTGTTCATACGAAGAACATGCCCTTGCGTATCGAATTAACTGAGAGACAAAAACACCATATGCAGGTGATGAAGGTATATTGTTACATAAGAAGTGAAAGTTGACTATAGAAAAATTGAAGTCATCGCGTTTATCATAAAGTTTTGTTGTTAGGTTACCATCAATGTCCATTTCCAGTAAAATATCCAAATATGAAACAGATGACGCTGACTCTGTGGTATCTTTAATTTCAAGTTCACTGGGATATATCGAGTCGACGTAAGTAATGTAAATATTAGTTTATAACTAATTCTTTTATATCAAGCCCTTACTATGAATGATTTCAATCAATTTATAGGAGTTACTCTTGCATTAACTGTTTAATGACATTGACCAAAGGTCAAATTTGGTAGATCAAGGCCATTTTATATCAGTCCATAAACACACTACCTAGATACCAATTTTCAAATTTATAATACTGGTATACAGTCATCTTTTGGATGTACGGGTAACCATTTCTCATTCCTTTTTTTTTCTCTAATAGGTAGAGAAAGCTCCATTGTTTAAATTTCAGCAGTATGTGAAGACCAGAAATTCAACAAATGTGTCACACCAAGCCAGGAAATTTCAGAAGAGGCCAGTATAGTGACTGGAATAAAGTTCGTCGCCTCAACTAATGAGCTGCTTCATAACAATGTAGCTGTGTCACACAATCATCCACTACAAGTCCTTTCGGACTTTATTCAATGTGTTATGTTCCTGGGGAAAAGCTGTGTATTAGTCGATCACAATAACAAATGTTTTGATTCTATTGTACTGTATAATCAGCTGAAATATTATGAAATATGGAACCACTTTTGTAAATATGTAGTGGGGTTTTGTGATACCTTGCCATTTTTTAAAATTGTGTATCCCGGTTTTGATTGTTATAAACAAGAATATCTTTATCAGAAAGTGTTGAATGAGTCTTATTCAGCTCATAATTCATTAGCTGATTCTGAAATGCTTCAGACCCTTGTGAAAAGTAGTGGTAAAGTTAATGTTTTACTTGTTGACTTTTTTTATAGTACAGTTCAAGTGACTTGTCATGGTGTTCATCCAACTGTAGAATCCATAGAGTATTTTTAGAAGCAAAATGTCATTTCAAAAGCAAATTTGATAAAGATTAAATGTTCATCACTATCATACAACCATTTGAGACTTGCATTTGAAAGAGAAGGTTTTGATGGTGTGTTTTTCTTGTTTAGTGAAAAGACAAGTGCTGATAAAGCTAGAGTAAGCAGCAATTATCAAGTCGCAAAGAAGGTTGCTGATTTTTTTGCAAGTTTGCAATAAATAAGTATTTATCATCATGTTGTTTTTGTGCTATCACATTTTATGGATATCAAGCTTGTAAAATATCTATATTACATTAGACCATTATAGCATCTCAATTTTGCTAACTAACATGTTGTGTTTCAATGCAATCCAATCAGACTATAAATAAAAATTTCTACATTTTTCTCCTATTGATTGTGAATATTTATCCATTATAAGTAATATTTATACCCCCGCTCCGAAGGAGAGGGGGTATACTGTTTTACCCTTGTGTGTCTGTCTGTCCGTCTGTCCGTCCGTAACAAAAAATTATGTCGCATTTATCTCAGCAACTATTTATCGCAGATGCTTGTAATATTTACACAGTGTTTGTTAAGGCATGCCATATCGTGGAATATATTTTTGTACCAATCAGACGTCAACTTCCTGTTAAATGACGACTTTGCCTATTTTTTAACCAAAATTTTCAAACTAATTTCCGTCAAAGCAACTATTTATCGCAAATGCTTGAAATTTTAACACACTATTTGTTTAGGCATGCCATATTGTGGGATATATTTTTGTATCAATCGGACGTCAACTTCCTGTTAAATAATGCTTTTGTTTATTTTTAGCCAAAATTTTCAAACAGATTTTCGTCAAAGATTTCTCAGCAGCTATTTATTGCAGATGCTTGAAATTTTTACACAGTGTTTGTTAAGGCATGCCATATCGTGGGATATATTTTTGTACCAATAGGACGTCAACTTCCTGTTAAATGAGTACTTTGCTTATTTTAGCCAAAATTTTCAAACAAATTTTCCTCAAAGATTTCTCAGCAGCTATTTATCGCAGATGCTTCAAATTTTAACACTATTTGTTTATGCATGCCATATTGTGGGATATATTTCTGTACCAATCGGATGCCAGCTTTCTGTTAAATGTCGACTTTGCTTATTTTGCATATTCACATCAGAGCGGGGGTATCACTAGTGAGCATTGGCTCACAGATATCTTGTTATAGCTCTCAACATGGTTGAAAAATCCATACAAAAGACTTGCAAAAAATAGCCTCAGTCATTGGGTTTTGAGACACCTCTATTCATATTTCAAGAGGAAAAATACCTTTTTTTCTTTTTTCAATTTATGGAAATGCTTTGAATGTAATATTCATGTTCAAATCATTGAATTTGAGATCCTCCAAAGTTTGAAAAACATCACAAGAATGGCTAGAGATGACCATTTTCACCTTTATAGTGGATTTTGAGATGCTCCCTCATATTTTCAAGGGAAACACCACATTTTCTCCATCAGTTTTGAAAGAGGAAGAAATGTTCTATGTAATATATGTAGCATTGAATCTTCTATCCTATAATGTTTAGCTTAGCATAAAACGTTCTGCAAAAGATGACCATTTTAGCCTATATATTGGGTTTTGAGATGCTCCATCTTTATTTTTTCAAGGGAATCACCCTGTTTCTCCATCAACTTTGAAAGAGGAAGAAATGATGTATGTTATATTTGTAGCATTTTATCTTCCATCTTCTTAAGTTTAGCCTAGCAAAAAGCGTTCTGCAAAACATGACCATTTTCACTTATATATTGGGTTTTGAGATGCTCCCTCTTCATATTTTTATGGGAAACACCCCATTATCTTCATCAATCTTTAAAGAGGAAGAATTGATGTGTGTTATAAATATATCATTGAATATTCCATCCTCTGAAGTTTAACCTAGCATAAACAGTCTTACAAAAGATGACCGTTTTCACCTATAGATTGGGTTTTGAGACGTTCCCTCTTAAAATTTTCAGGGGAAACACCCTGCATTTGATATTTATTTTGAAAGAAGAAAGTATAAGTGCTCATATTATATCAATTCTTCAATTTTCTGCCCTTTAGAATTTTTTCTACATCAAAAGAACAACACCAAATTTCCATTTTCCTTATATAATGCATACAATTATCTAACAAAATGAATACATATTTTGAGACTCCCCCTATTCACTACAATAAGGGAAACATGGTGATTTTTTAACATCACTTAATTGAAAGTGTGATTTAATAAATCTACCATAAAAACCAGCAAAGTCCACCCTACCGTATTTTAATTATTCAACTAGATTGGGCCTAAAATATAGACCCTGGAACGTGCTACTACACCTCTGAAACGAACCGTACCATTCCGTGCAAGAAACGAACCTTACCGTTCACAAAACGAAACGTACCGTTCACAAAGCGAACCGTACCGTTCACAAAACGAACTATACCGTTTCAAAAGCGAACCGTACCGTGCAAAAAGCGTGTAATATAATTTATGCAAGACCCGCCCCAAAACGGCCAAAAAAGCGTACCGTACCGTGTAATAAGCGTGCAACTTCCATAGACGGCTTATTGACTAATGTGTTTCGATGAATACGGACGGAGATTATCGCTGACCAGATAAGTTCAATATTTTGCTAGATTTTAGTTATACGGGATTAAGTAACACATACTAATTTAACGCTGTTATTTTTATTAAAACCGTTATAAAAAATGTTTTAATCTATTTTTTAGACCTTAATCTTTTCTTTACATAGCCCCATAAACTGTAAATACATGTACATGTGTATGTCGTAAGTTGTGAAATGAAAAGTGTCGGGAATCAACCTAATAAGTCAGTTTTTCCTTCAAATAATACACTATTTATACATATAATTTTATATAAAGTTGTTAGTTGCTTTAACGCACATTGAATCATAACGTGATATATCAGTATGCTTTCTTGGCTTTCTTGTGTATATTAAGTTTAAGTCGCGATCATTTCCTGTGTATATTGATTAACAAACACAGGGTATAAAACGATATGCCCTCGGGGGTTTTCACACCTGTTCAAGACAAAAGAAAACCTACAAAATTGCGTACGCATTATTTTATAAAAATCTATACACACCCCTTGAAGATCACATTTTTGATCACTCTTTTCGAGATCTAGTCGAGGAAAATTTCCAAAAACTAACAGTGCAAATTTGATTCACCTGTTATACCAGGTGGCCAATTCACATCGATAGAAATAATTTCTGCAATAAAAACGATAAAGTTAAGGAAATCGCCCGGAGACGATTTGATCACTAATAAGCACAAAATACATGCCGGTAAAACACTCGCTGATTGCCTTTTAAAGTTATTTACTGCCATTGTTGACCATAATTATATCCCGTTTTGTTGGAAACGTGGTCTCATAGTCCCATAGTATAAAGGCGGAGCTAAACTGAAAGATTCCTGCAACAGCTATAGGCCAGTCGCTTTACTATCATGTGTCTTTAAGCTCTTCGAAAAAGTAATTTACAATCGAATCCATAACCAAGAAATACATTTTCCACATGCGCAACAAGGTTTTCAGAAAGAATTAGGCTGCCTAACAGCATCATTTAATCTTCAAGAAACTATCGGTTGATCAAGGCGTTAGACAGGGTGGTGTCTTGTCTACCTTTCTTTATCTTGTGTACATCAACGACCTTATGCAGGCGTTACAGCATGGTAGCCCCAACACAGGTATACTTAACATACCCAGCAGCTGCCCCTCCTTAGCAGACGACTTATCTTTAATCGCTGTCACTCCGCTTGTGCTTCAAAAACTGTTAGACATCGCATATAGGTACGCTTGCAAGTGGCGATTCATGTTCAACGCATCCAAATCGTGTGTTACAGTTCCGTGCACAAGGAGCTAAACTAGACACATGCAACATATCCTGGTATCTAGGTCCAGCGATTGTATCGTGCGACCGGTCTTACAACCATCTAGGTATAATTATAAATGGAAAATGTAAACTCTCTGACCGAATACAGGAGGCTTGTAACAAAGGGCGAAAGTCTTATTTCGCACTATCTGACCTTGGTACACCATTCCTAAATCCCAGAACACTGACTCATCTGTACAAAACAATTGTGCTACCAACGGTACTTTATGGGTGCGAACTCTGGAACAATATGTCGTATAAAGACAGAAACCAGCTGAATACATTCCAACATTTCATTTGTAAAAACTCACTTAACTTACCCAAATTAAGCAGATCAGATATGTGTGAATCGTATTTCGATGTACTCCCCATATGCGCATAAATAGACGTTCGAGAGCTGTAATCCTAGGCCGACTGTGTCGCCTCAACCCGAAAATGTTAACAAAGAATATTTTCCTAACAAGATTATTTTCATATTTCCACGAACTTTCGACAAACCAGTTGGGATTCATCCCGGATATTATGAACGTTCTACATTCATATAATCTTACTGATCATTTGTGGACATTTCTGGACGATGGATTCTTTCCTGAAAAACCTTCCTGGAGAAAAATTGTACGTGACAACGTGACTGCATCACATGTTTCCAAGCGGCAAACACGTATGTCTCACGATCATGACTTCACACTTTTCACAGA
>WFKH01011925.1:28252025-28272137 GCA_016163765.1 Magallana hongkongensis | reverse complement strand
TTTCCCTTTCATCGATTTCAATTGCACTTATTTCACAGGTATGTGTATTTTTATTAAAAATCGTCCAAATGTGCAGCATAAATATCTTGGGACAGACTATAGTGGAATTTGATCGGCAACAGTACGCAATTAAGAATGATCATACGAGTTAGGAATACAAAAATAGAACGATGCTTGTTAATATAACAACTAGCCGAAAATCAAGACAGCGAGAAAGGAAACTAAAGAAATATCGGAAAAAGTCGGGGCAATTTTTCATAGCAATTTTAAATGCATTTGAAATATTTAATGACTTCAATACAAGTACATGTATAGAAATGATAATATTAAGATGCTTGTTAGAATTATCGCCAGATCGCTGAATTAACAAAAATATATAAGATTAAAGTCAATCAGTTCTTTTAATCTATTGCAATAATTGCATTTATCTAAAATTAAATACGAATAATAACAGACTATTCAAAATTAAAACTATCCTCCGCTTCCCGGCCGTTTTCAGCGAGTACAGATTTCACGCAACGTACATGTTTCAAAAACGGGAGAACGGATGGAAGTTCTGATTTTAATTAAATTGAAAAACATTTGTAATATATCATATAAATAAAGAAAAAAGGCTAGTCATAATTACTAACTTGCTGAAGTCTATCGGGCAAAAACTAAAAATAATTATATCGAGAAATTTCAAAGCGTTCAGGCCACGCCTACCTCATTAATAAAGCGCGCAAACTGTTCACGAGCCTGCAGCTATTTTTAGCAAAGCGTACCGTGCAAGAAGCGAACCGTACCGTTCACAAAACGAAACGTACCGTTCACAAAGCGAAACGTACCGCTCACTAAGCGTACCGAACCGAACCGTGCAACTGGTGTAGTAGCATGTTTCAGGGTCTGTACTTCAAAACTTAAGCACAGGGGCGGTTTTACTCTATTTTCAACACGAGTATTGAAGCAGATTAAAATTCAAATAATTGTTTCACTGGATCAAACTCTGTTATCTAACCTATGTATATGGTTATAATTGAGTTAATATAAAACTCGCTACAGTACTTAACATCTCCTGAATAAAATTTGTGCAGGTTAAATAATGTTGAAAAGCGCATTTTAGCATGTTAAATTATAGCAATGTCAGCCATACTTACACTACATAAAGTGGATATTGATGACGTTGAACAGCTATATATTGCGTCATAAGCAATTTTTCATTGAGTTTTAGTGATTGTGAAGTGATATTGAGAATTCGATGTTCGTAACAATCACTCCTTATAGTTGAACGATATATCTGCGCAAATTGAATTGGGTCCGTCGTCATTAAAACCACTATTTTTTCATATAGCACATGCTATGTATTACTACGCGGCGCAGCCAATACCGTTTTTCGGTTATGCTATAAGACATGCCCATTTTGTGTTGCTTATCTTTCATGAAATTATTTGGCTATAGGCTTCAAAATTGATTCTTAATGTTATCACAAAGACAGTTGAAAATGTAAATATATAAAGTATTGTTTCATTTCTTCACAGTAAATGCTTTTTTTAGGAGTGCTTTTTACTCGTTGTAGTCATAATTCAGAAACTGAACAAGGTATAAATTACTTGTAAGAAATGAAAAGTAACTTAAAATGATACTATAATAGATTTTAATTATCTACTTCTTCATTCCTATTTAAAAAATATATTTATTAATACCCGCACTTTCTATAGAAAGTTGGGGTATATTGTTGTTACCCTGTTCCGTCCGTCCGTCCGTCTGTCACGTTTTACTTTGTGAAACTGCTCTTATACATCTTATAAACCAGCAAACTGAACTCTTGGAGTTTAAATTAGGGTGTCATGTTGTTTTGTAAAAAGATTTCAAAAATTCAAAAATTGGGGTTAAATAATTGGTAAAAAATGACATTTTTTCACAAAATTCAACTCTCCCTACATTTTCAACAATAGACAAATCATCTCTTGGAATATGTTTTGGGGTGTTCTATAGATGCGCAATAAGCTTCTATAGTATGATTTGGGATGTCATTTTGAAGTGTGATCAGTAATTTTATTACAGGGATCGGTGGGCAACGAAAAATGACGTTTATCACTCAAAAAAAGTATGGTTCTCAAAACTCCTCTTACAACTTTTGGAGCACCTAGGTCATCTCTTGGGATTTGATTGGGGCTGACCTATAGATGTGCAATAAGGTTTAAAAACATAAATTTCATCCAGGGTGTCAAATAGTAGCAGAAAATTGACGTTTATCACTCAAAAAAAAACCAAAAAAAAAACCCCTAGATCCCAGAATTCCTCCTATGATTTAGTTAATAGACACATCATATCTTGGGGTATGATAGTGACTGTCCTAAAAATGCCCAATAATGTTTTAAAAATTTAAATTTCATCCAAGGAGTCAAATAGTAGCAGAAAATTGACGTTTATCACTCCAAAAAAAAAAAAAAAACCCAAAAAACTTAGATCCCAGAACTCCTCATGATTTAATGAATAGACACATCATATCTTGGGATATGATAGGGACTGTCCTATAGATGTGCAATAAGGTTTTGAAAAATTAAATTTAATCCTGGAAGTTAAATAGTTGCAGAAAATTAACATTTATCCAATGCACGGATCTACATGTGGTCAGGGGGTTCCAGATCCCCCTCCAAAATTCAAATTTCTTCAAATTACATTATAAAATTGCCAAAAATATGCCTCGGACCCCCCTCCCCTCGGCAAACTTAAATAATTCTACCCCCCCCCCCTAGAGAAATAATTTGGTACCGCGCATGTATCCGTCCTTATAAACTGTCAATAAAATGACAATTTTTTTAAATAAAAAAAACCCCTGCATTTATTTTGCTTAAAATTAAAAAAAAAACTTACATTTACATTCTTCTTAATTGTCAAATGATCTAATAAAATCAAAATATAATTTGGGGGTCTAAAAAGTTTTATAAACTGGTAAACAATGTTTTTCTAAAAAATAAAAATCACATTACATCTTGCACAATTGACAAATGATCTATTGAGATATGATCAGAAGTCTTATTTTCTACCTGGGGATTAATGACTAATTAATAACAATAAATGATTACAATTTAATTTTGATCCACCACAACCCCAATCAAAGCTGGTTCTAAAGATTCAGTCTTCTTACATTCTTACATGTATCCAGTATACAATTTTAAATCATTTCTTGGTTGGTATTTTTCTCTAGATGCGCATTAAGATATTGGAAATTGCTTTTTAATTTTTAAGATAAACAAAATGTTATTGTTTTCGGGGCAATTGTAAAGTCTCCTAAACAAAGCAGGCTCATCATTATACCCGCAGTTTCTAAAGAAAGTTCTGGTATATTGTTTTTACCCTGTTCTGTCCGTCCGTCCGTCTGTCACATTTTACTTTCTCAAACTGCTCTTACATCTTATAAACCAGCAAACTGAACTCTCGGAGTTTGATTTGGGATGTTGTGTTGTTTTGTAAAAGGGTTTCAATAATTCTCTGGTAGTCCTTGGGGTTAAAAAATTGGTAAAAAATGACGTTTTTTCACAGAAAACCTTCTTCCTTATACTCCTCCTACATTTTCAACAAAAGACAAATCATCTCTTGGAGTATGTTTTGGGGTGTCCTATAGATGCGCAATAATGTTGAAATTTCTCCAATTTTGTCCTGGAGGTAATTTTGTGGTTGAAAAATGATTTTTTTTTTTTTTTTACAAAAAATCTGGTTTAAAAAACGTCAACATTATTTTGTAGTGGCCAAATTTCTTCAGAAACGTTAATAAAACATTTGGATAACATTTTTTTAAATATTTTTTGTTGTGAAAAAAAAAAATCAAATTTACAAAGAACAGTACATAATTGTTGTTGATTTGGAATTAATAAGTGATTATTCTGACCGAATTTCCGATTTCCTACTTAATTGAATATTCAAGTCAGTGAATGTTTAAGTGATATGCAATATGGCTAATTCCCCGTTATGCAATATTTCCGCCGTTACATTTCAATACAGTTACTGTGGTTATCGAGACTTTTAAAATTCACAAATCGTGAATAGAGGCAAAGAGAGGCAGGCAGTAATTCAAAGTGAATATAGATTTTTGTTGCATTAAAAAAAATTGTGAACTCAGATATATGATGTGCGTTTTTCGGAAGTTTTTCTCTGTGCCGCTTCTCATTCCGGAAATTGAAGGTCCATTGAAGGTCCATTGAAGGTCCATCATGGTTTGGTTTTATTGGGAAGTGGTGAACAATTTCCTTTCTCGAACAATCCAATGAGAGTAGAAGCGTGGTCTATATTCAAACAGTTTTATTTCATTATTTGCGGTAAGATTATATCTTGTGTTTATTTTGTATTTTTGTTGATTATCAGGGGGCAACCTTCAGATAGTGATTTGAATCACCAGATATGCCGAATAGTTTTAAAAAATATCCCCGGAGGTCCATGATTGTAGGTTCCCTAATGAGTCGCTTTATTAAGCTTTGTTACATAATCATTAAATTTATTATAACACCTGTAAAGGACTTCTATTTCATCGTAAGATTTTACATTATATACCTTATTTTCCAACGACAATGCACATTGAGGCATGCCGCATAACTGGACCTGCAGCTGCAGGTCTGTACTCCCGGTCTGAAAAAATTCAGATAGACAACCTGGGAGCTACAGTGCCTCCCATAATAAACAACTGCAATTTACGACGCACAAAAATTGCGCTATTTTTGGACTAATTAGCCCTATTTCCAAACACATTCTGTGGGAAAAAAAAGTACCATTTAATTCTTCATTCAATTTACTGCTAATATCGGTACTTTACTCAAACTTTCTCATAAGCACACTACCGACATCGGAAATTGAAGTATGTTAAATTTACGTCGAGCTCGAGAGTCGCCATTTTTAAATGTAAACAAACTGCACCACTTCACTTTACGAGGCTGGTGATGGAGTTAAAAACATATCAGAGGCAAGTAAAGAAATGATGTCTGTAGTAAAATGTCCGATGATTTTTTTGGAATCAAACATTTGTATAGAAAGTGTTCGGAAATATGGAAATATTAGTCCAAAACTAGCGCAATTTTTTGTGCGCCGTAAATTGAAGTTTTTTACTATTGGAGGCACCTTAGCTCCCAGGTCGTCTATCCGAATTTTTTCAGACCGGGAGCTACAGACCTGCGGCTACTGGATCTGTAGAGGGCGGGGGGGGGGGGGGGTTCCCCGTAAAATATATTTACATAAAAAGATTAGTGAGTTTATTTTATTGAATATGTTAAAACCACAAATAAGCAGCAGAACCCTCATGACAAAAGTTATATTTGAATGGATGTTCTAAATTCAAGCAATGGGTAAACAACACACATGTACAATATGTGATCAGTAGTTTAATGAAAATACAAATCTCCCTTCATATTTCAATTCAAAGACGACATTTCATTTTCACTCTACATATTTCATTTCAGGCTTTAAAATTTCAGTTACTCTAAACTGGATGTTCGTCAACAAGATGGCACAGTTATACAGCCTTAGTGTTAATGGATAACACTTTACAGAGGAAGCTGGTAGATCCAACTTATATCTAAAATTATCTTTTGTAATTGTATAACCCTCTTGAGAGAATTGATATCACCTAAGTAAATTACTAACAATTAGATTTTATCTTTGTTGCGAGTTGTGTATCAATTAAGAATTCCATGTTAACTTTGTACAATTTTGTTAACTATCAGATTATTACATTGGCTTCTCTTAAGGGGATACCAATGCGGTAGAGATAACCAGGGTCAATGATAATGAGTCCGTTTCAACCAACATCTATATGAGCGAGTCAATTGTCACAAAAGGGAAAACAAGCTTTCATTGGCATCCAACTCTACAAAACCCTCTTGTGTATGTCACATGCATTACGTTTCTAAATTAAATCGGACAACTGCAGCTATCCTTGGTCACCACTTTTTGCGAATCTGCTTAAAGGAACACGTGCCGAAACTATTGCCTGCGGCCCCTTTCTGTACGACGAGTTATAGCAAATTTACAAAAAAAATGATAGTTTTCAAACAAGATTATATAAATATGATGCCTTTTAAATTGTTTCAATAGTTCTTACACATTATAACTATGAGGGTATCTGCATTATCGTTGTTTTTTAAGACCCCATCACACCGGTAATTCGCCATGGTTTGTGGCCATTTGTTGTATATGAATAAAGATAAGAATAATGGATGGGCGGGTCTTAGTACTATAGAGTGATGTGCCTGTCAATACATTGAACAGATTTGGGTCGAAACTGTTTTACATATCACTTGACAACATTTTCCAGTCGAAAATCAAAGTACCGATTATACTCATGGGAGTAATATTCTTTTTTCTTTTTTTTTTTTGGGGGGGGGGGGGTTATTATTTTTTTTCTTTTTTTGCTTTTGGGGTTTTCTTATGTTTTTTTTTTGTTGTTTTTCTTTATTCTTTATCTGTTATATTTAATTGGTGAAGTGTGTTTATGTTTGCGGGAGGGGAATTAAAGGTAAATGAAAACTTTTTAATTTTTTTTTAATTACCATAATGACATTTTTGTGGAATACTAGTAATCTGCTTAATAAAATATCTTTTCTAGAATTCATTAATAATTAACCTTCGATTCCTCTAACCACAGGTGTTTTTTTTTAAAAATGAGCAATAATAATTAAAAAATGACGTGGCTAACAGGACTAAAATAATAATAATAATAATAATCGTAGTTTTCATGTATTTTTTTCCCTTTGTATTTAAATACTAACTTAAAGTATATTATCAACATATATTTCGAATAAAAGTGAAAGATTATCTGGTTAAAATTTAATCGGCGCATGGAATAAATTTTCAGCATGGTTTTCTTTTTTAATCCGATGATGATTCAGATGAAGAGTCTGTTACATCACTAGATGAAGATTCACTACTAGATTTATTACAATCCAATACATTCTCCGGCATTATATGAGTGTTTAATGACATGTCCTTGTGCCTCTGGGTACCGATATACCAAAGAAGGGAAGCTTCCCACGAGACAAGCTCCCAACTTACATTGACAAAACTAGATTTTAATGGGTCTAATTCGACCTCGGAATCGAATTGTACCCACAAATAATATGACTTTGAGGATACGTGTCAAGATCGCGTTTTCCCGTTTATATTTGGCATGGTTTTCCCTATAAACATATCATACCCCCGTCTTCATCTAAATGTTCAAATGTGTATATGAAAATGCCTGTTTTATTTGATACACCCCGAATGAAAGAGATCGAAGGTAATCTTCCGATAAAACAGGGAAATATTGTACTGCGTCCGACGCGTCTATCTTTGTTAATTTCTATGATAAAACTCGTTTACCAGAGTCATTAATAAAAGTATCTCTTAAAGGTTTTTTTTTTTTTTTGATATTTGAAGCATTTTCTTTGACAATTCTAAATCGCTCGCAGAATTAGACAATAGAGGTGGTCTAAATGCATTCATCAATGATCCCAAATTGTACATAAACATAATTTGCGTGTTTAAAACTATATTTGCTAGGAATTTCCATCGTTTTAGTCAACGATTTGCAGATTAAACTGCCAATCTAATTTTGGTCACTAACCTAGATGGATTAGCTTCTCTGACATTCTTGACAATTTTAGAAATACATAATGATTTATCGATTCCAAATAAAGTTTTTAGTATGTTATTTGAGAGACCAGTACGTAGTTTTGTTAATAAAATTCCTGAAAGCGTTTTATTGCGCAAAGTGAGAATTAAACATTTTTTTTTCCAAACTGTGATTTAGAAATTCCTGTCAAATTATAACAATCTTCATCACTAACAGAATCGTTTTCGAAATTTATTCTATTGTTTTCAGATCTCAGCAAAAGCTTCCGAAAGTGTGAAAGTTGTTCTATCAGCTCTGCGGATGACGACTATTGCTCTATTAGAATGTTTTTGCAGATCAGAATATTTTAATTCTTTGCCCACACAATGACAAGGACAAGCTCGTGCTTTCTCATAAAGAATTAAATTATGTTTAAAAAAAAAACAAACAAAAAAAACTTGTGTACGGGCTTTGCCGAGAATAACTTGCATTCTTTTTTTCTTTTTTTTTTCCCACATACAGTGCAGTATCTGTGTGACTTTGTGCCCAAATAACGGGTGCTTACGTCTGATGCAGGTGTGGAACTTGCATATAACTTATGATGTAGTATTCCCTTGTGGAAATGTAAAGCGCATTTGCTACAAACAACGTCATTTTCTGATACTCTTTTTCCAATGATAGAGCCAAATGTCTCTCTACATGTATCCTTTCTTTTGCCTTTTAATGTCCTTCAATTTCTACATCTGGTACGCTTACTGCATACAACGCAACTAAACGATTTTGGCATGGTAAACAGTCTCGACTCAAAACAAACCTCGTTCAAGCTTATACAGTGTCCCTATAAGTACCGGTATATAGATCGATAGTATACGTACTTAAAGAAAAACACCGAACGAAATACGTTTATACTAAATTACACCAATTAATAAAGTGATAATTATATTATATGCTTATGTAAACGAAGTATTTACGAACGTATTTTAATAAAATACAGCAACTAGCCAAAGGAGAAAAAATTACCCCCTTGCGCACATATATTTTAAAAGCTTTATAAAGTTAGGCGGGGATAAAAATGAATGGGAATTGGGAGTAAACAGTGTACCCCTACCTAACATTTAGTAATATATCTTAAATCTGGCCTTTTTCGGTAAAAGTGGGATTTTATAACGGTACATATGTCAAAGAATACGTATATACAAACACAAGTTCAAAATTCGGATATATATTTTTTTGATTTTTAGTTAAGATAAAATTAACCATAACTTCCGATTCGATTTTGCTTTCAGCCTACCTGTGTAATAAAACTGCGTATTTTTATCATATTAATGTCAATACCTAACCTACAAATCTTCTTTTTTTAAGATTCTTTGAAAATAAGATATTTTTCTTTCATTGAAAAATACTTAAACATTTGCTAGTTAAAAGAAAAAAATCCGTACAAATGCATTTAAATGTAACTTTGGAATGGAATATAATTTAAAGAATACTGACCTCCTCCAAATTGTTGACACAAGAATATACCAGTGGTTAAAAAACGCATGTTTATAATTACAAGTATCAATCCATGATATGATTTGAAAAAAGTAAAACATCTCTATATAATTAGGACGTTAAGCATATTTAAACATTTTTTTCAAAATTAAAATAATTTAAATTAATTTAAAATTATTATTAAGATATAAACAATCGTTTCAGAGAACAGAAACATTATTGGCACAGATTAATTTTTTATGAAATATATCTTTGAAAAAAATTTTAAAAATGTAATTACTTTAAAGTTTCATCTTGAATCTTGTTGTTCTCTTTTTTACTAGTATTTTGAAACAATTAATCCTGCGAGTGCGTGTTTTTCCTTATTCCCTATTTAATAATGCTATATATTTTGTTGTTGATGTTTACCTCACATCCATGGGTCCGAAGATTCCTCAACATGGCTGAGGCCATGTCTGGTTCCATGGCCTTGCTGGATCCTAATAAATTTGACATAAGAATGTTTCAAATTTTATCTCATTAGTCAATGTGTTTTATAGTTTTAAGAATTTTAAACAACTCATTTAAATATTGATATACAGATAATTGCATATTGCAAAACTAATGTACCACACTTAGGGTAAGTTCAAATAAATGAAAAAGTCACTGCAGCAGCAACAACAATCATCACTTCAATAGTGTTCAACATTTTTTGTATGAAAATAAAGCTAATTTAATCTTTTTCACTTTCCCGTCTGTGGTATAGTGTGTTTACCAGTCACCCGTTTACAAACAAGATAGGTATGTGAAAGGTAAATATATGAATATACCTCTCCAGTTTGAGTTACATTTGTGGTTAGGGACAGTTTCATTCCTTCCAAAGTAATATTGACAGGTGCTGCACTTCTTATTTCTCACATCAAAGCCAAGGATTTTTCCAGTTTGTACTCCAACAAGACTAGCATGTCCTAAAATGCAATCTCATGTGTATACATATACAGTATTTCACCATACGCAATATGCAATTCTATGACAGTCATTCATTAGAACATGATTAACTTCTTTATCAAATGCACATGAAATAAAATTATAGTAAGTAGATAAATAATTTTGTGCGTCACAGAAAGTTTTTATCAAATTTTTCTTTCCATGTCACAAATGTGATGTCAAGGACATGTTTCAGAGTCGGGGGGGGGGGGTGTTTGGCTCATGCACTTTCAATAAGCTTCCTGACGGCACTATTAGCTAACTATTAAACACACCCGGTCACTTTTAAATATAAAAGAATCATGCATTGGTAATACATATTGCACTACTGTATATGGAGATATGCAGTTTTATATCGTCCTCAAGTGCAAAAATGTACTAAAACCAGAGTGTAAACATTTTTTGATTATAATCAATACATGTAATATAAAATATACAGATGTAACTGTATATGGTCATAACAAGGCCTCTCACAGGTGACAGGAAATGTACATATTGAAGAATATAGTTGTTGTTCAATGACATGAAGAACTTACATGAAGCATTATCCCACTGTAACATAGTGTAAACTTTCTTGTATCCAATTCATATAAAACATAAAACAGAATACATCTCAGTTTATCACATACCTGAGTTACTACTATACTGCCACCCAGACCCCCTCGTCTGCCACCATGCATCAACACTGCACTCAAGCTTATTTGGCTCAACGACTTCACACTCCTCAGCTAATGCATTATTACATGACTCTGATGTCTGCCTTTCAAAAGATGGATACATTTCTTTTTCTCTCTTCTTGATTGTGCTTGGGTCTATTGGTGGGATGTTGCATGCACTTAAAAAACTAACAACATGAGATGGGCCCATTCCCGAATGAATCATGCCTGTAAAAGTAATTCATTTGTGATAAAAAAGGAAGAAAGACAAACCATGTATCAATAATGATAAATACAGTTTGTCATAATTAATGGGTTTTTTAAAAGAAATTTTAAAGATTTTTTTTTCAGTTTGTACAGTTTGATGATTAAATTATTTTCAAATATACCCATAATTAAAAACAGATAAGTTGTATTAAACATATTGTATACATGCATAGTACTCGACTACTATTAATTTAGAGGAATGTGAATGTCTTAATTATTCTCAAAAATACATATTAAGAATAACTAAGATTACTAGGTAGGTTATATACAAATTATTAATAATGCTAATA
Organism: Magallana hongkongensis; assembly: GCA_016163765.1. Lineage (NCBI taxonomy): Eukaryota > Metazoa > Mollusca > Bivalvia > Ostreida > Ostreidae > Magallana > Magallana hongkongensis. The sequence continues at coordinate 28,260,909 of WFKH01011925.1, read as the reverse complement.
CACAATGTTGGATTTGTTTGACCTATAAATCTATGTATGTACATGCATGTATGAAGTACATGTATGCATGTGCCCCAATTATATTTGAAGAGAATCTTTGAAATCAGACGTACGTACGTGATCAAAAACAGATGGTGAAAAATAATGATCAGATTCTAAATACTAACCAATGGCTACTTTGGTGTTTATGTCAAAAGCACCTTTGCTGTTCCTTTTTCCAGTTGACAACTGATTCATATGGCAACACAAGTCATTCTTGCCGATAATGCTAAACACACTACCGAGTCCGTATCTTGTTTCATGGTGTAAAGGTAAAACAAGAGGCCCATGGGCCACATCGCTCACCTGAGCAACAACAGACATAATAAAATCAACTTTATGGAGTCATATACACAATACCTGAACAATGTCGTGTAATAGATCCTGTATAATAAAAAAAAATCCCCTGCATCTTCTTATGTTTATCATTGAGCCACTTTGTAACAGGATGATTTTACAGTCATATCACATATTTGGCATTGCAGTTCTCAAGATGGTGATCATACTTAAACAACTGTTTATATATGGATTATAAACCTCAACAAACTTTGAACCCCTTGTGAGGTCTAAGATTTGTCGAGGGGCCAGAGTCTAAACAATTTTAAAGAATCAACAATATGTCAAAATGCTTGCATATAAGTAAAACCATATATAAAAACATTTGAGTTTTTGTGAACAATTTAAATATTTTCCTTTGTAAAATTGGACCCCCCCCCCCCCCCCCCCCGGTCGCCAAACCCTACTCCTGAAGAATATGATTCTGACAAATTTTAATCTAGACTATTTGAAGACTGATCTGACTAAAGTTAAAGCTCTTCTAGACAATTTGTGTTTTAGAAAATGTTGGCCTATATATTCCTGTGTAAAATTTGACATCCCCCACTTCCAATTGTGGCCCCACCCTACCCCTGGGGATAATGATTTGAACAATTTGAATCTTCCCTACCTGAGGATGCTTTCACACAAGTTGCAGCTTTTCTGCCCAATTGGTTTCTGAGAAGAAGATTTTTTAAAGATTTTTCTCTATATATTCAAATGTAAAAACATCCCCCCCCCCCCCCCCCCATTTGTGGACCCATCCTACCTCAGGGGATCATGATTTGAACAAATTTGAATTTACACTACCTGAGAATGCTTCCACACAAGTTATAGCTTTTCTGGCTGATCAGTTTCAGAGAAGAAGATTTTTAAAGATTTATTCTATATATTCCTTTGTAAAAATTTGACCTCCCCCCAATGTGGCCCCACCCTACCCCTTGGAATCATCATTTGAACAAACTTGAATCTACACTACCTGAGTATGCTTCCACACAAATTTCAGTTTTCGTGGCTGATCAGTTTCAAAGAAGAATATTTTTAAAGATTTATTCTATATATTCCTATGTAAAAATTCGACCCCCCACTGTGGTCCAACCGTACCCTCAGGGGTCATGATTTGAAGAAACTTTAATCTACGCTACCTGAAAATGCTTCCACACAAGTTTCAGCTTATCTGGCCGAATGGTTTTTGAGAAAATGATTTTTGAGAAATACCAACAAATTTTCAATGATTTTTAATTATCTCCTCTTGGAAGAGAGCGTGACCCTTCATTTTAACAAACTTAAATCCCCATAACTTAAAAATGCTTTGTGCCAAGTTTCGGTTGAAATCGGCCCAGTAGTTCTGGAGAAGAAGTCGGAAATGTAAAAAGTTTACGGACAGACAGACGAACGGACAGACAGACGGACGCCGGACAAAAAGTGATCAGAAAAGCCTACTTGAGCTTTCCGCTCAGGTGAGCTAAAAAGTAGGGGCTAACCCCCCCCCCCCCCCCCCCAAACGGTTCCGACGCCTATGAATTTAAAAATCTAATATCTTGGATATGGGGTAACCAATATCTATTCTTGTTAAGTTGAACATAGCATAGCCCATTCTTAAATGTGTATTACGATCCCGATGCTTATCTTTTTTTAGAACCGCCACACATATAATGAAGAAGTATTACCGCATAATGTTAAAGTACCATCACGTAATGTTAAAGTACCATCACGTAATGTTAAAGTACCATCACATAATGTTAAAGTACTATCACATAATGTTAAAGTACCATCACATAATGTTAAAGTATCATCACATAATGATAAAATACCATCACGTAATGATAAAGTACCATCACATAATGAAGTTTATTCACATAAGGCAGTTGAGGCATTCCATAATTGCAGCAACAAAGTTTTTTTGTTTTTTTTTAAACAATACTAGATGATAGCCCGCACAAGCGCGGGTTTTAACACTTTACACATTAGTTATGATATACTGCTAAATATGTTGAACCATATTTTTTTGTTCATTTTTGTATATACTTTGTCCGATTTTTTCCTTATCTTAATTTTTGAAACAAATACAATAAAAAACAAACTGTTTTTTATTGTATTTATTTAAAACCAGTGAATAATAGGTATTTAGTGTATCTCTCTCTATAAATTTTGTTCGTTAGGTCAATTTTCAATATAATTTCTATTACTGTCCAAAATAAGAATTTCAGATTAAAAACTATAGTCGCAATAATTGTTCCATTTTATTTATTAACTTTTTGTATTAATCGAAGTCCGATCCAAGGTATCTGCCCGTGGTGCATGATGAACTCGTCTTACACTTTTCGTTTATTAGTCAATCCGCGTTCTTGGTTACCCCGTTCTAGAAAGTTCTATCCCATTCTCTTACCAGAGGCGACTGAGTATCAAAACTAATATCGCCCACTAAAGAAACGAATTGACTCATTTTGTCAAGTATTCTCTAAATAGGCGCACAGTAAATATATTTACTCTTTATGTTATCATTCAATATTATTTCATTGCAAGTATATACATTTGATCGAGACTATCCCTGACTTGGATCCGCCAAAGCGTGTCCACCACCTTACTCTCATTTTTGCTATTTCGGGCTTGTTTATCGAAAATGAAAGTAGATTTTTGATTAATTTCACAATAATAACTTATCAGTTAAAATCCAGTTATACCTTACGGACATCATCACACATGTGTTGAAATACCAAAGGTGTAAGCAAGTACTCTGGTGCATGCATTTTGTAGTTTATTTGCAAAATGCCTTAATTTATAAGTATAGATTTTATTATGTAAGAATATTACATAATAAGGATTGGGCAGCAGGCAATCTGCCTATTTGAGCCCTCTCCTTACACAGTCAATTTGACAAACAGTGATGGTACAATGTAACAATAGAATATAAGTGAGAAAAACAAAAGAAAAATAAGTGGAATTAAGATGCTTGGTACCGGTATTATTTATATACAAAACGAGAAATAGTTGTAGTAAGCTAGCAGTTCAGCTGTTTGAATGATACTGTGAAGAATATATTAAAACTTAAATCTGTTAGTAGCTATAATGTTATCATGTACAATCTTGAATATATCAATATTTTTGTTATAAGGCAAACTACGCGGGGTGTTAAGGAAGCATATGGAATCTGAGTTACATGTAATTTCGTGAAATCACAAATCTTGGTTGTTATGTACATATTTAAATATTTAAGCAACGAAACATAGAACAAAAACAAATAAAAATTACTGGAGACAATTTTTATCACAAATTAGATTGTATTACGTAGATTTAAACATTGATGACGTCATGACTGAAAGTTGAATGTCGTGGAAATTTGAACGGAAAGCATTGTAAACAGATTCAAAATATAAGTAATCTAAGAACTTAAATAAAGTATTTTGGTGTGATTTATTGAGAATGGAACAAAATAATACCGGGAGGGATGTTAGTTTTATCAATTATTCGCTAAAAGGTATGTAAATTGGCTTTTATTTCTCGGCAATTTCCTCTGTCGTTGTTTATGATATAAAAATCCGACTAGAACAACACTACCCCGAATATATTGAACTTCCAATTTTACATGTATCGATAGTTTGATCAATGCTTAAATTGAAAAGTGCTGCTAGAATCCTGTATTATGTGTTGTTTTGATGCAAGATTCCGTTTTCCGTGCAAACTAAATAAAAGTTGGGGAGGTTTTTTGAGAACCGGATGAATAACTATTTATTTAAGGAGACTATATGATTCTAGCAGCGGTTTTGATAAAACTGAGATGTTTCGCCTTCACTTGATAGGTTTATTGTTTTGTGGAAACCGCAGGGTAGTGTTGTTCTATCTCATTTTATGTTAAGGAGTATACATAAGATATATATAGCTGTCACGTGATCATGCACCGATGTGGCAGTGATGAACTACCCGATTTTATTGCACTGACATCTATTTCAAAGGATAATACTAAGTTTTTGATCTGATTCAAAACAGTTATTCAATCTCACGATTTTGAATATAACAGTCTAAATAAGACGCTTAATTGCCCATATGCTTCCTTAACACCCCCGCGTACAGTCCCCATATAACAGTAAGTCCACAGAAGTGGGGATATCTAAGTTTAAATTACTGATTGACTGTATAAAAACTTGCCTCTGTACATCATAATGTGGACAGACAAAAATAAAATGATAAGCATTTTCGGATACATAACCACACATATCACAAATAGAATGTTCACACAAAAAATGATTAAATAGGTCAGCATTTAAATTGCTTGCATTATTTCTTATCTGACAGTGTATGATAATTGCTTTTCTGTTTCCAAAGTCATAAAGTTTGTTTGGCTTTCTAAAGAATATGTTTTTTATAGCTTTTTTGAATGAAGACACAGTTGGTAAAATTCTAATTTGAAGAGGCATTTCATTCGATAATTTTATGGTTGAAGGTAGGAAACTTTTCATAAAGGCAGTTGTTTTTATCTGGGGTAAAACAAATTTGAAATCGTCTTGGTGTCTTAGCGAGTAATTATTTTGCGGTAGTACACATGCTATAAGTAAATCCTGTAGGTATTTGGGGGCAACTCCATGGACCATTTTATAAAATAGTGTGAGTTTATGAACCTTTCTTCTATCTGATAGTAGATCAATACCCAATTCATCATATAGAGCAGACCTGGATGAGTTAATTCTTAGACCTGATATAATTCTTGCAGCAGTTACTTGAATATCTTCTAGAAGTTTAACTTATTTATCTGAACAATTGTCCCAAACTATATCAGCATATTCTAAAACTGGTCTTATAAGTGAGAAATATATTTTTTTAAGAGAGCATCTACATAGCTTATATTTAACAAGTTTCAATAGGTTTAACCTTATACAAGCTTTTTCATGAATAGAATTAATATGTTGTTTCCAACCTCCATCATATTGAAGATTTACACCTAGATGGATGTGATTATCAACTTGTTGTATAAATGGACCATGGACACTAAACTGCACAGGAGGATGAGATATATTTTTTCTACTAAAATCAAGGTTTTTTTGTTTTACTGGGATTAAAAGCAACTGCCCATATGTCAGACCATTTACATAGTTTGTCAAGATCAGAAAAAAGTGAATTCGTTACAGCCTGTGTGTCATTGTCAACAATAACATATAAATAAGTGTCATCAGCAAAAAGACGAAGATTGTTTGATATATCATAAGACATGTCATTAATATATATAAAAGATAAAAATGGTCCAAGAACAGATCCTTGGGGAACACCTGAGGTAGTATGTCTGAGTGATGAGGAAAACCATCCAGAAAGACTTTTTGCTTCCTTTCTACTAAATAGTTCTCAACCCAGTTAGTAATTTGATTGCAAATGCCATATAGTTTTAATTTATAAAATACACCTTTGTGCCATACCCTGTCAAAGACTTTACTAATATCACAAAAAACAAATCTAACATCTTTACCTTTATCAAGACTGGATATGATAGTATTATAAATTTCAACTAATTGGTAAGTGGTAGAATCTCCAGGTTGTAACCCAGACTGGTATTTGTAAATAATTTTATTTTCAAAGAGATAGTTGTATTTAAAGATATTTTTTTCAAGGATCTTACACAGTATTGAGGTAATAGATATGGGCCTGTAATTATTAACTTCTTGCGCACAACCCTTATTTTTGTATACCGGTGTTATATGGGAAATTTTCCACATGCTAGGGAGTTTACCTAAGCAAAAGGAAAGATTAAATAATTTTGTAAGAGGTTTAACTATAGATTGAGATATATTTTTTATGATAATGGGTGGTATACCAACCGGACAAGGGGCTTGTTTACATTTAAAATATGAATTTGATCCAATACATCTTGGTCAGAAATAATAAGATTGTTCATATGATTTGGTGGCCCTGGTCCATGTAACGGAAGGTCAGGGAGCTGAGGCTCTACAGGCAATGATGAGATTTCAGCAAAATACTTGTTAAATGCATTAGCTTTGTCAACTGGATGAAACGGAGTTTGGCCAGGTGCTTTAAGAGGGGGTAATGGTTTATGGCTATTATTTAGTTATTTAGTTTAGTTAAAGATTTAATAATCCTCCACCTTTTGCCAGGGGGTATTGTTTTATCAATCTGTGCTGTAAGCTTTTTGTTGTAAGTATCTCTAGAACGCCTAATTTCATCAATGACCCTATTTCTTAGGTATCTATAATTTCCCCAATGACCAGGATTTTGAGTTTTAACAGCTTTATGATGCATAATATTTCTTTTCCTCATTAATCTACGAATTGTGTTGTTCATAAATGCTTTATCTCTAGAACGAACTGTAAAAATTGTTGATGGTATGTTCTTATTAATGCATTCATTGGTTTTATCTACAAAAAGATTTGTATATGTCATCAATGTTTTCCCCTTGGAAGACATCTTCCTCCCAATTAACCTGTCTAATGTCTTCATTAATTGCATTGTAATTAGCATATTTATAATCCCTCACTGTACGCTTGTATGCATATTGCTTGAATGATTGGCATTTGATCTCAGTGCCTATTGTTGAGTGCGTACTGCAAAAGGGTGGAAGAATAAATGAATCCGTAACTAGACTAGAATTGTTAGTAAGGATAATATCAATACAGGTACCAGTACTAACTGTAAAATTTGTGACATCATGAATTAAATTATCAAGACCAAGTCTTTGCACCATTTGTCGAAAAATTTGTACCTTGATCACTCAAGACATTGACATTGAAATCTCCTAATACAAACACTGGTAATTCACATTGTGCTACATTTTCAAGATTTGAACAAAAGAGGTTCCAATAATCTGCGAGAGCACTTGGTGGTCGGTACAAAACACCAACAAGATTTTTTTTTTTACAATTAACATTAATTTCGGCCCATAGAATTTCTAAACCAGGGGTTGATAAATCATTTCGTTCGATAAAAGATAAATAACTTGAAATGTATATTGCAACACCTCCTTTGCACAATTTCACAATTGCAATTGAGTCACTATGAATAGAGTCGTCGAGATGTGTTTCGCTTATACAAATAACATCAAAATTAGACAATTCAGCAGTAACAATGTCCACTTTTGGATATAAACTACATACATTGTTGTGTGCAATACGAATAGAACTAAGTTTAACTAACGTTAGGCAAATCTGAGCCATGCCCAGGTTTTTTTTCAATACCTCCAAGAATTAACAATAATTTTACAATAACGCCGTAGCTTGTATCGTATTTAAAACATATTAAGAAAAGCTGAACATACCTTGGAAAATTTGATGTCCATGGCCTAGAGTAAATTAAGTTTTTTTTTCAATCGAAAGAGTATCGAAAACAATGATGAATATACTTATCAGCATGGCCATGGACACCAGTATTAATCGGATGTATACATAAGGAAAAAAATATAGGAACCGGTACAAACAAAGAGCAACAAATTCCGGAATGGAAAAATTCGGGGGAATATTAAACAAAGAAAAAGATACATATATACATGACAAAATAGCAATGATAGTAGCATGTAGGAATATTTGCGTGTAATGAAAATGACATCATATCGTTTACCTATATAATGTGAAACGGAAGCGTTTTGAGAATGACCTTGACATTAAGATTTAAACAGCTGATAATCAGCTGACAAGCAATAGTGTTTACACTTCCGAAGTTTCAAGGATCTGTGTACGCTGTTCGCCCAGACGTTCAATGGATAACAGGTCATCCTCGCTTCGGATCACTGACTTAGTGCCACCTCGCGATTTCTTGACGAAGAGATTTCCCTTATATGTCCAACAAGAGTCAATTAAGCCATCTCTTTTACACTTACGCAGACGCGAAAACATCTTGGCGCAGGTCTTTGTCAGTGCCTCATTGACGAAAACCTTATATCCACTCGATGGGTTGTTGTTGTAGTTCTTGAGATTTTTCTTGTTGCCATACACCTGGGCACGGTCACGATACCGCACAAACTTGACGATGATGTCCCTCGGTGGGTCATTGCGGGAGCGTGGCTTTGGCCCTAAGCGTTGGGAGTTATTAATGGTCCATGGGTTGAGGATGGTGCCAGTGGACTTCAGGATTACTTTGTTACACAGGTTGAGGATCAACTGATCTGTGTTTTCTTGGTCTTCATCGGAGTTTTGCGGGCTTTCTGCAATGCCAGAAAATTTAAGACATTTTTTTTTGGAATGTTGAGATAGTTCATCAATTTGGCGATGCAGGTCTTTTATTTCTGCCGTCATTCGGTCAAATTTGGGAACAAGTTCCATCGCTAGGGCGTTCTTAATGAGTGGATTTCCCAGTATAACGCTGTTGACTCTGCGCAAACTTTCTTCACTGCTTAATGCATTCTCTAATATGTTGCTGAGAACAGAAATATCACTTTCTGCATCAGATACAGAACCCAAAGAGTCATTGGGTTTCTTTTTCTTGGCTGGGTTTGCTGGACTTACAAATCTAAACATGTTTTCCTCTTGGTGTCCCGGCATGTTGATACTGACCGTGAGTAGATGTCAATCTTACAGTCATACAATGTTCAAAGAAG
>WFKH01011925.1:28214689-28240568 GCA_016163765.1 Magallana hongkongensis | reverse complement strand
AACTGGAGGGTAAGATATTTTCTATGTATTCATTTTTTATCACATTAATGCATCCATTTGGTAAACCACGCTGTTATTCATCATTATGAAACATATGTACCTGTGCAAATTTGATATTCAAATTATATTGACAACGGCCGCACTGTAAAACTTGTTACAAACTATAACAATGAAACGTCTTGCAATCAAGTCGGAAAATAACTTTCTAAATACAGACGAAAATTAAAGATTATACAAACTCGCCCCACTGCTTTATTGTACATTGTTTAATAGTAAATACAAACAAGAATTGTCGCTATGAATGTCAACTATGCTGTTTTAGCTTCCAATGGATTTCCCTGGAAAATTGATAGGGTGATGTTTTGTTCAGTATATGTAAATGATAAATTAAATGATTAAGTTAAGTTGAAATTGATCTTATTCTTTGCATTTAAGAAAATAAAACAACTTTTAACTCAACGTACAAACAATTACAAAAATGTTTGATAATCAGGTCGAAATATCATTTTGTACCTTTAGACAAAAAATGAAGAAGAAAATAGAGAGTACAGTCATTTAGCCTAATGGTGAAAAAGAGGCCGATATGCAACATCGCTCACCTGAACAACAAAAGCCAAAACTCTGATCAAATCAGCATTACAGTAACAAATTCAAAATATCTTGACAAATTAGTACAGTAGATATTGCACAAAAAAGTAAAAAAATTCTTATTTTTATCCACATATTTTGTTGTTTTAGTATTTGTGAGAAGATTTTTCTTTATTTCTTATGAAAAATCTCTACAAGCTGATGCATCCTAGAAAACAAAATCATATAGGATCTGGAAATTATTCTGCAGGATAAATCTCTCTTCGGGAAACCTTCGAAAGAATCAAATGTAAACGATAAATTTCGTTTGAAATCAGTTTGAAAATAAATATAAATAATATGTAAAACATAAGAACATGCGGAAAATGTACCGAAAACAAGGAAGTTTACATATGTCATTAATAGACACTGTTGATTTTGATTTCAAAGACTGTGGATATCTATATACGATCATCGTATACCATGTTTAAATTCAGTAAAATCGTCAGCATCATTTATATTTTGATTACTATGGTGTCTTGCCTAAATACCACAGAAGGAGAATTGTGTCCTGGGTAAGATTTGTTTTAGTGTTTTTTAATGATTATTTTTTTTACTGCAAAATAATATGTTTTTATGATTTATTACCTACAACCTAAACTTTTTGGATAATTAAAATTAAAAGATTAAAAGAATTAATTTGATTTCAACACTAGAAATATTTCTATACTATGGACAATATATCAAACCGATGTTTTTACAGGACAACAATAATGTTAATGTTTTCATCAATAAGAGACTCTAAATAGCATTTCATTAAAAAAAAATATCAGAAATCAATAGTCTATAATTATTTTGTCATTTTTAAATAAATAAATAATTATATTTTGACAATATAAATTTCCGATATGAAAATGCAGTCCAATTGCATTAAAAAATCTGAAGAGAAATAATTGGTCTTTAGGGAATTAACAATGTTTTTGAAATGTCCTTCGGAGAAAATAACACAATTGATTTTCTTGAATTATACATTTTAATAGATTACATGTACATTGACTGAATTCCAAGATGTTGCCAATAAAAATAGTTCTCAACGCTTTTATACATGCTTAGAAGTAACCATAAATGATACTATATCAAACTATGATGTTATAATGTATAATTGAAACATTTTATTACTGTAGGTGATTTGTTTAGATATAATAAAATTGCGCACTCTTTATCCTTATAATATTAATACCTAGCTTAAGGTCGGTCGCGGGTTTAAAATTATGCGCCTTCTGCGCAGGGCATTGCGCATTACTGTCGTAAAACGCAAATGTGGAGTAAAATGTTTAAATATACAGCTTATCATGTAACATTTTTATTAAAAAAATATACTTATCATAAAAATTATTTTGTATTGAAATAAATCCTTAGAAAAATGTTCAGACGAATTTTAATAATGTCGCCGCTTCTTCAAAATCGACGTTATCCACGTTGGAGTCAACGTCTTACGATGACGTCAGTTGAGACTTTGACGTTACAATTGACCAAAAAAAGTCGTACATTTTTTTTACTGCAGCGTCAATAATTAAAATCGAAAGTATAATTTGCAAAATAAAAACATATGCGCGATCCTTTCATGTTCTGTGTGAGTGGAAAAGCAATTTTTTAATATATTACAAATGAAATTAAATTTGATTCATAAACATCCTTTTATTCTATACAATTCTATATGTAAAATGTCTACCAAGACACGTTTATGAGGGCGGATAGCATAAACACCATCCGGTCAATTTCGTTTCAATTTGGCAAAAAAATTACTTATACGTTAACCTACCATCGCTGAAAATTAAAAGAAGATCGTATGTTTGTAATTTATTTAATAATAAATTGAAAATGATAATCCCCTTTTTTCTATATAATCCTATATAAAATGTATGGGATACTTCGGACATACGACCAAAATTTGAGCGATGTAAACAGAAAAACTATCCGGTCAATTTACTTAGTTTATATTTTGCACATAGTTTACTCATAAGTTGACCTTCCACTGGAAAAAAAAAAATAACGAAAATCGTATGTTTGAAACATTCTCCCCCGAGACTCCTTAAAAATAGTATACTCTAAAATTTCGAAAAAAAAGTCATTCTTTTCTTTCACAGAAAAATACTAGAACGTTTCCTTCTTTAAAAAGAATCCATATAGATGCATTTAATTGCGACTTATAAAAAGAAGACATTTAACAAAAACTGACCTCATCTAAATATTTAACACAAGAATACTACGGCGTTTAAAGAACGCACGTTTATATTTGTAACAATTAATGACTTGATTTGAAAATAGTACATCCTGTAGATATACATAGGACATTAAACATCTCTTACAATGTAATTTTCTGTAAAATTTATAATAATCTAAAACTATAATAAAGATAAATACAATCATTTTAGAAAATCGAATAGAGAATCAATATTGGCACACATTTATATATGAAATATATTTGAAAAGAAAATTTTCAATTCAAATGCTTTAAAAAGGAGGCCGATTTGTTTGAGGGGTTTCCGGGGTTTTTTTTCGGTTGGTTTTTTTTTTTTCGTTTTTTTATTTTCTTTTTTTTTTTTTTTTTTTTTTTTTTGCGGAAAAACTGCAATAGCAGAACTCTTTATATTTAACTATATGCCATTAACATCAACTCTAGTAAATTTGCGAAGTTCCAAGGAAATCAACCATCCTGTACTTTTAATTGGCCATCTCATAATACAGGTACATTTTCTATAGGAATATGTAGAAAGAACTTGGTACGCTAAGTATTACATATCGGCTCTATTGAAATGTGAAAAATTAAACACATGTCATGTTCAATCTTTTCGCCGAAATAATTCATGTAGGACACCTAATGCGTGAAAAAAAACATTCATTTGCTAAAATTCACGAGCGAATGGTAACTGTAAACTCAGAAACTGGATCTTGTATACGGATTTTGTAAGAAATACGTGTTTTAGTCATGTTTGATCTGATATTTCTACACGGCCGCATTTGAGTACATATACTAAAATTTCAGAATAGCAAAAGTTTAACCTGCTTATTAAAATAAAAACAGAAAAAAACCTATATACAAGACTGCGGCCTCTTTCGCGGGCTATTTTTTCTTTTCTTTTCTATTTTCAAGATGAGCAAAAAATGGATGGTTTTACCAGTTACCTACGGTATAAAAATAGTTTCTACCTCATGATGATGCTTAAAAAATAAGTAAATGTAAAAAAATCGACTTTAATGTTGACAATCGACTTGATTGAAATAAAATAAAACATTTCTTTATAGAAATAAAAGGATTTTTTTATCAGTTTATACATGTAAGTACTAAGACAAGGTGTATTTAATTTAATCACAATAACATGCCGTATGTTACAGATAAAATGTCCAATAATGTTGTCTAGTAACCCCCCAAAAAAGGATAGTATTATATTTATGATTAATATAAGAAAAAAAATCTTTAAAAAATCTAAACATTTCTTATAGTTTGCCTTGTAATGAATATTAATGTAAGATTTGCGGGTTGCATTTTTTAGGAATTGCACCAAAGTTACATACCATTTTGTTTACTATACTAAAGTCTTTTTTCTCATGAAATTCAAATGATTTTGCAGGACCCGTTTTATAACTACAATAGGTCAAAGTTCATTATTTCAAATTTTCATGAAAAAATGTACATTTTATATGTGACTATTATGGGATTTATTTATGCTTAAAATGTTTGAAAATAATGTCACTATTTATATCAGGATCATTATTAAATAATTTCTAATGAACTATTTAAGAATAGAATAAATTGCTGCAAAAGTGTTAATTTTGGACAACTATTATGTGAACGAAAACATCTTATTTGAAATCTTTCCAAGTCCACCGATTTCAGGAAAAACGTATCTTTGTATATATCTAATCTGATGTTTCTAAAACACTATTCAAAACCGTATGATGCGGATTTCATTTTTGTGGAAATTGATAAATGTGTCTGTCCTGTAATTTTTTCAATGAAAGTACAAAACCCCGCGAAATGAAAAAAAATGAAATCAATTATGACGTCATATAAATTTTGACGGCATTGCTGAAATAAAGGGTTGTTGGTGTTACGTCACAATGAAAATAATTATGTGAGTTTTCTCCCTGTAACCGCAAGCCTTACCTTAAGTTATCTGTGTACTGTAAATCTCTGCATAAACGACGTAACAGGTGTAAACAAATGACGTCATAAAGTACTTTTGATGACTTTCATATAGTTATAAGACCTTTTAATATCTGAGAGAGAAAGAGATTTTGTACTGGTTCATTAATTTCAAACCAGTATTATTTTCACATCAGAGGTAAGGTTTAAGACGCGATATATTTTTTTTTATAGATTTATTATATTTCGAATCATGATTTGCTATAAAGTTATTAGAAATATCAAAATCAGTGTTTATCGGCCAAGTTGAAGTAATTAAATTCAACTTGGGCCTAAAAAATATTCTTTTAAAATAAAAAATAATAATCATCATATTCCTATGTGCATGTATTTTACGCGTTCAGTCTATTTACAAGTATTCCATACAGATCAGTGGACATGAATCGAGAGAGTAAGCTATTCAACCAACTCCCCGAAGTTTCATTCTTCTGTAACGTTTTCCGGGTTCGAAGATTCGGTTGCTCTGCCTGAGCAATTATAATAAAAATCAAATTTCTCAATCAAAGATTTTAATCAGTAATATATACAATTCGCTACTTTCTACTAGAGCGCACGCGCTTCCTCAACAGAAATTATTCTGTTATCAGCCGACACAACACATACAATAAAACGTCGAAAGCCTTATGCAGGCAAGTAAGGTATTTATTTGTGTTCTAGGTTTCAACCTACTGGTTCCCTTCACAGCTTCTTCTCACATCGGCTGTCGGTTCAGAACTCTCTCCGAGAGCTCAGAAACTCTCCATATATACCCTAAGTCACGTGATACTTGGGGATCTAGAAACAGGAAGTAATACTCTAGTATGAGAAGCGAATATCATTTTGATTTCGACTTTCGTTTCATTACCCACGCCTCCAGGAATGCGTCCCGCATTAAAATAACAATTTGATCTGTTGTTGCTCGTGGAACATAGCGAAACTAACAACAAAGCAACTTGATTTAATGGAGGGTCAACAAAAATAATTTAAAGACAATGCGCTCATTACAAAAATCAGCAAAAAAATCTATTAGTATGAGCAAAAGAATGAAATCAACAAATGATCAATGAGCAGTCCGCATGTCTTACAAAGAAAAATCACCCAATAATGAATTTGTCTTAATCAAAGAGGAACGCATTTCCAATTTAAAACCACTCTCGTCTTCTCACAACGTGATAATGGTCTTTACCTCCTGTGACCATTGTATTGGCAATGATCTACACAGACCAACTATCTCTAAACTTTTCCCTTGCAAGATATCGCTTGCACTCTGAACAATTCTGTGTATACTCAATATTCAATGACCATCTATCCTTAGTTAAATATATATCCGCTTTAGTCGACTTCATAGTCTTGTAACCACTTTGGTGCATTTCTATCGCGTCTCGGTCTGCAGTTCACGCTCGCGCCAGTTTCCTCAACGGAAATGAAAGGTTCCGTTCACTCAATGTGAACATTTCCATGAGGCGAATCGTCACCTACCTCTATGTCAATTTTGTTTTCGAGCTCGTTGTCACAATTGTCTTCTCCACGTAACGTCTGAGCATGGCACTTTCTCATTCGGTCACAATGAATGACAGTGCTCTTTTCTCGAAAACCACACGCAACTGTGTACAATACATCTGACAGCTTATTCTCCACTTTATAAGGACCCCTCCAAAATGAAGTAAGCTTGGGAGAGCATCCGCTTTTCCTTACTGGAAAGTATACGTATACCATATCGCCTGGCTTAAATGACGACCAAGATACTTTAACATCATGGTACTTCTTCTGACGAAGCATCTCTCCTTTTACATTGTCTCTGACAATTGCATGCGCTTTCTCCAAACGTTCGCGGAATATCCAAACCCATTGATGAGCTGGTATTTCTTTAATTTCTGTAGGCATCTCGTACATTAAATCTAAGGGCGTCGTTACCTCTCGACCTAACATAAGCATATTAGGAGAGAAATTCGTGGTATCATGCATCGTTGATCTATAAGCCATGAGGACATAATGGAGACACAAGTCCCAATCTCGCTGGTTATCTCTGACATAAGCGCTCAGCATTGAAAGCAATGTGCGGTTGAATCGCTCAACCATTCCATCCGATTTAGGATGGTAGGGCGTTGTTCGTGTTTTCGTAATGCCCAGCAATTTGCACATTTCTGTGAAAAGCTTACTCTCATACTGTCGGCCTTGGTCGGAGTGAATGATGGATGGAACACCAAACCTCACGATAACTTGTTCCATAATTGTTCGAGCAATGGTCTCCGCTTCCATATCTGGAAGAGCAAATGCCTCTGTCCACTTTGTGAAGTAGTCCAAAACGACGAGAATATGACGATTTCCTCGATCCGTCTCGGGCAATTCGCACAAAATGTCAGTAGCTATTCTCTCCATAGGCACACCAGAGGTTGTGATTTCCATAGGAGCGCGGCGCTTCGGAATAGGGTTTTTCCGCTTAGTACATGTGTCACATCCCGCTATGTACTGATGTATATCTCTCTGTAGACCTGGCCAATAGTATCGTTGCCTAATTTTTGCCAGCGTCTTTGTCACTTCAAGGTGACCTGACGTTTTATTGTCATGGCACATTTCCAAGACATGTCTCCTCTCACAATCTGGTACTATGGCTTGATAGATCTCTCGATTTGACGGAAGCAAAACCAATCGACGCACCAGCAAACCATCCTGGATTCTAAGTCTCTCAAATTGGTTCCACAACGATTTGATCACGTACCCATGCTGCGAAACATCAGAAAATGAAGGTCTTTTACCGAGGTTAACCCATTTGCGAACTAATTGAATGTCTTTGCTCTCATCTTGATATTCTCTTAGACTAGCGCTCACTAACCAATATTTGTTATCCTCGACCTCAGTAGATGAGTGTAATACCCTAACTAAAGGTTTTGAATCATTTGTCTCCCAATTAGAATCAAATCCACACTGAGTGCATAGGATTCTACTAAGGGCATCCGCGTTCCCGTGTTTTCTGCCCGGGCGATGCTCTATCTCCATATCATAGATGCTGATGACTTCAAGCCATCGCGCTAATTGTCCTTCCGGGTTTTTGAACCTGAGAAGCCATCTCAGTGACCCATGGTCAGTCCTTAACAAAAATTTTTTTCCGTAAAGATAATGTCTAAAGTGCTTTATGAAATGGACA
Organism: Magallana hongkongensis; assembly: GCA_016163765.1. Taxonomy (NCBI): domain Eukaryota; kingdom Metazoa; phylum Mollusca; class Bivalvia; order Ostreida; family Ostreidae; genus Magallana; species Magallana hongkongensis. Next base: position 28,232,670 of record WFKH01011925.1, on the reverse strand, counting down.
ACAGCGAGCAATTCTTTTCTCGTCACACAATACCTTCTCTCTGTTTTAGATAGTGTGCGACTGGCATACGCTATCACGCGCTCGTTTCCATTGATTTCCTGCGAAAGCACAGCGCCTATTGAGCAGTTACTTGCGTCTGTATCAAGAATGAATCGTTTGGGCACATCAGGTAACGCCAGTATTGGTGCATATATTAATCTGTTCCGAAGATTTTCAAAAGCGCTCTGTGCTTCTTGTGTCCACTGAGCTTGCGCCCCTTTTCTGTAAGACGATGCAATGGTTTTGTCCTCGGAAGCAAAATCTCGAATAAAGCGTCTATAATAACTGCACAACCCTAAAAATGAGCGAATGTCAGACACATTGGACGGAGTTGGCCATTGGGCAACCGCTGCAATCTTTTCCGGGTCTGTAGCAATGCCCTCATGAGATATTATGTGTCCCAGGTATTTCACTTTAGTTGCAAAAATGTTGCACTTCTTTGCTTTCAATTTCAGTCCAGTTTGCTGAAGTCTATCAAATACCTTTCCAAAGTTCTCTAGCATGTTCTCGAAGGAATTTCCAATAACTATTATGTCGTCAAGATACACTAGGCAAATGTCCCACTGGAGACCCGCCAGAACAGTCTCCATCAGACGTTCAAATGTTGCAGGCGCACAGGTAAGACCAAAGGGCATTACCTTGAATTGGAATAGTCCTTTTCGCGTTACAAAAGCTGTCTTAGCTTTATCCTTTTCTTCCATGCCAACCTGCCAATATCCACTGTTAAGGTCTAACGTCGAGAACATAGCATGACCTGAGAGATGGTCAAATGCTTCGTCAATATTTGGGAGAGGATGCGCATCTTTGATGGTTACTTCATTCAAGCGGCGATAATCAATACAGAAACGCATTGATCCGTCCTTTTTGCGCACTAGAACCACAGGCGATGCCCAAGGACTATTGGAAGGTTCTATAACATCCCTTTCAAGTATTTCATTAACTTGTCGACTTCATGTGACAAATATAAAGGAATCCGGCGCACGCCTTGTTTAATTGGTTTCTCGACTGTTCCAGTATTTATCTTATGTTCAACTACTGCTGTTCGTCCAAGGTCAAATTTTCAACTTGCAAACAGATGTTGATAGTTGCGTAAGAATTTTTCAGCATCTTTGGCTTGGGAATGTGTAAGGTTACCCTTACATCGGTCTAGCAACTCGCGCAAATCCTCTCGCAGCTCGTCAGGGGACTGTTTTTCAATTCTAGCTGTGCTCTTCTCTGCATCAATAGCAGTCATCTTGGCTATGGTTGTGTCCTTGTATATAATTTGCGGTTCATCTGTAATATTCATAAGTCGAACTGGTATATTCTCTCCACCTTTAACTAACGTTCGACCAACTAGCGCACGACCCCTTTCCAGAATTTTTTCCTCTGGCTCCACAATGTAATCTATGGTACCGCATTTATTGTCTCCCGAAATTTTACCCTTTATGACTAATTCACTTCGTGGGGGAATGTGAACGTCGTCAGCAGCAGAGATACGATAACAGCCTATAGCTCCTTCACAAGAGACTGCGCATTCCTCGTCATTTAGCTCTAAGGTATTAGTTCTGAGATTTATAATTCCATTTCCTCTTTTAAGGAAATCAAGACCAAGTATTCCATCAACAGTGATATCCGTCACTATCGCTGGAATACGTGTTTTAGATTGGCAAACCTCGATACTAAATACTGCTTTCCCATACTGACGGAGCGCATCTCCGCTTGCGTTTAATACTCTTTGCGAACTTTCTTCTAAAATTGGGCGCATCTGTTGTGGTATCAAATCATATATCTTTTTCGATATTAATGTCAATGAAGCGCCTGTGTCGATCAACATCTTTGCTTGGGCTTCATTGACCTTAGTTTTTAAAAAGATACCAGCTTCATGGTTTGAAGTGTTTGCGCCTATATTTCCGTGCATACACTTGTTTTTCCTGCGATTGCTGCGAATTCGTCGAGTTTTCCCTTCACCCGAACTCTTTCTTGAAGGCTCACCTTTCTTATCCACCTCTTTACTCTTAAAACTGGGACAGTTTCTCCGAATATGACCCTTTTTCTTACAGTAATAACAAACCACGCCATTGCTGAGGTTTTCGCCTGAAGTCTGTGTAGGTCGTCTTTGTCGTACCCCATTTTGAACCTGTTTTTCTAATTTTTCTAATTTAGTCTGCATTGCTACCATTAAATCCATGAGCTGCGTTGTCTGAGGTTGTGCACCTTCGTCACTGTCAATCATGCGCAAATCTCGCTTTTCTGTCTTGAAATACGCATCCAGCTCCACAGCAAGCCGAACTGCGTCATTCAGATTTTCAGGTCTGCTCTGTTTGATGCGCAGTCGCATGTCCGAGTTGACCAGTGCATCGATAAACGCATCTTTTCCTAGTGTCTCCCTAACCCCAGACGGTGCCGTCGGATAAGCTAAACAAGTCAACCTGCGAATAGCCTGGCCCAATTCTGACAGGGTCTCAGGCGCTTTCTGCCGTCTTTCCTTTTATTGCGCTCGATAGAGTTCCGTCTGATTTGGCGGTGCAAAACGTTCCTCTAGAGCTTTTACCAGCAATTCATACCGTTGCCCCATTTCATTAGAAACATTCCCAAGTATACCTTGCGCTGCCCTTCGCAGCGAACAGCTAAGTATAATCCTTCCTCCTTCTCCGACCAGTTGTTAAGGGCGGCGCAGGCGTCAAAATGAGATGTGTAGTCCAGCCATGAATGAGAACCATCAAATGTTGCCGGTTTGATGTTGCATCTAGTGCCCTTGCTGCTTGGATCAACGCATGCTTCTGCTTCTCGTCTCGGAACGGATGATTGTCTACTTTCAATTTGTAGCCCACGAATTGGTGCATAATTAATTCTATCTCTCATCATCGCATCCGCATTTCTCCGCTCTAATGGCGCACGCGTCAATGTCGCACTCGGCAGTATTGGCGCTCCCGCGCTCACTGTTGCAGTGCCTAATATATGGTCACCCAGCGCATTCGCAAGCAAAGCCCCATTAGTATTACCTTCATCGTGTGCCTTCGTCCGGCGCACAGTAACATGGCTTGTGCGCTCATTAGCATCAATACTATCCCTTTCTTCATTTGCCTGCAATACAACTGTATTCTCAGGGGCGTAATACTGACCTCCGCTCGCTCCATTCATTGTAGCGATTCCAGAATCACGCGATTGCGCTCGTCTATCTCTAGGTGTCGAAAACCTCTCTATTTCTTTGCGCAATCGATCGCAACTCTGCTCTAGAAATGAAATTTCTTCATCTAGCATCTCATCCATATTAATTGATAACAGTTGATTTAACAGAAATAAATAAATGATTATCTAAAACCGAATCCCGACGCTGCCACCAAATTTATGTAACGTTTTCCGGGTTCGAAGATTCGGTTGCTCTGCCTGAGCAATTATAATAAAAATCAAATTTCTCAATCAAAGATTTAAATCAGTAATATATACAATTCGCTACTTTCTACTAGAGCGCACGCGCTTCCTCAACCGAAATTATTCTGTTATCAGCCGACACAACTCATACAATAAAACCTCGAAAGCCTTATGCAGGCACGTAAGGTATTTATTTGTGTTCTAGGTTTCAACCTACTGGTTCCCTTCACAGCTTCTTCTCACATCGGCTGTCGGTTCAGAACTCTCTCCGAGAGCTCAGAAACTCTCCTTATATACCCTAAGTCACGTGATACTTGGGGATCTAGAAACAGGAAGTAATGCTCTAGTATGAGAAGCGAATATCATTTTGATTCCGACTTTCGTTTCACTTCATTTAAAGTTTGGATACTATTATCATACAATGTAATATGTACTTTTATGTTATAAAACTTAAGAGAGTCTTGCAATTTGCTATACATATGACGAACTTAACGCAAGTCTGTTTTATTAAGTGCAGATTGTAATAAGAAAATAATATAAAAGCCAATAAAAAATGTCGAGTTAACATTCTATACATGTATTTTTATACTGTGGAATCATTACATTTCGTGTTGGCTCACTTTTTGTGGAAGTTTTGGGTACCTCTTATCTATGAATTAACATCCTCTACGAAAGGTTACCCCCCCCCTCCCCCAAATCTAATTTAATGACTTCACAGTATGTTAAATAATCTTTACCAATGCACCTTTCCAGTCATTACCTATATGAAATTAAATTATACAGTACTATTAAACATAACTATACGATCTATTCCATAAGAATGTGCGAATTCTAAGCTAAGGTTTAGCGTTTTATAATGACAACTTTAATTCTAGTAGATACATTTAATATCTTTTTACATCGTGCATGTGTGAATTTGATCTTCGTCAAAAAATCATATCTGGAAATGAGGGTGGGATCTAAATGCTCTTCAATATCTCTTTACAAGATATTTCTCCTACTTGAGATAAAGATGATCAAACTTTTGGACTCCTAGTCCATTAAAACCCCTAATTTACGTAAAACGTAAGAAATATCTTTATATTTAATGTGTAAATAACCATTAAATAAATAATTTTGCTTCTATAATATATATCAAAATATTCATCAGTAAAGAGATATGGATGAAATACTCTAGACCTCTGTGGGTCCCGAATTTGAGATACCAGCCCCTTTTTCTTGATGTCAAATAAAAGGTCTTTTGATTTTAAATACATTTTGTTCAATAAAAGTTTAGAAATTCCTTCCCCTTCTTAAGATATCTGGGAAATATCTTTTTAGGGGTCGACCCTATAACTCATTTTAGGGACCGGATAACGAAAAAAATAATAAAAATTATGATTGCATATTGTTCAGCACATTATTTTGAGCAACGTTTGTTCAATATTGCTTTTCAAATTTTTTCTCCTTTTTGAGATATTGAAGATCAACATTTCGGACTTCTGACCCTTTTAAGTCCCTAATTATGTAATAAGGGAGTAAACAGATGTCATGTATAGGTAAATAACGTTACGGTAATCATAATTGCTTCTATAACGTATTTCAAAATATTTCACATTTAAAATTTATTATTATAACACTTTAAAGTCCTTTCGGCCCCTAATTTGGAGAGCAAGTCCCTTTTTCTTGATGTTCAATTAAAGCTCTTGATTTTTTAATTTTTTTTTTGTTCTACATGTCTTAATAACAAAATACTTTCCGTAAAAGAGATATTCAAAGAAAATTACAAAACATCACGACGCTTTTTATCTTAATTTTCGAGCTCGGGGGAGCTTTGGCGCTTCTGGTCACAGAACAATATAAATGCTTATATCATATCTTCACTCTTTTATCTACAATCCCTGAAAATTTACACTCAAAATCTGTATTCGTTTATGAGAAAATCTACGGACAAGTTGAACCTCTAAAAATCGTGAATGCGTCAATATCTAAAAAACTGAAATGACGTCATCAATACCAAAAAATATCCAATGAGGTTCAGATTAATATTTAATATTTTTGAGAGTTTCATAAAAATTGGCCGAGCCTTTCTAAAGAATTCGCGTCCACAAAAATGCGTAAGATAAAAAAATAATAAGGGGAAAAGAAACCAAAAAATTACAAGGACGTCTTTCATTGGAAACGGAATACCTTATTTAGTAATATCATTTTATATCGTATATGTAAAAATTGCTAAATTCTACCATTGTCTGGGTAGTGGGGACCATCTCAAAATATCAAATCGGACCAAATGTTGTTATATATTAGAGTACTTTAAACATAAATTAGAAGAATGAATCCATTCCAATTAAAAAAAAGAAAAAAAGAAAAATAGTGCATCATACAAATTACAACATCTGCGCAAACATCATGCCTTGCAACACTTTGTAAACTGGAAAGTGATAGCTTTAGGTGAATCTCCAACTATGTTTTCAACATCAAGGCACGTTATTTTTAAGCAATCGTCTTGAAATACAAACATATATCATATTTTAAAATGAATTAAATCAAATCACGTTTTTCTTTACATGAGTTTGAATTTCTACTTGAAGTAAAGTAAATACATTCTTTGCTACTTCGTAAAGCAGCAAAATTGAGTGTTCGAGTTATTTTATTTAAAGCAAGGTGTAATTGTGGCATTACAAAATTACATTGTATGATGCTTGGCCATTAAACCATGATAATGAGAAGTGATATCATATGAAGATCATTTTTATCAAAGGAAAAGTTAACTTCCTCAATATAAATTTACCTTTTTACACAACGAAGTAGATTGATGAGTTATTCTTTCTTACAAACAATTTAAACGATACCAGTTAATTGGTTAAGTATGTGATATCATACCATAAGCATTTTATAGGAAGCTTATCGTGACCTATATGTGTTGTGTACGGAAGTGTATCAGGGCCTTGTGTTATAACTTTATATAGCCTTATCAATGTATAAACTATTTTGTTGTTTTATCTATGAAAATAGTCTGCATTACATTGAGAAGAGTTTAAATAATTTAAATCGCCTTATTGTAATTAATCAGTTTCCTTATTATCGACTTATCAAAATATGAGGCTGGAAATAAAGTTGTACAAATGAGTTTTAGTCATATCGAGGAAAAAAATAATCACACAAAACAATTACAATATATACATGTACATAATATATCGCCATAAATGTTTTCATTAATGAGGAACATATTGTAATCGAATGACTTTCGCGGAGACAGGAGTGCTAATGGTACGTCACATCACTCTTAATCTACAAAGGAAACACATGTAGACTGATATTCGTGGAATCATTGGCATTCGTGTATGCTCAATTATATGGTCTTCGTTGGTTTTCTCATCCATAAATTTAAATGCACAACGAATACTGAGTAATAATTTTTATCTTATCATCATACAAGTATATGGAATTCCACGAAATGTTGTCCTTTAATTTATAAAAAAAATATCAAATTCTGAATATTGGCTCCACGAAATTCAATCAACAATAAAGTAATTATTATTTTTTTTTTAAATCTGATAACTGTTTTATTATTCAACAATCATATATCTGCATATGTAATCCTATTAGGGCCGTTAAATATGAGCAGTACTACCCCCCCCCCCCCCCCCAACAAAAATATAATCTTAGTTAAAAAATTACGTTGATACAACAGTCTCCGATCCATATGGTTTTACCCAACTGTCTTTAAAATTAATATTACGTGATCTTAAGGAAGGAGTCTTTTCTGGTTTTTGACTTGTCAAACGTAAATTTGATTAATTGTTCATTGAATCAATATGAAAGGAAATTAAAATAGTATATTTTTCTTTCTTTTTTACTATCATACAACTTGGCATAGAACTAGTAATTAATGTTTAGAATCTAACAAGGACTATATTTTTGGCGGAATATTGGCGTAGGAAAATATCACGTTTCACAATTCCGAACTGCTGTAGATTAATGAGTCTGTTTTAGCATTTTTAAAACAATAACATTAATGTTGGCTTTTTTAACTAATGTGAACTAATGATATGATACTTGGGTTTCAGAATTTGATTTTAAAATAAGATTTGCCTATCAAGTTACATATTTATACGCTTTTTAAAGTGCCCATTCTATACATTGATTTGTGTGAAAAATCACTAAAATCAGCTTTTCTCTCTTATTAAACGGTCAATTTATTAGCTTTTCTGTCAATTTATATGTATTTATGAAGTCTTCATAATACGTAAAAATCAGAAATATATTAATATTGGAAGCAAAAAAAAATAATCCAAATATCTTCAAAATTTAAGAAAATTAGAGGAAATGCGGGCTAAGCAATATCAATTTTAGTTTCAATATTTATTCCAATTTAGTAGTTTAAGCTGATAGACATACTGATATTCTATCATTTCACTGAAGAATAGAATCTTAATATCTTAAACAGATGTCTACATAACTGCAAAGAACTACAATTATTTTATCATCTTTTAAGTTGAGGAAAAAGGTAGTGACCTTGACCTGACCTTTATGCGAAAACAAAGAGGTCAAATTTGATTAAACTGATAGAATAATTTAGTTATATGATCTGTTTTACTGTGTCAAAATTTCATGAATTTCTTATTATAAGAAGTATGTTTAATAACGAGAAGACTCCTTCCTTAAAGCAATTTCATTAGATGATAAACTCTTCTTTCAACTACAATCTCATCGGGCTACGAAATCAAATGCTATTATGCATGAACTAACTGCATTAGCGTTGCATTTTCTCTTTTAATGTGAGTATTTTTCTCTTTATTGGCGCCGTGAAAAGACTCGCATCAAACCGTTAATAAAAAAAATAACGCTCAAAGTAGTGGACAATTCACTCGCTTATCACTGCTCGGCGCCCTCTTTGGCACGTCGTGGACTTTTTCCGGCACTCCGGCTTCCTCCCACATTAATGACCCCCCTCGCGCAAACAGCCGTGCCTAAGAAAGATAACATTTACACAGGCACCTGACGTTATATATTTTTCTCACGATAAAAATAAATACCCTAGGCCCATATCTAATAATACACAAGGTACCCATCGCCGCCATCTTGGATTTATTTCAAACTGTCACATCAGCTGAAAATTTTGCTTGAAACTCATCAGTAAAATTATTTTGCGACCCTCTCCGTCTCCCGATCGGTCATTCAACATTTAAGCTTACAACCGATTCAACAAAACCGGTGTATTACACCTGTCATTAATAAAAATCACCCCTAAATCTGCATCTACTGCCTTGGATATGCGAGAAATGTCTAAATGGTGGACGGATGTTGTCACCTATATGTAAATGAGATTTCCCTGTACCGTGTGTTTGTTTCAATATTTCAATATATATGCACTTAGAAAGATGTTTATATAAACTTTATGTAATAAAAATTATAATTGACTGTTTATTGTATCCTTTTTCTTAATGGTACCTTGTATGTTGATTGAATTCAAAATTGACGCCTTTTGAATGTTCGTATCAGTGCTTTATTTGGAAGGGATCACCCAAAAATATGACGCAATTATGTCAACTTCCGTCCACCCTTTAGCATTTTGTCGCACATCCAAAATAATTTGTCGCATATCGCAAAATTCAAATTAACAAATATAGGCCCCGATAAGCTTCCGTAGTTGTGTCATTAATTACACACTGTCATACTTGTTATCGTCTAGTTAACATACAAACTATTATGTCGTTTTACCTGTGCAAATATTCTGCATTGTATTGAGGCGAGTTTACATAATTTGAATCACCTTATTGTTGCTGATTATTGTTCTTGCTATCTTCTATATCTACTTCACAAAATATGGGGTTAAAAACTATTACTTATTACAAGTAGGTTTGTTACTGACTGATTACAGAAAAATATTAACGGCGAGGCGAAGTGTTTTGCTTTTCCGAGGACATTCAAGTGAGGCATTTAAATTTCTTCACTGAACAGGGATGATATACGCAAATTAATGTAAAAGTGGCCTTACAATTCGTACACAATCGAACTCTTCAAAATATCATTCTTACTTTTCAAATACCATTTGCAAATCTTCGATTCACCCTTGTTTTGTCGCTATTTAATTCTAAACGTTTGAGCAAATATTAACGCTGCCATTTTATTCAGCTCCAGACACAATAATGTGACCTTAATTCAAAAAGAAACTACTCTAATTTAAAAGTAAGTCCAAAGGACAACAATACCAACCATTTTAAAATATTACAAAACGCGGGTTATTAGATAATGAAAAGATGAGTAGGCGAAGAGTCCATAATATTGCCGAATAATGATTTTTACCATATGAACGTAGAAATAAATATTTAAACATTAAAGGTACATCGCCATAACTATTATTATGTTAAACATGTTATTTATTGTTAACATATTGCAAAATAATGTTATCGAATGAACTTGGTGCGTATGAGAATTCTGATGGTATGTCACATCAGTCTGAATACAGCTCTAGGACACACATGGCAGACAAAAGAAATATTTCGGGTTGGTCAATCTCTAGAAGGATCGGCAAAGCCGATAAACATTATGATCATGATTCAACAATCCCGTTGTTACATCGATCTTCCATTGGTGGGGCTTCTTTCGCCCATCTGTCTTCAAATTGATATCACAAAATCTTAAAACAATCGTAATGGAAAATGATCCACCTTCTCACTACAAGGCAGTTTAACTACGATATCAAATATATTATGCATAGGCGTCGGAACCGGGGAGGGGGCTAGGGGTGGGTGGGGGCTTAGCCCCCCTCCCCACTTGTTTTGCAAATTTATTCATACCAAAGACCTTTTTTGCTTGTCAAGATTTTTGATAAGTCTAGCCCCCCTACTTTCAATTTGCTTCTGATGCCACTGTTATGCATGAACTTTGTGTGAAATACGTGTTGAAAACACTTGTATCAAATCATAATAATGAGAAAATGCAACGTTCATATATCGTCGCTGCGCTTCCAAAACCTCGTAAGACAATATTTGATATTTTTCAGGAGAGGCAAAAAACTGTTTTATTTGTTTTCTTTTAAAGGCATATCAAAATTGCTTTCACAATTATCATTCATAACTATTATTGTGAAGATGCTGATTTGCAATCTAAACTTCTGTGCACAGTATAAAGCAAAGCGGACTTACGATGATTTGTCTCAATTTTTTGTAATTTTTCTGGTACTTACGACCTTTTGTCACACACGGTTTCTACATAATATTAATCGAACTAGTTTAATAATTGATAATGAACGTTTTCAATCATGCACACTAGAGATGAGATTGACCTATGTGGTTCATTTTCTCCTTTTTTACCCCTTTTATGAATTGTAAACGTTATCATCTATAGTATTCACCGTGTAAAATTTGATTCTGAACATTAATAAATGATAATGTATTACATGTTTGCAAAAAATTTACTTCCAATACAACAATGTAGAACAAGCAATTAACAAAAAAAATAGGCTTTAATTTTCATAGTTCATGAAAGTGAAACAAGACTTACAACGTCTAAACAGTATAGCTTTACTGCTGGGAAAAATAAAAAACTTAATTATCAACAGTCAAAACAGGTGAATTCACAAGGTTCAGGTAAGTATGGCATACTCATGTGTGTGGCAAACTGTCATAAAAAGGGTGATAATCGCCAGTAATAACCCTTTTCAACTCTTGAAGATGGGCATATTTCACTGCTTTGATTTCAATCCGTTGCTGATATAAACTTCCAACAGCATCATCATCTGCAGGTGAACGAAGCTTAGCCCGTCTTGGAAACTCCAAAAACTCATCCCCGTCATGATGCAACTTGTATCCAATTGTACCATCAGGTAAGTATCTCAACACTCTGAGATCGGTAACTGTAGGGTCCCCAGCCTTGCTACCAGGTCGAATAGATTGATAGTAGTTTAAGGAAGTGAAATCTTTGAAGAAATCATGTGTCAAATACCGCACGGTATATGGCTGAGATGGTCTACATGCCTTCATGATGTCGACATAATTTTGTGGACTATAGATCGGTTTGTTGCGGAGTTTCCTCTCAATTACGCTATGAACACTGTCCACCTCCATCTGCGTGTGTCCTTTTTCCAAAATCTTCTGAACAATGCGAATTTTTTTTTATCATGTGATACTTTTAACAAGGCGTTAGCTAGCACTGCATTCCTATTTTGATAAGTGCATCCATCACTGTACATGATGACTTCTTCGATTCTTTCATCAAGATTATCTACATAATCAGTTACACATGAGGCAGATGCATTTGCTGTTAAATCGCCCTCTGCTTCATGCCAAAAGTAGCATGTCACATCTTTTGTACACAAATCAAATACTGTGAAATTGTGACAACCCAATTTCGTCTTGTAATACATAGAGCTTGCTTTCAACAAAGGGGAAAGAAGCAGGGCCTGCAAATCAAACACAATTACAAATGAGATTTCCCTGCACCGTGTGTTTGTTTCAATATTTCAAAATATATGCATTTATAAACATGTTTATATGAACTTTGTGTAATAAAAATTAATATGTTTTACGGTGCGACCGTTGGGGCGAGCGCAGCATGTGATCAAACAATGAATTGTGATAAATCAATAAAAATAAAATTAACAACGTAAATAAATTTGATTGCAAAATAAAATAAAACATACCTATTTTTTAGTAAATTTTTATTATCCATAGTTTATAAGACTTCATATGTTATAAGATTTGTTATTTATTTATTTATAAGTAGAACAATAGTTTAATCTCAGATACAATTTGTTGAATAATAAAGATTTTAATATAAATGTTCATTGCACTGTATCACCTCTTTTAAAGTAATTGTAACGTCAGTTCATCCCCTTTTTTGCATTCGACATTTTTTCTTATTAATTATTTTTTTTTTTTAATTTACGCTTAAAAAAATTTTCTTATCATATTAAAAGAAAATGTAGTTGCCCCCCCCCCCCCCTCCACACACACACTTGGGATTGGGAGCATGTAATAAATGGAAGTGAAAATTAAGAAACTATTGAACTGCTTAAAGGGACTTGGACACGATTTGAGCTCAAATTTTTCAAAAATTTATTTTTTCATTTTTAATGTCTAAAATGGTCAATATGGATGTTTTTAATGCTTTGTCAAAATTTGAAAGTCAAATATCGAGTTACAAGCGAGTAACTGAGGTTAGAATTCTTTGTTTTGTAAACAAACCTCGAGTCCTCTTATTGTTTACATATGTGTTGTATTGGTATAAGTTTCTATCTAATGTTACTTTTTGTTGTTGATGAAATTATTTATGAACACATTGAATCAGTTTATCTTGTTTGCCGCAAGTAATTTTGTCAAAGAAATGGTAATTTCTTTACTTTACGTTATTTATAAACAAATATAAGACTCGAGCTTTGTTTACATAGCAACGACTTCTTTCCTATGTATCTCGCTTGTAACTTGACTTCAAACATTCAAATTTTGGTGAATCATTTAAAATACACAAGTAAACCATTGTATACATAAAAATTAAAAATAAAATTTTCATCTCAAATCGTGTCTATGTCCCTTTAAGAGCTGAAGGATTAGAATTTTCAGAATTTTGAAAATTATCTTTTTTTTCTTTTCGCTTGTAAAGATTTTTTGGATGAGGTTGTCATCCACCACCCACCCCTCTTTTTAAAAAACCCGATGCTACGTGTACGTTCCTGAAAATTACCGTAATTATAGTGAATAAAATAAAGGTGAGCATTCATCCAAATAAGTGCAAGTTACAACTGTTTCCTATATCTGAAGAACTTGTTCTCATTCTTTAGCTTTGCAAGATTTTGAGAGGATTTTGGTCAGCAGATTTACAATAACTTCAGTTAGAGTAATTTCCCCTTATTGTGACGTCAAAGTTCACGTTTAAGTGTCGTCTGACTCTTTAAAACTCCCCTGAGAAATAAAAGTAAGCGAAGTATACTGTTTTATTTACTTAAAAAGCATGATGTTTTAAAAATTACACATCTTCTATGCTTCTCAAAAGCTTTACTTTGATTCTCGCGAGAACGTGAGGACTTGGACACCATTGGTACTATGAAATGTGAGTCCAAATTTATTGACGCCGAAAAATCTATCGGATCAATGTGCAAACCTTTGTGACGTCACTCGATTATTATTATTATTTTTTATTTTTGATTGAGAGTGTACTGAGGTGAACTTTAGAGGTAACTGACTGTATGTCGTATACATCAGTATTGTTTTTATTGTCTTGCTGATTCTCGTAAGAGTGTGAAGTGATAAAAATTGCCATGATTACAGGGAACTACTGGGACGATTAAAACAATGCATTACTGGTCCGATTTACTGACGCCAAAAAAATCCGTTGAATGAATGTGCAACTGGTCCGAATTTTCTATTCGCACACGCCTTGCCGTTAGAGCTCGCTGCGCGCCGGCGAGCTGCGCTCGCTATAATTGACTGTTTATAGTATCCCTTTTCTTAGTTTTAACTTGTATGTTGATCGAATTCAAAATTGACGCCTTTTGAATATTCGTATCAGTGCTATATTTGAAAGGGATTACCCAAAGTATGACGCAATTTATGTCAACTTTCGTCCACCCTTTAGCCTTTTGTTGCATATCTAAGGCAGTAGATGTAGATTGAGAGGTGGTTTTTATTAATGACAGGTGTAATGCACCGTTTTGGTTGAATTGGTTGTAAGCTTAGATGTTGAAAGACCGATCGGGAGACGGAGAGGATCGCAAAATAATTTTACCGATGAGTTTCAAGCAAAATTCCAGCTGATGTGGCAGTTTGAAATAAATCCAAGATGGCGGGGATGGGTATCTTGTGTATTATTAGATAAAGGGTATTTATTTTTATTATGAGAAAAATATATAACGTCAGGTGCCTGTGTAGGCTATATATTGTTTTAGAGAACAATTCTCGAATGTGCGAGCTAGTAAAGAATTTGCTCGTGTTGTTTTGTATCACGAGTTGACATAAGCAACCTTTTTTATAGTACTGCCATGAGCAAGCGGGGCGATACGTCGCATCAACGCGCTCGAGGAGGAGTTAACGCTCTTGGTGGAAGAAGATAATGTGTTTCATATATGCTCGGTGTGAAGCTCCATTATTCAAAATGTCTAACGTGCTAATTGAGATGAGTTTAAGAGCTCTTTTTGATTTCTGTGTCGCTTATACCCAGTGATATGAGGTGTCGGGAATATTACGGTGCATTTTGCGCTGTATTCTCCCGAGTCTTTTAGCAGCTGGGTTGTATTTGGTAACAAACACTGAAGGTGGTCTATATGATTTGGTCTTGCTATTTATTGATAGATCATGTCTGTTGATTGATTCTGTCTCTAAAACAATGTTGTCAATTTCCGACTCCGAGTATCTCCTTGATATGAGTCGTCTTTTGAATTGTATGATTAATTGTTTTGCTTTCTGTGGATCAAGGGTGTTTCTCTTGTACCGGGGGATATCACCCTTGATAAATCCTTTGAATGTAGCATATGCACAGGATGAATGACCATCTTTAAGTTCTCCTTAAAGACAACTTAAAGGTGCTAAAAGGTAGCTTAAAGACGATCTTTAAGCCACCTTTAAGCTATATGTGTTGCTTAAAGGTGGCTTAAAGAAAGCGTAAAGATGGCTTAAAGGCAGCTTAAAGACTATCTTTAAGCCACCTTTAAGCTACCTTTAAGGACAACTTATAGGTCCTTAATGTCCAAACTTCTTTAAGCCACCTTTAAGCTACCTTTAAGCCACCTTTAAGCCATTAAAAAATCTTTTAATTCAATATTGTGCCTAATTTACTAACAAAATGTATTAACTTTATGATAGAAAAGGTATTAAAAACGGTTTTCGTTCTAGAAAATAAAATGAAAGAAAAAAAATAAAAACGCCCATGACAAGGATTGAACCCGGGACCCTTCGTTTACCAGCATCACCTCACTCCTTCTGCGCCACGGCAACTTATATATTTTATGAGGTTTTTATATCCTATAAATTAGTGGCTATTGAATCAATGTATTGAGTGTGTATTTTTTACTTGAAAAGATTTTGACTTCCATTCAGTTTGTAACAATCAATTATATCTAATTTATAAATTAAATGCATGCATGTATTTAGAATGAAATACGAAACTTGGTCTTCAGTGAAAAAAAATATTATACCTAAATGGAAACCGTTAGGCTTACTAGTACTTAGTTAATATATTAAAACCTGGTAGATATACGTCCACCTAATTCATAACTAATTGAAGTGCAAGGAAGAATATGAAAGTGTTTTTTTTTAATGTATTGAAACTATTAGGGTATTAGTTCTACGCAATTTCCCGGTTTTCATGATCACGGCGCCGTTCCAGTATGTATAATTTTAATAATATTGATTATTATACATTTACAACAGATCTAGAATAACAAATGAAATGGTATATGTTTAAATGTTTAATTGCATACATGATTTTTAAACTATCAATTCTAAACGTATATTTAAATAATTAACCCCATTTATCATCACCGGTACAGTAATTAATTAGCCTCTAGATTTTACTCTTTCATACATGTATCTTTAATTTGTAGACGTAACATTTTTAAAACTCACAGCTAGGAAATAATACTTTGAAAATGAATTACAAATGTAAATAAACTTTCATTCACTAGACTTATCGTATACACGTACATACTAAGATTTCAACGCCTTTAGAAACCCTGACGTGCACCTGGGCACACGACACACCTGTTGTGTATATCTTGTATATTCTGTGTTAGTTCCAGGGGTTTTCTTAACTTGGACAAACAATAGACTCTAATTAGATATACACAAACGAACAAAACTATGTCTAGACAAACAAAGCGGTAATATCCCGCCCGATATAACCAAGGCAGTTGAGAGTCTTTTCATCTTTAACATGTATCTAACATATATCTAGATTAGACCTAGAAATAATTAAAATTGAAAAAAAAAAATACATATCTTAAACCGATGAAATTAAATCACGCATTATTGGTTCATTTTTTTTTAATTTTGTTTAATAACCGGATGAACTAAGAGAGAGAGAGAGATAGAGAGAGAGAGAGAGAGAGAGAGAGAGAGATTTCACCGATTAATTTATAATAGGAAACAAACATACTTTAATATAATTTCATGCGCAGATTTAGATACAGAGACTGCTCTCACCCCTATAATTTTGAAACAAACAAAAAATTATGAAGAATTATATAACAGCAATCTGTGTCCATTGGAGCGGTGTTGATGATAGCGATCTGTGTTTAATGGAGCGACAATTAAAACCGCCTGGAACACCCCCCCCCCTTCCTTGGAAATTATATCATCACTCGGATCACCCCCTCCCATCCCTATAAAAGAGCTTTTGGATTTAATATATGTTTTCAAGATGAATCTGTTCAGCTTGATCAAACCTGACTTAAAGGGAACTTAAAGATGGTGTAAAGACAACTTAAAGGGAGCGTAAATGCCACTTAAAGATGCTTAAAGGTGGCTTAAAGATGTCTTAAAGGTGACTTAAAGAAGTTTGGACATTAAGGACCTATAAGCTCAGCTTAAAGGTGACTTAAAGGTGGCTTAAAGATTGTATATCCTTTAAGCCACCTTTACGCCACCTTTAAGTCACCTTTAAGGACTTGCTTAAAGATTGTTTTTCGCCCTGTGATGGGTGTGCACTGCTACGATGAAGGTACATAGTTTTATAAAGGTTTCCAAGTCTAAGATTCTTATCTTTGGCATTCAAACAGAGGATGGCAAATACTTTGGATCTGTTAGATTTGGTTTTAATGTGCATATAATGTTCATACACTAGCGGTTTTTTTTTTTACATTTATGTACCGCGACTGATTTGTTGTCAACCTTATACATAATTTGTAAACAATGAACAAAATTGTTCAACCAAATTATTTTTTTTTTTTTCAAAACAGTCTTTTATCTAAAATTCTTATTTGGGTCAATGATACAATTAAAAGTGACCTAAATCACAAAATTTAGAGATACAAAGCACAAAATATACAAACTTATTGGTTTGATTTAAAAAAAAAAAAACATTGTTATTTTTTTCAGTCATCTGCATCAAAATAAATAATGGCCACTTACACTACACATATCATCAATTTAAGTTTCGATTTTTCAACACTACCCTCTCCTACAACTTTTCATTTTGCAGTTGTGATTTATTTTAATTTTAGGGAATATGTTAAGAAAGCTATTCAAAAAATCGGACACGGTATATATGTCACAGTGTGAAACTCAATCATTTGGACTATTATTAATTATTGTGTAAATTAACCTTTTCGGACTTTGTGTTTATTGATACAAAAACATTTTCCTATTTCGACAACTGTTTTAAAAACGTTTTAGATTCCGCGCAGCCTTTATCCTACCTGAGGCACAGTCAGAGATGAACAGTTACTCTTTTAATTAAGGTCTTCCGTTTCCAACGGAAGACCTTACTATTATTGTGCTTGTAAGATTATTAAGGTCTTCCGTTTCCAACGGAAGACCTTACTATTATTGTGCTTGTAAGATTATTCTTATTTTTCTTTTTTTTTTCTTTTTTCTTCCTAGACGCGAACTTTGAGGCTTCATATCTTGCTCATTTCTGAACGGTTTTTGCTCAAATTTTCAGGGCTCATAGAC
>WFKH01011925.1:28185789-28206598 GCA_016163765.1 Magallana hongkongensis | reverse complement strand
CAAATATGGGATACAGGGTGTTAGCCAGCCCCTTGAAAGATATCCCATTGCAACAGTATGATGAATTTCTTACCTTTTCGCCAGGCTAGCTAATTATGTCAATGTTCAGGTCTGGTCAGCAAGATATGATTTTTAATATATAACTGTTTCTTAACATTAAAAAGGGAAGGTTTATGTGGAGTTTTAATTTACGTTTATTAGCATGTTTACGGTAATTTGAATAGCGAACCGACCAGAGAATTCTATTCGCTATTCGAATAGTGAATAGCGAAAAGCGAATAGAACTCCAACTTCTGAGTGCCGTAAACATCTGTCCTCCCACTAAACATTTATCGTATATCTAAGGCAGAAGATGTAAACCGAGAGGTGGTTTTTATTAATAACAGATGCAATGCCATGTTTTGGTTGAATTGGTTTTAAGCTTAGATGTTGAAGGACCGATCGGGAGACAAAGAGAATCGTAAAATAATTTTCCAATGAGTGTCAAGCGAAAATTCTAGCTAATGTGCAAGTTTTGACTATGTTATTTGATATGAATGTACTTATTTTTCTTAATTTATTAAAAGCTATTCAGAATACTCAAATGTATACGATATATTCTAGACTTATTAATTAGTACCATCTTAGTATTGTTTGCTATAAACAATAATTTAGTAAATAAAATATCCAAATATTTAAATTTTAAATTTCATTTCGAAAATCTTCTGTACATAGTTCTTCATCTCAAGAAAATTAACATAGTCTAAAGATGGGCGAAACCATCCATCCTTCTTACGCTGTTTTGACATTACTGCCTCATGGACAAGAACATGCTGTTTTGACATTTTATATTTGGATTCATAAAATTGTGTTTCGTGTTTCTCTTCTTCCTTAGCACATTATTATAAAATACCATATATTCACAGGGTATGGGTCGTGCTACTCTTAGATACGATATAATTAAGTATAAAGTATCAAGATACATCGTTACAAATTCTTCGATTTTACCTTCAAACGGATTTCTTTGGGAAAGGGATACAGTTGTGTTTCGCTCACTATCTGTCATTGATATATAAATTGAGTTAATAAAGTAAACTTGAAAATGTGTTTAACTGTACTTTTTAGCAAACAAAGCATGTTTCAACTCAACATAACACATCATAATAAAGAAAGTCTGATAATCAAGTCGGAATAAAATTTATACATACAGACTAAAAATTACAGAAAATAAAGATTGTTTATTGGTTTCACGCAACATTGATTACAGGTTTAAGCAAACAATTAGCATTATTGATAATCTATGCTGGTTTACCTTTCAAAGGTTTCTCCTGAGAAACAGATTTTACGATGTTTTGCTCATTATCTGTCAAGAGTATATAAATTGAATTTGTCAAGTTAACTTGAAATTGATCTTTTATTCTACGTTTAAGCAAAAAAAAAAAAAGAAAAAAAAAGAAAGCAAGTTTTAAGAGAAATGGGTGGGTTGTAGTCAATTTTAGACTGTATTGATCTATTTTTGAAGAAGAGCTCCGTTCGTAGATGTAGGAAAATTCTCAAACTTGAAAGCTAAAATCAATTATATTTTTTTTCTTTACTATATAATAGTTTATAGATTAACAAATCATATCTGAAGATTTAAGGTAGATCTGATGGGTAGTTTTTTATCCACATAATCTCCTCAAATCAACGTAGAAACCATTAAAAAAAACCCTGGTAATATGTAAAATGCTCTACATACAGTCAACATTTGACAAGGACAATAGAAACTACGGTCTTTTGGTTCCATACTATATGGCGTATTAGTATATGCAAACGAAAATCATCGTTACTCATATAATGTACTATGCTTTTTTTTTACCTTTCAATGGATTTCCCTGATATACAAATATGGTAATATTCCGCTCCTTATCTGTCCATGTTATGTAAATTGAAATTGTTATGTTAACTTAAAATTCATCTTTTATTGTACGATTAAGCAACTGAAGAAAACTACAGAGAGTAAATTCCTTATACATTCAGTCATAACCGAGAAAGGGTATTATTAACTTTTTTTTTCTCAACCATCATATTTTGTATGGTAATGTATTGAAAAGAAAACACCCCCCCCCAAAAAAAAAAAAAAACAACAACTTACATTCTGGGCACCCAAGGTCGAAATGACATAACTGCTTCTCACAAGAACAGATTTGAGCACATTTCTTTCCAAATGTGGGATATTCACACATCATGCTGCAATTTATCCAGAAAAAACCAGGCGGACAATCTTTAAAAAAGTAAGAGCTAAACGATTTAAAAGTGTTCATTGTCTTATCTTTTTATAACAAAAATCTGATTACTTTACTTTTTTTCAGGCACCTATATTTTTTTGGCTTAATATCAATCCTAGCTGCGTATATGCACCACATTATCTTTTTAATCATTGTGTACTGTACAATAATAAAACAATATGTCAAATCGTGTGATGTTTCTTATTAATAATAAAATGTTAACCTCGGGAATGTTCTTTACATATCAATTTCCAAAATAAAGATGACAATAATTAGCTTTGACAATGTTGAATGCAATATTACCAAATTTTACCAGACAACATATACACAGATAGATATTTGACTACGACATGCTAGCTAAACAGGTACATGCCTATCCTACGTCCAAGAACGCATATTTAAACAAACGTGCATCAACTTCCATGTCATATTTAATTAATAAAGTGCATATTTCTTGATAATGTGATAAGTTTCATACAATCATTCTTAATTATCCTATACACTACTAACATAACTTCCATTCAGTTTGATGATATAATATTTAAAAGAAATTAGTACACCCAGCGTCTTAAGAGTTTTCAACTTATGCTCAAACTTATTGCCGATACTATATTTAAAGAACACCTTTTCTTTTAAATTTAAAGTTAAAGTGAGTTTTTCAAGAAATCATCTGATAACCACGTTTTATACTAACACGGTGAATAAACTCATTGTTCAAACATATCAAGGAGGGGGATGGTGGGGTGGCATACACATACACTCGGCGTATTATCCAGATTGATTCAATCATTTAGTTATATATGAAATATCAATATATCTCATTGTTAGTGATGATTTTTGATTTTTACTCAGCATGTTGTTTGTTTTCTATCACTGAGCATTGGCGAGGACAGTAAAAACACTCGATGTGTGTTAATTTCTGCTTACTATTTTCTATAGGATTATTCATCCAAAATTGAGTTTATTTAAACAATTAAAAGAAAAAAAATACTTTACCGACACAATGTTCTTTGTATGAGTCCCATTGTGTGAATGGACAACAACCAAAAGGAAGCCTTTAAAAATAATAAACATATCACAAATAAATTTGAAAATGGTACATGTACATGGTATTTAAGAGGCATATGTTGTTTTTTCTTGTTTTTAATTTTTTGAAAATTTCATTTCAATTTCAATACAAGTTGCTCTCAAAGAACTTTTTACTCGAATACAATGTAATTTTACAAAACATATAGTCAAAGAATTATTTTACTCGAATACAATGTAATAAAACAAAACAATACAAAGCACACTACACTTATACATTAAATGGTGTTGGAATCAATTATGCAGATGTAAGAGACCTTTCAAGAATTGTGAAACAAGCTGTAATTGAATGCAAAAGATATCAGTCTACTAAAACGATATACCAAAAAAGAATGAGAATGAATTCATGATAAGTAAACCGTAGATGACGTGTAAACATAAAAATTGAATGAACGCTAGCTATAGGTTAAACTTCGATAGAAAAAAAAAATAATTCGAATCTAGTCTATACACTTGATTTAGAGTAAGTTAGTTTTTTAAATCATTGTTTTTGAACAGAATACATGTGTTATTAAATACTTTCGAGGCTAAAAAAAAGTGTAAACTCTATCATCTCAGTTTGTAATCGCTTAACTGGGTAAGTCTCTGATTAAATATTTAATCAAATAAAAATGAATGTATTACCAAAACAAATTAAATATAATGGAAAAGTCGGGTGATCAATTTTTTTTCGTAAATCAAAACCGATCGATAAATTGTAAACTTAATATGCTGGAAACATTCGGTCTTCGCATAACAGAAACAAAAAATAAACCCTAAATTATTATTATAATTTTTTTTTACCAAATTTTGAAATACATACTTGGGACATATTCCTTTTAGACTGTCTTCCTGATAAATATAAGTAAAAATCACAAGAAAGATAGTGCGAAAACATGAAACGAATTTGTAATTCATTTTAAATCATTCAGTCCTTACAGACATAAAGTTCCTGGTGTTGTATGAGAGTTTCCGTATATTAAATGTCCTATTCAAAAAATCTATAAATAGTAAGCTGACGTTGTTTTTGTTCAATCGCCAACAATACCAAACACACTAGTATTTAAAAAAAAAGTAGTTTGAAAGCATCTTTTTTAAACAATTAAAGCTTGTCACTAGACTCTGGTTGCTATACATTGTAGCATCAAAAAGGTCTTCCTTTCTTATATACATGTAATCATCTTCAAGATATTGCTTTCTTTCATGTAGAAAAATTCATGTATTGATATTTACTGTGAAGGAAATTTCCTAAGCTTACTTCCATGCAAAACAACGAAATTAAAAAAAAACCAAAACATACAGTATTATTGTTAAATAATAACATTTATGTAAACTTTATGAGATTTCTTTTAATGTGAATTATAAGTATGTATAGTGCCTTCAAGGGTTCAGCATCAGGGGTTACCAGCAATGCTTGTTGGCCAATCAAATTTGTGGGTCAGTACACATGACAAGTTTCAGCGTCATTTAAGCGGACTCTAGTGGTCAGTGTAAACGAACAGAATTTCTCGTCAGAATTAGTGTCTAATCATCTGTTTATTGTTTGTTAAAACAATAAAAAGTGCTTACAAGACTTATCGGAAATCCTTAAAGAGAACATCAGTAAGGAATTGTGTGAATTTAACGTTTAATTTACCAGGGTTGTCAGGTCATCGTCCAGACCTAATTGGTAAACAATGGCGTCAGATTCAGTGATTCGCGTATGTCTTTTGGGTCATTCATATATCCGTCGACTTAGAGACTTTATGGATTTGAATGTGTCTTACAAGAATTTGAATTTGGAGACTTCGTTTGTGGTGGACATCCGAGCTCGTGGAGGATTGACATTTCGTAGAATACCGAACTGCCCCGAATTCTTAAATTTCATATCGCCAACCCCGTCGATTTGCTTCATGCAGCTGGGCAGCAATGATCTGTGTACGGATACCCCGGAAAAGGTTGTCAAAAACATTCTAGCGTATGATTCGTATTTAAATGAAGGAGTAGGAATGCAGCAAATCATTGTTGGTCAGCTTTTACGCCGACAACCTTGGGCATCAACGCCAACATTCACGAGGACGTCGTCCGGACAAACATCCTATTGAAGGAATAGACTAAACATACATGTTTCTTCATGCATAGGTCTGTCTTCCCTAAACGTTTTGTTGATCAAGTCTCTGGCAGTTCTAGGATCTCGTTGAGACAAGGCTTTTTTTCTTCAGAAAATCTACCTGAGATATTTGAGATATCCTACCGAAAGTAGATTTTTTTAAATTTTTTTTTAACATCGCATAGATGACGTATGTGAGATTTTGTACTAAAAGATTTATTGTATGTAAAATGACAAAAATTACAAAAAGATCAATTTTTGAAGTTCTTCATGTGCCAACCGGAAGTTAGGACGAATCAACCAGAATAGTTTAAACAGATCTACATACATAGGTCTATCATCACACAAAGTTTGAATGTTTAAGTTTTAGCTACGGGACAGGAAACAGACGAACGGAACGAAAAACGAAAAAAAATAAAATAAAAAAAATTCCAGTACTTCCTGTGCCGACTGGAAGTTAGAACGAATCAAATTAAAAAAAGATTAAACACATCTACATACATAGGTCTTTTATCCTCGAAGATTGGATGTTTAAGTCTTTACCGTTTCTGAGATAGCGTGAAGACAAGGGTTTTAAATGCAGGATACAGAACGGACAACGGTAATTGGATTTTGAGAAAAAAAAGCCTCTATGAGTTATAACTGTCTAACATCCCAGAAAATTTCATGGAAATTTATTCAGTCATCTCCGAGATATTCTGCCGAAAAAAGGGGGAAAATAATTAGAAAGAAAGAAAAAAACGCTACAATCACTATAAGGTCTTCCGTTGGAAACGGAAGACCTTAATTAGTATTATGTAATTTTAATAGAATAAGTGACCTAGTGAAATACACCATTGTTAAGGATCAATAGTCAGAAATTATTTAACATACGAATTATTTATTAAGAGTTATTAAGGTCTTCCGTTTCCAACTGAAGACCTTATTGTTTTCGTTCGGTTTCTTTTTCCCTATTATTATTATTATTTTAATTTTTTTCCCAACCAATTTTGTGTATGCGATTTCTCTAAAACTACTCGGGCGATTTACATGAAACTTTCAGATCTGATAGATAATGATCTGAACCTTATTGAATTTTTTTTAATGATGACGTCACTTCTGGTTTTGAGATATTCAGAATTTAACGATTTTCAGAGGGTCGGCTTGTCCAGGGGTAAACTCCTAAACGATTTAATGTATTGAAGTCAAATTTTCAGGGATTGTAGACAAAAGGTTGAAGATCTGACATGTGTTAAATATATTTTTCTCTGACCAAAAGCGCCGAAGCTCGCACGAGCTCGAAAATTACGGTAAATTTCTGTGGTTTTCTTTAAATATCTCTTTTCTCGAAAGTATTTTTTTAAAACATGTAGAACAAAAAAGCTTTATAAAGTCAAAAGCTTTCATATGACATAAAAAAGGGGCTAGCCCTTCAAATTAGGGACCGAGAGGACTCCAAAATCTTTTAGTCATAACTTTTAACTGTGAAATATTTTGTAATACATTATAGAAGCAATTATGTTTAACATAACGTCATTGATATATATATGACAATTATTTACTCCTTTGTTACGAAATAAGGGATTTTAAGGGGCAAGAATTCCGAAATTTTGATCCTACATATCTCAGTATGGAGGACAATTTTGAAAAGCATTATTGAACAGAAGATGCTCAAAATAATGCGCTTAACAATCTGCGACCATATTTTCTTTGTTATCTGGTCCCTAAAAGGAGTTACAGGGTCGACCCCTAAAACGATCTTTTCCAGATATCTTTAAAACAGTAAATAATTTCTAAACACGTGTTGAACAAAATGCGTTTGAAATGACAAGAGCTTTCTTCTGACATCAAGAAAAAGAGGCTGGCCCTTCATATAGGGGCCGAGAGGGCTCTAAAGTTTTTTACCTAAATCTTTTACACCTGAAACAAAATACTATCTGATATTTAGAATGAAAACCCACAATACGATAAAATAAACAGTAGAAAAAAAATAGCAATTTTTAGAATATACGTAAAAATAAGACAGACAATCTTCACGATTAAATTGATAAATCAATGACAAATGGACACTAGATACAATTTAAGATATTCATAACCTTAGGTTTTTTAAAAGAATTTTGATGGTTCGCAATGACTATTCTATTTTTTTGAAATAATTATTTTTTAAATAGTTAAATAACTTGTTTTTTTTTTTTGTTGTGTTTAAATGTGTATGCGTGTGTGTGTGTATAGGGGGGAGGGGGGTATTTTGATACAAACTAAGATAGGATGGCGGTGCATGGAGCGACATTCATATTCCAAAAATTGGCATGCTACAAATATGATTACGTATTGAGTTGAAAAATAAACAAATAAACTTTATAGGATTTACAAATGATAAAAAGGCTTAAAAATGCTTAAAGCAAATCAAAACAGTTTCCATGCATTATATAAACAATTTTATGTATGATAAGGTTTGATTTACGCATTTTTGGTAAATTAATTTTAGAAAAAAATGAGCAAATGTTATATATGCTAACAAGGAAACTGCTGTAACAGAAAGTAAGAAATGACCAGAAAAATATGATATATTAAGGTTGATTTGTGATAAAATACAAGGGTTAGGATATTATAACATCATTCAAATCAATTTGACTTATTTCACCAGAGTTATAGATCACACAATTAAGAATGCAAATAAAATATCATAGCAAACGTCAATGGTAGTTTTTTTTTATATGGATTTGAATGTAGTTTTAATTAAAGTGTTATTTTGTTCTAAGGTACCAGATGTCCTAAATGTTTTTATTGTTGTTCTGTTTGGTGGTTATGTATACTGCCATTTGTAGAGATCTGTCTAATTAACTATGAATATATATTATCTTACTGGGCAATAGTGTTCACATGCATTACAAATAAAACTAAGTTTCTTATATGCTAAGACTCGTACATCATTTTAGTGGGAATATGACATTTTAATAAAATTGCTAGATACAGGTTGGTTCTTTGAACTTCTATCTAGTACGCCGAATTATATATTCTGTAATGGATCTCCGCAGTTTGTGATATAAGGGTTCAATGTCATTTGCTACAAAAATGGTACATTGAAAAAAAACTCACTATAGACCAAAAGGACAACATTTATATGTTTTTTTTTGTTCTTCTAAGTATAGAAATCATAAAGTGCATGTCATAGTACATGGTTATACAATAATGAAGATGTCCACTATACAATTTCCGTGTTTATCTAATTAGTATTCCCATTATAGCAAGTTTTTATAGCACAAAGTGTTTTGTAACCTGACACTCATTGTTTAATTACATCTGAAAACTATTGTCATACTAATTGGATATGTTTAAAAATCCATTTTGAGGATAAATTCATGTCTATATAATTTGCTATATTTAACAACATTTTAATTGAAGCAACTTAATATTTAAGTATGAATAATTAACCTGAAACTGTTATTTTCTTCCAAATCAAATGCTCTCGATGATAATAATTCAAAAATTATTATGGTATTCGAAATTTACAAAGTCGTATGCCAAACTTATTGTTTTGCATAATTTAGTATAACAGAATAGTGCACCAATGTTAATCCACAAATTTATTGGTGGAACCAAAAAAACCTTAATAATGAAGAACAGATGAATCAGCAATCAGAGGCTTAATATGTTTAAAATACTGGCATACGTGTTTATATTCTGACGTATAAGAAATTAAGTGATTTCATCCAAAATCTATTCCATCCTTCGTATTTTTTTTCTTAAGACATGTATAGAGAGTCTCCACAGTTAATTGTTATTTCTAAAGTAATCTACCACCCGCTTTGACTTGGTTCTAGTTTTACTTTGAAACGCTGTGTACATAAAGATAGTATGATATATAATACTGTTTTTTAATTTATAGTGAGATAGCTTTGTTTTATCGTATTGTTGAAAACAATGTAGCTTTAACCCACATAAATAGGCTCTCGGCGAAATCAAAATTGATCACACAGAATATGCAATTACATATAAAATATAAAAACCTACTCTATATCAATACGTATATACATAAATAAATTATAATTCAAATTCAGCAAAGTACATTAGACAAAAACATAGATTACGAAAAATACTCTTACTATCTGATCCTGCTAAGAAAAATATTATAGGTTTAACATACTCATAATGTTCAACCACAATCAATTAAAACTGTCCATTCCTTTCAACCAACAAAGGCCAAAAATGGAAAGAACTCAACTTTGGAACAACGAGGGTGCTCTTAGCTCTACAAAGAACCATATGGTTTATTACAGCTGGTACTAAACAAACCCTCCCAGCTGTAAGCTAAAGCAACTACCCCAGAGGTACCAGGTGTCCAAAATTTGCTAAAAATCTTTTGAACTTTGAAATTATCACAATCAACAAATAAATCTTCGTTGTAAGGTTCCCATTTACTGTTTAAAAAATGAAAAACTGTATCTGATATGGACCAATGATCGTTATCATATATTTTGCTATAATAGCCAGCGATCTCATTTTTCGATCTTGGTATCTATTCAACCTGTAAAGGAATCTGAATTTGAATGTACATGGAAACTATTTTCATAGTAATGTCATGTAAACTTTTTTTCATGCATCCCGAATTGATAATTTTAACATAATTTTGATTGCGAACAATTTTACAGTTCATTGACTAAGCTTACTAAGTAGAGACAATATTGATATTCCCACAGCTTTCATTTCTCTAGGTTGAGCTTCAAAAGTCTACATTCGATGCACAATTATACTATCCGCACACTCCACTGAAAATTCCTCCCCAGCAAACTCACTTACATCTGTGTACAATATCCTTTGTAATACAAAAATGATAAGTTTTAATTTCTTTTTTCATAGAAAGTGGAGAATCCTACGACAAAGAATTATCAACATTCATATGCAAAGCTCTTGTCATTAAAGAGCAGATATTGCCTAAACTTCGCTGAAAAGAAACAATAGTGCCTGCAATATTTGCTAAAACTTTACGAGTGAGAGTGTAAGGTTTTAATACAATATATTTAATTTTGCCCTAAAGCTTTTTTACTTTATGCGAGGGTATAGTCAAGGCATCTCTTGACGTATCTTAAATGAAACCAAACCATTTAATATTATTTTAAAGTTCCTAGATACTATTTCACGTATTCAATATAAAACCTACCAAATTCAAATCTAGCTTTACAGCGTATGAAATTTGAAGACATGATTCGTAACTAGATGCATACCAAAACCGTCATCTAAATACACGACTATTCTGTAACCCTTCTCTCACCAATATCTAACTAACAGTTTCAGGCGTTGAGTGAATATATATGGTAATGAACTAAGACCAAAATGTAAAATAGTAAAACAATAATATGTCTTTCCAGTCAACAATCTAGACATTGAACATTAAATGGGTTACTGTCTAAATATTGATACACACTTTTTAAATCAAATTTAATCATTAAATCCTTAACCTTGCAATAATGTTTGGCATTTTGACACCTTCTAATTTGAACATACATGTATTTTCCGTACAAAATTGTTAACATGCCGTTAATCTAGGATTCGTCTTTTCTTACCTTGAACATTTTGAGCTACAGATAAAGGTTTTTCAACAGTAGATCGATAATTGCTTAAGTAACGATACCTTTGTGCAAAAAAATAATTTCAAAATCCACCAATTTTTATCCGGGTTTTCCAAAGGAAAAATCGGTTATTGAAATGGTGAAAATGGCGGGCGGTCGGGCGCCAAAAGGATACCTTTATGGTACGGATAACTTCTACAGTTTTCAAGATATGAAGTTATTCTTTTGCATATCAATTGTACATATTATAGAGGTGTGCATATTGCTAGCATTTCTGATAATTTATGAAAAAAATACCAGCTGTTGAAGTTAGTCATTTTTTGGCAAAATATTGCATATAGGGTACCCCTATTGTACGGATAACTCCTTCTACAGTTTTCAAGATAGGAAGTTGCTCTTTTGCAAATCAATTGTACATATATTTTAGAAGTGTGCATATTGCTAGAATTTTAATTTCTGATAATTTATGAAAAAAAAAAATATTAGCTGCGGAACTTAGTTATTTTTTGGCAAAATTATTGCATATAGAGTCCCCCTTTTCTCTGGATAGGTAGTGTTCATCAATTCAGTGTTAACAAATGGAATTTGGATACTGTTCACACAAACGGAAACCCGATTTTATGTCACATCAGATTTTCTCTTGTATCGGGATTTTTTTAACATGGAATACTACTATCTCTCTCCAAGTCTCAGTAGTAAATGTTTATGACTTTATCGGTCATTTGTTTTCAGTCCATTACTCTCCAAACATTATAGCATCACATATATCTGTAATTAGTTATGTACGTACAATTTTAAATATGCAGGACCCAACGCAGGCTTTTATAACTAAGAACATTTTAAAGGGTTGTCCGTCATCAGTTCCAGCGAAGGATACTCGTCTCCCTATTACTCCAGACATTTCACAGAAATTAATAAATGCACTTTCAATGCATCTTAAAAGAATAATTGAAGGTTTTCCTAAGAAAAAAAAGTGTATTTGTGGCTGTTTTTTGTATCTAAGTTTTCATTTTAACGCTTAAAAGTATACCGTTTTAAAGGGGCATGATCACGATTTCGATCAAATCTTATTTTCTATTTTTATTGTTAACAATGCTTTAGTATTGCGTTCATTAGGATCAAAATTAATTAAAAAAATATCAAATATATCCTGACCTTAAGTTCATTACGTACCATGCGATGAATGGTACGCTTTCCTTGTTTATCTCCAAATATAAAATTTATGACAATATTTCATTGTGTATATCAGACTGATAAACTAAAATTATTTATTTTTCTCCAAAAGTTGAAACCTATTTTTTCCGATTTAGTTCTTTTCTGATTTGTTACATGCGCTAAACGTTAAAAAAAATCGATATTCGAATATTTTTTATTGTTGCTTGATAACCATAGCTTACTTACGTTTTTGTATTAAAGTCTACGATGTTAGTAGAAAGCTCTAATATAATGAATTTGTTGAGTTTTTATTTTTAATGGATGTACTATGTTAAACAAAAAGTAAACTGATGGCAAGGATGTCCTTCAGAAACCAGACATTTTCAGTTGTTCTGTTCTTTAAAAAAAAAAATAGATGTAAAGTATAAACAGTTAGGTCCGGTGGCATTGCATTGTTGTTTAGAGATTCACATGTGAAATATCCAAACACATATTGTAAATTTATTTCTTGGTTCGAAATGAACAAATCATTGTTTAACGTTGATGAAGATATTCATTTATTTTGGTGCTGATAGCATTCCTTTAAAAGAAAGAAAATATTCACCTCCTGATTGCTATTTTAAATTTGAAGATGAATTTATAGGATAAGTAGAGAGTGTAAATATATGTATGATAAGATATTGCAACTCGAGAGTTAGGCCATTATATTATTTTCTTTTAAGTTGTTGCTTTTTAACAACTGCCATTTATATAATTTTGTTGAACGTGAAAATAACATTTTGATCTTTTTATGACAATATCAGTATTATATATTGTCAATAGCCGTTTGGGTAATGACAAAGTTGTTGAAGCTTTTACCTATAAAAGTCGAAGTACGGTGGAATATGTGTTATGTTATAATGAAGAAAATGGTATTATATTTTAATGAAGTTTTTATATTTTAGACATTTTTTCTTTATTCTCAGAATCATAATCATTATTGATAATCCTAGCTCTATTTGATTCTTTACAGTTCAAAACTGTACCGCTTGTGCAAAATATAAATGTCGAAGTACAAGTCAAATTCAGCCAAGTGGTTAAATACGGTGCGAGAACAAAACAGACAATTGTCGTAGCAATATCAATGGTCGGACAATAAATAATACTAAAAGTTATTTGAGTATATTATCAACTAGGTATTGTATATGTAGCAAATGGTATGTGTAAGGTGTATATGAACTCACCCAGAGAGTTACAGAATATGTACTGACATCAGAAAACCAACACTGGCCCAAAGAGAATGTAGAGGTGCAATGCGGCACAACGATTTTTCAATTGGCATACGACTATAGAAAGCAAAGATAATCTTAAGCAACGAGTAAAAGCTAAAAACGCACAATGGATAATTGTTTTAAAAATCACAAAAATGGAATAGCAAGTAAAAGTTCTAAACTGCGCTATACATACTTTAAAGAATATTGAAAAACCTTAAATTTATCTATTTAATGAAACATTTTAGACAAGTTTACATGTATGAAGGATATAAATGCCTCTTAATATCGGCTGTGATTCTTCTAGGGTTGATAGTTGATTATTTTTGTTTACAAACTATTCATCCAGTTGCTAATTTTTTTAAGACGATATGAACATGAACGGATTTTTTAAAAGAAATATATTGAATTAACATAAATTTTAAAAGTTACGGTTGCTATTTGAAATATTGGATTGTTAGCACCGGCTATAAACTGAAAACAATGCATTGTCTGTCAAATGAACGTTTTGAATAAATTGGTGCAAAGTCACTAAAGACTAGGTTTTTTAAATGATATTCTCCCTTGAATCTCTGGATAAGTCTGATGTATATACTTAGTTTCGATTGCAAAAAGTTAGTTAGCACTTAAGCACTAAATCTATGTGGCACTAACATCTATCTTATTAACAGATTGAGTATAACAAAAGCTAGCAAAATTGTTGTTTGTATTGAAATTCAATTAATAATCACATTAAAAAACAAGATCCCTAATTATTAATTAAAATTAGTTTCTTTTTAACCTTGCATGATTCTCAATGTTTTTAAAGATCGATTCTCTGTATTTTATTGTATTGTTTTTTTCGCTAAAATGCGTATGAATTATAAGCAGTTGTAACATATGTACATAATTATAAATATATTACGCTACACTCTATTTAAGCAGAAGCACACATGTCTCTATTAAAATTATACAATATTCTAAAAAGAATATCATTCGTACATGTACAGTATTAGGAGGAGTGACCCTATTAATCAATTTTCAAATGGTTATGTACATAATAATAATAATACATTAATTAGATGAACGAGTAGTTTGACATTCCCGTTTTTTACCTGCCTTGCGCAGATACATTGCGAGATGGCACAATTGTTTTCGATTGTGTATGGCAAAGAGTTAAACTAACGTAAACAATGAAGGACGAGTTCAGTAATATTATTTTTTTTTAAATTACACGTAGACTTTTATAAAAAGGACAGATAAGTATAAAATGGAATTCATCCTCGACTTCACCTGAATTACAATATTTGCAGATACGCATCGATCTGACAGTTCCATTAAAACGACATTGCTCTATTGAAAACATATGCGATGACAGTCTTTAATCTGTTAAAAGGACAAGGTTTTCAGGAATATTTTTACGCAAATAAAACTGTAAGGAAAAAGTATCAGGCAGGTACTTGTACAATAAACATTTAGAGAATAACTCGAAAA
Source organism: Magallana hongkongensis (assembly GCA_016163765.1). Taxonomy (NCBI): domain Eukaryota; kingdom Metazoa; phylum Mollusca; class Bivalvia; order Ostreida; family Ostreidae; genus Magallana; species Magallana hongkongensis. The sequence goes on along the minus strand of WFKH01011925.1, from coordinate 28,191,771 downwards.
ATGCGGGGTTTTTTTTCCTGTATAAAAAAACCAGACAACCTCTGCTTTACAATTTTAAAGAAAACATTAGTGTTAGCCACATTCTGTGAAAGCCAGACTTCATGCATACCCAGGTATATTAGTAATTCTCTGACATTAAAACACTATGTACTTGGTATCAACTGTGAGACCATTTCTTCATTTATATTGCGTAATATACAATTTTCTGTTTTAATCAATTTCAACCAATACTTAATGATGCGCAATTTACGTAAAATATTCAAAGGTAGACGACCGAACTATGAATAAACTATTAGGTTTGACGTACATTTTTTAACTTTCAAAATTCTTTTACAAAAGTCTGTTTGAACTCGTTCTAATTCGTCAGCAGAATGAAAACCCCATGTAAATATCAAAATTCGGTGGCCATGCATAATCACCGATTTCCTTATTTCGTATTTTGATACCCCTTGGTGAATTAAGATGCAAGACCACTTTAAACCGTTGCTATGATGACCAGTTGCCATGATAACAGAAGAATAAGAATGAAGAATGAATAAGATTTTAAGCTATTTTGAACACAAATCGTAAGAGATTGCAGCAGTTTCAGCTATACAGAATAAATAATCGCATACAAAATATTGTGAATTTATAAATTATTGAACATTTTTTCATGGGCAAATGAATAGTTTCATAGTGTTACCATGGTAACTAAACAGCACTTCAATTTTTTTTTTTTTCATTTTATTCGAGCATAAATAGCTTTAAATGGAAAATAAAAGAAACTCTTGTTTCAGTTTGGCAACAAAGATAAGTAAAAATTGATATCCGTTACACTGAATGTAAATATCAACATATAATAAACCTACTTCTTGCCGAACGAATTTATTTTCATAAAAAGTAAAATTTACTAAATGATGAAAATATTGACCAAGGTACTCACTGACAATGACAGTAAATACATACATGCAATTAGTGTGGTACATGTAAGTTTTAATTGCATAGGAATCTATTGATGCATAATGTATAGGTCATATATTCAATAGAATATAGAAACACTGAACATAATAGTTTCATTTAATGCATAACGGGGACGTAACATCATTAAAATTAGGAACTGCACTTTTCCAATAGAAACCGGTGTTGTTGTCAAATAGTAGCCGTGACATTAGTTCTTTGAAGTAAACATCTTTATAGGTCTTTAAAAAACGATTAAAATGGGAAACTCTGACCAGCAAACTATACAGAGTACTAATATTAGGTAACCAGTCGCTTCAATTTCTTAGAATTGTCTTTAAATATGCGCAATCAAGTTCAAAAGAGTAGTGTGCTTGGACCTGTGCCCATATCAACGACATTTATTCGCTAAGTTTAATGTAAATTTTTTTACTTTGTAGAAAAAAAGACTGATATTTTAGTGTCAAAATGTGTGTTTCGTTCCGTAAGGGTTGTCAACAACTCTACTAAGCTAACGTGTTTGAATAAAAGAGCATTTTGTTCGTTATGCGAAGAAAAATACTTTTTCGGCCATTTTTTTCAGCTGGTAGCCGTAACAAATGTTTCGAATAGAAACATTGACCGCGTTATTTTTACCAATAGCAGCCGTTTAGGTACTACACCGTGAACCTTAACATACCCGCGATTATGCTTTTAAGTTGCATCATTGGCATATGAAGTACACGTCGTCCCGTCTAATAACAGGATACACCATGTAGACTTGTAGCGTAATACATTATATCTCGAAACAAAATAAGACATGTACCATTGTAAGACAATTAGATAAGAGCAGCACAAACTTTATATCTAGCCGCCTTAGAAAATAATATTTTCTTTACCGACTAAATTCTTTAAAGTAACTGACATTGATATTTGAAATTATAACACTATCGGCATCAAACTTTTCTAGTAATTTGAAAATCATTTATTTTCTTATTAATTTAAAACGGATTTCATTTCTTAAGAAAAAAAATACTTCGTCTCCTAACGTAAGGTGTAATACCTCTAAGCTTGATGGTGGCTTCAAATTTTCATAAAATATTAATCCTGTTGCTAAATTCATTTGAAGTTCTTTTCCATTTTGGACACCATTTTTTGAAAGTTTAAAACGGACGAGTATGTACAGTTTACTGAAGAATCTATGGGACTTTTTCCAATGTCAAATGTAGCAAATAAAGTGGCGCTAAAAAAAACCCAAAACACGCTAGTTTAATTTTATTGTTAGAATTGCCTTATGTAATGCATATGATTACACAGACATACGAGCTGCAATATTGAATCGGGCAAACCATAATAAATGAGAAAGCTTTTAAGCGCGTGGGATATGCACGATGAGAATTGAAAATGGATAGAACAATGCTGAGCTTTTGGATAAAATGCTAATGATCTAATATGTTTTTTGTAAACACACACTTTATCAATTGGTTGGTGATGTCTAAATTGTTATAAAGATAACTCATCAGCTTAATTATTATGTAAAAGGTACAATTATGACGAGGAAAAACGTTATCTAAACATTCCAGTCGCCTAACCATTTGTTGACATTTTGATTGCAAGTTGTCCAATAATAAAAATTATCGTAATATGATATCACTTGTCAGCATCATAAAATGTTTTTTTTTTTTTGGTAATACCGAAAGTAAAACATGCCTTAAATAAAATAACTCGTGCACTTTTGTGTTTGCCGAAATAGCAAAGAATGAATTAACTTTACTTTTAGTAGGCGAAGGGTACTTCTAAAAGAATATAATTCGCATATAAAGAAAACATTATCTAATTAATTTTGAAACTGTATACATGTTTGTTTCTCAATACACATGCGTCAAAATACTAAATATGTAATTAGATATTTACATTAAGGTCTTATTTTCTAGTTTACAAAACAGTGAAAGTGATCTGTGCGCATATATTAAACTTTGTCAGATGCCTGATACGAACGTAACAGTTACTAAGATTGGCCAAAGCGAATCATAAAATACTTAAATAACGAATGATATAATGTTAATTTGAAAACAGTCTCCTCGTCATAGAACTTATATTATAAATAATAATTAATGTTCATGACAAAACATTAAGTTTTCATACTACATGTTTATATTCTGTTGACAATTGTTTTAACATACGCATACATCAACAATATTTGCTGTATTCAAACGAATATTTACGACAAGGCTTAGCATTTATTCTATATATTTGTTTCTGAATTGTATGTATATCAACAATAAAAAAATAACAAAATTTAATAAAACCAATTTCATCATTGTAACACAACGTATTATGATATGTTAAAATTACATGTTAGCTTTTTTGATGTTTTAAAAAGTTTCTCTATCTTTGATTTCATTAAATTCATAGCATATTTTTTGGTTTTTCGAAAACGTGTTGTAAGCTATTCTTTTTCTTCATGAATCATCGATGGCTGATGTAGAGTATTCTTCTAAAAAGAGGGATACAAATTGATTCTTTTTTTTTTTAATACATGTATAAGGATATAACGGACATTGTATCAATATTTGTTCTAACACATATATAGCTACGTTTTGCTTACCACATCGCGTTCTATTCAATAGTTGGTCCTATTAAGAAAACGCATTACTACATGCTGTAGAAGTTAATTTCAACGTTCTTCTTATAATATATTTTTTTTTATATTCAGTAGAATAATGTATCATTTGACTAACGGCATATTTCTCTTCCGCGATTTGTTAAATACGAGTGCGACAATAGCTGATACAGGGACTCCAACGACGACGCATATAACTCTGATAATTCTGCATGAAATATGATAAATTCCAATAACAAATATTTCTATATTCTGATACAATAACACACAAGATATATCGTTATAATTAACCAAAAAGACACAAAATTCACATCAAAAAAGTAAATTACTGTTGTTTCTTTACATTGACATTATACAGTGTATACATTGTACTTACAAAAGACTGGGCATTTTCTGAATTAGCATGACGATAATTCAATCCTTGCTTCAGAGATGTTTGCTAAAGACGATGTATTGTTTTCAGGAGTTCTAGAGTTAGTGAAAGCTGACTCAGTTGTTTCTTGTGAATACGGTATCTTCTTCAATTTCATGACGTAACACTCTTTATCTGGATATTAGTTTTTTGTTTTAATATATTTCAAAGGAACCTTGTCTTACAAATCTGATTGTTATTGCAATAAATTTAGTTATTTTTAAAACGTAATAAAATCATAAACCTCTTTTTTTTGCCCCCAAAAACTCAAATATATTTACTTACATTTGACAAATAAGTTGTCGGACATGCACTACATGTCCCAACTTCGCCCTTTAAAATCCTTTTCCCACAAAAGTTATATTCTGCACATGACATTCCTACACATGGAACAAAAGCAAACATCAACTCATTTTTAATTTTAGTAGGATGTAATAATTTAATGTATATTCATGACAAAAAATATTATGATGATAATGTTTCCGTTTATTACCAACAATACTCCGGCTTGGTGAGCTTACTTCAATCGTTTCAATTCTCCACGCATTCATTACACAGTGGTATTCGAATGAAGTACAAAAGTGTGCTATGCTTCTACAACCCTTTTTTTTCAGCTGCGTCATTCCACTTCCTTGCTGTTTTCGGACATGAATGTACTATTTTATCTTTGCTCCATATTCCTTGTATGCATGATCAGCTTTTACTAATATCTTCAATTGAACATTGACTTCTTATTATTTAATGGAAACTAGTATACGATGCCGTTTACACCGTTATGCCAATATGTATAGGAATTTGAAAACACTTGCTGATCAGATTTCATACACTGTTCACCAATTATTATATGATTACAAAATGACGAAGAAAAGCATGAACTAACTTACCTTTGTTGATGAAATCATAGTTAAAACAATGACGCTGATAGCTGATTTCATACTCAAAATATTTACCTGTTATTCTTAAACAAAACAAATTAGACCGTGAATTTTAGAACAGCTGTTAGCTTTGAAATAAACATTATCTTTTCTAGAAAGGTGTAGAACCAGAGCTGTATTTCAAAGATATGACCAAGCCTCAGTATGTATATTTCTATAATATGTTAAGATACAAAGCCGTGTATTCAAAGTTTAGATATAATAACGTCACGAAATGGTATGGGTAATTTCTCATGAGTCAGCTACCTTTGTACAATAATGACAGGGTCAAATCGCATTTTATACAAAATCATATAAAATAAGATGTGTTTCTCTGTCATTAACCCTTTTTAAGATTTTTTAAAATTTTATTTTCTGTTTATTACTTTAAATGTCCATTGATTCAACAAACCTGAAACGAGTTTTTATGCCCGTTTATGCATGTCAGAGATGAAAAAAATATTTCTGTAGGGAAAGAGGGGTGGTTGTTAGTTTTTAAACTTAAGCACAATTAAATTAATCCGTTGTTGAATAGTGCAGTGTGTGAGGTTGTTTTATGTATTTTTTTTTCTGTAGGGGGAATATCGATGTTTCTAGTTTATGTTTGCGTAGTTTACAAAGATTAACATTGCATGTACCCCTCTTGAAACTTCTAGTGAAAAACTGTTGTTGCATTTTACCATGGAATATAAGTGCAGTAAAATTTCTCTGCGCACGTTCATTTTATTTTGAAAATTCTGTGCTTGTTGACAGCCTTTTGTATGCAATTCCTAGTAAGCGCACAATTATGTACAACAATATAAGAAAAAAGTCAAATTATTATATTTTTTTTACGAACATGCATACTATTTTATAACACTACTAGACTTTGACCCGTGCGTGCACGGGTTTAAATTGCATATGATATCGGAAATTTACGAAATAGATGCATCGACATACCGTATTGTTGACATTTACATAACCAAGCTTTAGGCTTACAATAATGCTATTAATAATTCCACTTCACTCTGCTTTGTTAGAATAATCTAACTGTGTCTCGGGACAGGTGTTCACCACAGTTAAATGTCTCCCATATACCCGTAATGTAGCAAATAATTGCAGAATCGCTCCGAAACGAT
>WFKH01011925.1:28144045-28185389 GCA_016163765.1 Magallana hongkongensis | reverse complement strand
ACAAACCATTTTGAGGCTGTAAATAACCTTTCATCTGAAAATTTAATTCATATAAATGAAGAATTCAACACTTTTTCACTAACTTTTTTTTTCACACCATGTTGACATTCGGAACTCTCAGGATTTTTCATATTAAATGCACTGAGTTAGAGTTATCTCCTGTTTTTATCTTTGATGAACAGAATATATAGCAAATTTCCAATGAAAATTTACACGTATTTGTATCGTTTCTGAGTTTATCCATGCAAATGTGATTTTCTGGAAACATGAACTAAAGAGCCTCCCGTGATTAAGCGTGAATGTAATGCGCATTCGCAAAATTGTAAATCCAAAATATCCAGATGATTTCCGGATTTTTTAAAGGATTTTTTTGGTTTATTTATTTAGCGAAGCTTGATTCAGGAAAAATAAAAACAAATTGGTAATCTTTGAGTACCAATGATTTTCAAAATATATAAAACAAAAGACAGTACTTCTCCGATTTCTCGGTATTAAAACCCCAAAATTCGAGTCTATTATTTTAATATAGTAGTATAGATATTACAATACAGTTAAACATATTGTGGTTTATATTCATAGGGTACTATGTTTCTTTTATTGTCAACAGATGCTATCCCTTTTGAATTTCGAATGTTGGTCAATCCAACTTCTCTAAAAATCATAATACATAGCTGTTGATAAAGGCAAATGTGTAGATGTTTCTTGATGATTGGAATTTTTAGAGTAATGCCCCTTTATCTGTTTTGTACATTTAATGGATAACCATTCGTTTTGTGTAGCAATATCAAGAGGCATGGGGGTGTGTGTTCTTTTGATTTTAAAACGTGTAACCATACTACATGATGAAGATTTACAATTATTTAACCAGTATCCTGAATTATAAACATATGTCTTATATCGACTACAATTTACATGTATTCTTTGTTTTGCTGTAGCTTTTTTGAAACAGGTTTTATAAAAAAGACAAATTTGAAGTACTTATTTGTGAATCTGAAATCATTATCAATGTTAAATTTTATTACCAAAAGCAAACTCTTCAAATAGGATTTATTTATATCTAACAGAAAATGTAAGACAGTTATGTAAATTTGACTCTGTGAAAATAATACTTGCAATATGTGCACCCATTCACGAAATCACACAAAAGCTTCTCACAAGAACATCTTTGGCCACACTTTCTTCCAAAAGTGGGAAAGGGGCAAATTTTGCTGCAGTTCTCCCAAAAATATCCAGTTGGACATTCTTTTAAAGTAATACATACATTTTAAAATATTTCAAAATTTGTCTCATTAAGAGTAATATTTTTTGAGTTCTTCTAAATGTGTCAACAGTCTTTGCCAAAGAAAAATAACTTTTGCACCCTTTTCAGTACATAAGCATGATTTCAGTTAAAACAATCACAAAATGAAGCTCTGCCATTCAGTCAACTGAATGTTAACTGAATGGTTTGGAAAGGTGACGGAATGGTATAACTATGCCATTCAGCTATCTTTCAGTTACCTTTCAGTCACCTTTCAGTTGACTGAATGGCAGAGGTTCATCCTGTGAATATAACAAGCAGTTCCATATTGAAGTTTCTTCTATAAGATAGCAATGTTTTTATTAATAAAAGTAAATATCCAAAAATTTGCTCTACAAAGAAAGGGGGAAATCAGAAAATTACCAATTTGCGCATCTAAGAGGTAGATATAAACATCTGGATTTTGATTTCCCCCATTCATAATAGGTTACATGATCCATCTTTCGTACAGACTAGTCCAAACTCATTCTTTTTATTACATTTGACGTACAGTTTTCAAGAGGCAAAAAGATGGCGACAAATATGGCCAAAAATATGATCAATCGATCGTTTATAACCCGCTAGCGTTCACGCTACTTAACCGCACGGAAACAGACAATAGTATAAATGATTCACAAACAAAAATATTACAAGAAACGCTTTAAAAAAATCAAAGCAAAATTACACTCTAATTACATTATAGTTCTGAAACTAATAAGAACACATGATGGAAAAAAGATGAGGAGGACGTTGGCAAACAAAATTTCCAAGGCGCAAATACGTGTTCCTAGATCGGTGTATGGGAATCAGAATGAAACCATGCGGTTCGTTATAAGATTTCCAGGGCACCTATCGATGAGGCTTAGATTTCTTGGGGTTCAACATAGGATATCTCATGAGTGTTTAAAAGCAATAAATAATAATACAAAAGCAACACTGTCACCATAAATGCTATTATCTACATAATTGATGGTTGAATGCTGGGTATTCATTTATTCTTATGATTTGTTGTTAGTTAAGATTATGCGGATGGTTCAATTTAACTTAACTGATTAGTTCTTAATCTGAAATTCAAAACTCTCCACAGTTCATATGAGATTAATTCAAAAATCACATGTACTTCGAAAACGGTGAATGTTTTCCACTGAATTACTTTAATTTTAAGAATTTTTCCCTTAGAATGCGACCGTTCATTTTTCTGGAAAAAGTTATTATACAATTGTTGCCTTTTGATGACTTCAATTCATGGCTTTATAGACCGGATGAGAATATATCGACCGAAGACAAAGTCCGTGGTTGATATACTCTCATCAGTTCTATAAAACTATGCGTTGGCCGATATCTCAATATCTTTTTATATAATAATAAATTTAAAACTAATACTCTTTAAGAGCATAAAAGTAAACTATTTGGTTCATTATATATTGGCGTTGGTTTCGCTTTTGTGATGTCATTGTGTCGCACATGCCAATGCCTGCTTTTAGTCATAACATTCTTTTTTGAGTATAGTAAGGTTTATAACAGAATTCATAGCACGGTCACGTGACAACAATCGATCAATCATATCCTTGGGCAAATGCGATATAAGAATGAATTTAGTTTTCTTTCAGTTTCATCTGTTAGTCAATTTGTTTAACATATTTTTTTTATCTTTAGATCTTCTTTTGTTTCAAAAGAATTCCTAACCTCATTTGTCCCATGTCTTAAGGTATTCAATGTAGAATGATCAAAGTTTGTATCAATAAATAAATGGTCCAATATTTGTTATCAATATATCATTTTAAAGGTGTTTTGAAATAAAACACTTCATCAAAGAAATTTTGTAAAATTGGATTATTGTCTAATTATAATGTAAATGCACCTTTAATTTTACATTGAATTCTATAAGAAATGCATGTTTTATTAAGATATTGTGAACAGTACCTTGAAAAAAAAATTTCATGGTAAATATATGCATAGACATTCTTTATCTAAATATGAAATAAAATGAATTGTTCACCGTAGATATTTGAATAGAATTAAAATTGTATTCTTTTCCAAAAGGGAAGATACATGTAGCTCTTCAAAAAAAGTTTAGGGTGCAAAATGACCAGCTCATTATATACCTTAATTTCAACTGTTAAAATGAGCAATATTTGTTTCTTTTTTTTTCTTAATTGAATCAAGATATACTAAGAGGACAGTGGAATTAAAATGAAAATGAATGATTCTTTTAATTTTAAACGGCGTTTTGGGATTGTAACATTTCCACAGATGCGTGTAAATTCTATAAAATTGGCATATTAAAAGTAATTGAAACATTATAATTCAATAACACTCAACAGTCCCGCTCTGTAAAAAAATATTTTTACAGGTAATGCGTATTCCGTTGGTTTGAAGAATTACCCAAAGAATAATTCATGAAAACAACGATTACACTGATTTACTCCCTGTCTTGAGAGGATGTTTTCTAAAAGTCAAACGAAATATGTCTATCAATTTGCAAAATTGTTTACCGGGGATTATTTTCTTATACATATTGTAAACAATTAAGGTTATTTACATGCATGATCATCAAAGATGCTAAAGATTTGTTTAAAAAAGTACGTACCAACACATTGTTCTTTGTACGAATCCCACTGTGTGTTCGGACAACAACCAAAGAGGAATCTTAACGACAATTTAAATAGAATAGATTTGATATACATAAACATTGACATTATACTGAAATTGTCTCATTATAAATACACTAATATTTTGAAACGTGAATAATAAATAGAGTGAAAAATGACAATGCAAAATAGAAAATCATATGCAATTTTTTTACGACAAAATTCAATGTCGATAAATTGTAGGCATTATGCATTGAACCACTTGGTGTTTGCAAAAAAGAAAATAAAATAAGGTCAAAATTGTTATAATTTTTTTAAACTAATATTTCAAATTCTTACTTCTCACATGGTCCATTTTTACCGACTCCCAGGCAAACAATAGTAAATAACACAATAAAAATGATGCGACCACCAATAACAAATTTGCAGTTCATTTTTAATCATTAAGTCCTAACAGACACGGTCCATCTGGGGTTGTATGAGATTTCCGTGTATTCAACTTCCTTGAAAATCATAATCTAATAACATAATGTTGGTGATGTTTGCTCAACTGTTATCAACAATAAACACACTAATTATTATATTGATTTTTTGAAACATAATTGTATGATTGGAATAGCAGTTAAAGCTTAAATAGTATTTAATGTTTTTAACAATACTAAAACAAGTTTGAACCTTATAATTTAATTTATATATCTTAAAAAAGAAAAAGATAACAAGTTTCAAAATAACACGGGTGCACTGAAAAACAAAAGAGATTCTGGAACCTTTAAGGTAACCCAAGTAAAATATACAATAGACTTGTAAATGACAAGAATTTTATTCAAAATTAATATAAACTGTGATTTTATCAATAACCGTTGAATACTTATTTTCGTAAATAATGTTGAAATTAGATATTTATTGAACTGCAACGTCTTCAAACATAGTTACTGATAGGGCAATCAGCCATGAATTAGTGCGTTTTCATAAAAAAAAAACCCTGATGTCCTTGAATTATACTGGAACCACCAACGTTTAAGAGTAACACACTATATGCATTCATGAGGTCGCATGTTTAATAAATGCAAATATTATATTATCTAAACAGTTGTGTTATTTAACACAAATAATCGGTTGCACGATAAAAAAAAATGGAATGTGTAATAAAATTATCATGTCAGTATGAAGTTATTGTTATGGTAGTTGTTTTTCGTTTTAGATTTGATTGTAATTTAATTCATTGTGCGAGCTTTTAATCATTATATATTCATAAACGGTATTCCATTCTGTTGTTATGAAAAAGGTAAAGGGCGTATTATTTTAAAGATTTTGATCCCCCCTGTTTTTAATTGAATATATTTGCCATTAGTACAAAGTGTCTAAAAAGCAAAGATTGCCAAGCCCGAAGGCGCTTGCAGTAGGTTGCGACCATTGTTGCATTGTAATGACATTTTTTTTTTTCAAATTCATTTCAAACAAATAATTAATGGGTCTAACGAGATTTTAAAAAAATGTAAGTTGTGTCCTTTTGAATACATGAATGGTCCAAATTAAAATCCTGAAATGGATATTAGCAGTTTGAAAAAAAAATCAAACAAGATAATTTGCTCAATTATTGTGCAGTCAAAATAACGACTCACCATAATACAAGGGAGCAAATTATAACAGCTTTTTGACGTGAAAGTAGTTAATTTAAATGAAATGGATATGTACGTGGAATGGTACTAATGACACAAAAATGTCATATAATTACTAAACAATTTCCGTGTTTATCTAATTACTAGTATTTTTTTTTATCATAACAATACTTAAAAGCACAAACATCTAGTAATCTGGTACAAATTTGTTAACTACATTTGGAATTCATACAAAATGGTGATTTCATAACTCAAGTACATTTTCAGGATAAGGTCCTTTGTATATAAATTATTCACAGGCACCTGACGTCATATATTTTTCTCAAAATAAAAAAAATACTCCGCTTACCTAATAATAGACAGGTACCCATCGCCGCCATCTTGGATTTATTTCAAACTGGCACATCAGCTGGAAGTTTTGCTTGAAACTCATCGGCAAAATTATTTTGCAATCCTCTCCGTCTCCCGATCGGTCATTCAACATCTAAGCTTACAACCAATTCAACCAAAAAGGGTGCATTACACCTGTCATTAATAAAAATCACCCCTCAATCTGCATCTACTGCCTTAGATATACGACAAAAGGCTAATGTAACTACTAATAACCAATTTACAAAAATAAGAGAGAACATTTTATTCCAATTCTATGTGTCATTAGAGAAAACTAATGACAGAATGAAAACCCCCCTCGAGGTAAGGAAATTACGTTTTGTGTAGTATGTCCGCCTCGAGGTAAGGAAATTACGTTCTGTGTAGTATGTAGTATGTGTACTACTAATATTCATGCACGAAGCATATTCAAATATTGACACTAGTATTCACGATTAGAAAAAAAAAATATTGAGAATATTTGTTATGCCGTCACATTTTGATGATTTGTAAATTCAAAAATTAAATTTATGTTATATATGTTAATGTTCTATATGAAAAAATGGGTAAAATGTCAATATTATGATTGATTTGTAAACTTATCACTATTATTAGAATAAGTAAATAAAATATGCTAGTAATTTCCATGAAATCTTTTTTTTTTCAGAGAAATATTGAAATGTTTTAATTAATCTACTGTGCTAGATGTAGTGTCACCGGGGTCTTTTAAAGATACAGACGTTTTGCACTCTGTATGATCGACACATGTGTTCGATGTGCATGCGAAGTAAGGCAGTACTATCTGTGCAAATGCAAATACCTTAAATTCTTAAAAACAATAATATATCTTTTCTTATATTGATTGTAGTTTCCTTTATACTTTTTTTTGACAAATATTTTTGTACAATGTGTAGTTTATGCATTTAGAAGTCCGCGCAACCTGAATGCCTCGATCGGAAAGCAACCGACCGTAACTTTATAGACCGGTATACACCCCAGTGGCAGTAGAGGAGCGATCGAACCTAATATGGCGACCAAATGATTTTATGAATTCATGTCAGCTATAAGGTGGTATTGGAAACCTCCATGTTGTGACGTATTGTTTATCGAAATAAACAATAAACTGAAGCGTAATGATATCAGTATTTTCTTTCCCGATATTGTCAGCTAACAGCGTAGCGTAGCGCAGTCGGTTAGAGGGTTTACTACGAATCTGTAAGTCATGGGTTCGGATCCCGCCTGGGTATTTAGATTTTTCACCTCTTTAAATATTTTTAAAAGCTATTTTTTGGTTAAATATTGCAAAATTTGAAAATTCTAAATCGGTGAAAGTATTCTAATTATAATGTACTTTAATCCACTTTAATATCCACATATGTCCCATACCACCTTAAATTAACCTTATTGAGTTTTGGAATATTTGCTAGATGGACGTCAAAGTGGATGTCTAATATCTTAAATTGTGTTGTCCAACGAAAGATCCTTTCATGACATAATTTTTCAGTAGAATATTTTTGTTGCCCATCTAAACTAATTGGGCTTTTGGTGAGTTGATTTTGAGTCCAGAGATTGTACTAGAATTACTCAATTCACCAATAGAGCTTTTGAGAAATTTTTGTTGTCATCTAGTATCAGTCAATGTCGCCGGCATATTGAGATATAAGACATTCATCTATTACTATTCACTTTATATGTTTACTATTACTTTTTATCTAACTAAACCAGGCTAAAACTTCTGCACACAGTAGGAATAAATAGAGTCGCTTTGGAAAATCTTCTCCTTGGTCTGAAATTTATCCAGTTTGTGTGACCGATGATTCTATATTACATTAAAAAGTAGATATCCATGTTTTTATGGATGTTCCAAAGTTAAAAAAAATCGAAACAGTTGTAAATAAGCAGCTATGAGCTATGACAGCCAAATTTGGCCCCACTATAACAATTGAATCATAATCAAACAGGTCCTTTAGAATACACAAAAACACTTTTCTACCCCATTTCTTATTTTTTTTTTTTTTTTAAATTTTTGGGGCAACTTTTTATACATCATTGAACATTCGCCAAATTCTGGAAAAACTGAAACCCTGTTGATGTTTAAGTTAAGTCCGACACAACAAGAATCTGAATGTATGTTGAATAACATAAATTATACAATTATGTTGAAATATTATATTAGATTAATTAAGTAAGGATGGTTAATACCCTAACCCATCCCTTCGTCCTACTTCTAGACCTTAATGCACTAAGTTGAACTGATATCCATGAAACATAAAATAATGGTAAACTAGGCAGCTTATAACAAATAAATGTCAAACAATGTTTCAGATGTGTCCTTTAATGGTTATTATTTTATTTGTTCTTATGCAAGTAGCCTGAATTAAAAAAAAAATCCAGAACAGTTTATTCTTCAATACATCCATCATCACTAGAGTCACTTTCATCGATTTCCTCTGCTTGCTGCAAATCGTTTGCGTCTCACATGTGTTGGAACCAGTCAGTATTGTGGGCAAATGGTTGAGCGAGATGTAGCTCATATGCCAAGTACCAAAGTACAGATGCAATATGAGCACATGTGCCAACAACTCCCGATCCAGTCCTACATCTACGATGCCAGGAAGTGACTTGGAACTCATCATACATAATCGAGAACAGGTAGGATTTTGACGAAGCATGACGACTTTGAAGTTTTATTAAAATGTTCTTGCACATATAAGTTTGCTAGACCTACTTGATACACTCCGATTGCCAATCCTCTGATCTCTTTTTCTGTCATTTCTGGAAAGTTTATATCTGCTGCATCAATTTTCTGACAGTGTCCTCTTATTTTGTCGAGATTGTCTCTTTAAACTCGAAGCTGCAAGTCGTTATTTAGTCTTGAAAGGTATAAATTGTACACCCAATTGCTTCATCGTCGTCTTTTTCTGTGCTTAGAGCTAGCAAGTATTTGTTACATAGAGATGCTGCTATGGAAATGTTTTCGCCAACAAAGGTATGAGAATGTTTGGAAGAACTCACTCAAAATACTTCCAGGATTTAGGTCTAGCGTTGGTCGATTCAACCACCTATCTGTCTTTAGTGAAAAGACGCGATGCATTCCTTTCCTCTGTATCCAGCTGTTTTTGTCCTTTTTTTCATAAGGCAGGAAGTTCCGTTTTAATGCCGATGTCGCTAAGAAAATCCACCAAATCTCTAAACCCTCAGTCAACAACGAAAACATCATGAATATTTTTTGTAATACATAATTGGCCGATATTTTTAGTCGACAATTTTAAAGAGCTTAGATAAAGATGCAGACAAAGTTTGAGGTCATGGTCAGATATGCAGACAACTTTCTTACCGGCAATCTTGAGAATCGCCGTCTTGATGTTTATAGGTTCCATTCTGGAAGGACTGCAGATGAATCTTTTGACCATTCTACGTAATAAATTCTATAATCTCTCTCACCGCCTTGCTAGCTGGGCTCTTTGACATGCCTAAAATATCGCCAATTGTTATGTAGAATGACCCTGTCGCGAAAAATCTCAGCGAAACTAACACTTTATGAATGGGGGATGAGGAGATTGTTCCTTCTGCTGGATACCAGAAGGTTGTATTTAAGCAAATCAACTTTAAAATATATTGTGTCGGGAGAAAAAGGATATCTTTCGAAAATCTCGTTCTCATTAAGGCCTTCCAATGGATTAGATTTCGTCGACGTCGAAGTTGCAGACTTCTGACGGCAAATTTGGTGAGTGAATTCACGTGATAATTTATTTGGGTTACTATTTACCAATTTCAAGATTTTCTGAGAAATCTCATTTTTTTTTTCATTTGATTCGGAAAAAAATATTGGTGGCACGCAGGTTTGAGAAAATCTCAGATTTGAGAAAAAACTCAAAGCCAAGTCTGAGTTTGAGAAAAAAATATTTGGTTGAACAGTTTGGTGAGAAAAACTCAAATATTCTGAGTAATCTCAGATTTGAGAAAATTTCAGCGTCCGTGGCCCCGATGCCTGACAAGTGAACATAATAACATCTAACAAGTGGTTTAAGAATCATGCCTCCATGCAAATTTTATCATTATAACACAACTAATGGTAGTTACAAAGAATTGTGAGAAAATGTCAACGCATTTAAAGAGAAAGTACGACGCATCTTATCAAAAAACCGACTTGAAAAAAAATTTCCGATCGGGTTCGGTATTTTTGTACTACTCATAAATGTTAAACTTCCAGAAAATTACAAAAAAAAAAATAATCTAATTATTTCAATAAAATCAATAATTACGTATAACCCATAAATATATACATCGCAACGAGTTACGGGGTTCAGCCTTCTATACTATTATGCATGCGTATTTACTATAAACAAAACACATGCAGGGCTCACGAAGATTCTCCTGGACAGGTTTGTTAATAGAAATATGTTTTTTTTTTACTTCTCCCTGGTAATAATTGTTCAAAGTTGTTAAAATAACCAGAATATTAATTCTATAAGCATGTATTTTGCATGTTAATCACAGGAGTTGTTGCATGTACAACCTAAAATTCATTTTGTAAGTGAGGCCCTTTAAGGGGTTTTTTGACATGTTTATGTATGTTCATTTTAAAATGAATTAAAATTTATAAACCATTTATAAATTATCGAGCAAGAGATGATGTGTTCCGTTTAGAGAGTCTCTTTTATCTCGTAATCCAAACTAATTGTAGTCGGGCGAAGGTCATGTAGTTTTCAGCACGTGTCAATCACTGTCAATCAAAATCCACGTGGTACAAATAAACTTTATTAGATTATTCCGGTTTGCACGACCCTTGAATTTCCGGAAGCTCATAATTACATTAATGAGGTATGTGAAAGGGATTTTATGTACTTCAAAGGTCCCAATCAACGTTATTTCTTATTTCCTAACAACACAATCAGTAAATCTGATGTTAAACGACGTTAAACACACACGTGTCTTCAGCCGTACTGTCTCTTTAAATATTAAGAAATTAAATACGATACTTTTATAACGCCAAAACAATTATGATTTGACTCCACGAATTCTAGATCTGAAAAGTCGACTTCTCGATTCAGGGTATAATAATAATTGTTTTTATCAGTATCAATTTATCTGACATGTCAACATAAGTGTTAAACAAGTAATGATAATCATCTTACAGGTCAACTCATCGATTTTTGATGTTGATTTGCCTAATTTTTATGTTGTTTTGTTAGATCATTTAATTTATGTAGACCGATCAGAAACATATGATGATAACTAAAAAGCTTGTAATTTTTAGACAAGTGAATAAAAAGCAAGTAGACATAGAGATCTAAAAAGTATGAAAATCAGAGAAGTCCATAACCTATCTGACAAGAAGTAGCAGAACTTTGCCACCATAGACTTCTATTTTAACCTCTGTTGGTTTCCCATGGGGTACAGTAAAAAAGATGGTTCGCACATTATATCTTAATAGTAAATTAAGATGTTTAATTTTGTATGTCATTTTGAAATATTCCCTTCATTGTAAACACAGTGAAAATGTAAAGAGAACGTGTCAAATGTAAATATCTAATTAATTTATTATTGTCGCTAAAATTGAAGTGACAACATTTTCTTAAAGTTAAAATTGCAAACTCGAATTTAAAACCGTATATAAAAATGAATACTTGCCATTTGTGCACCCATGCAGGAAGTTACACAAGTGTTTCTCACAAGAACACTGATAAGCACACCTTTTTCCAAATGATGGATATTCACACACTTTGCTGCAATTCTCATCAAAATATCCAGGCGGACATTCTTTAAAACAAAAAAATATCTTTAAAAAAAAGGTGTTCAATTCCTTTCATATTGGTTCAAAAAAGCTCTTTCCTTCATTGTTTCGGCCACCCAAATTCGTTAAAGATTTAAAATGAAAATTTTTAAAAAAAATAAATCAATTATTTATATCAATCCTGGTCAAGCAAGTGGAAGATATATATTGACATTTGGGACAACTTTTTAATGATCTATCTATATGAGGGTCGAGCAGATGGAGATCCAAGAGAGGGGGGGGGTGTCACCTAAATACCTGTTTTTTTATCTTACAAACTCTAAATTTTCTTTTTAAGAAAAAGTCCAACCATAATCTATGCCGAAAGGAGGTAAAGTGCTAATAAAGGGGTTGGGAGTAGAGATCTTCATTTATTTCAGATGTACTTACATTCTCGAGAACTAACTATTTTCGGACTTTTTTCCCCTAAATCCACGAATATTATAATTTAGAAAAAGGTCCGATTCGTATAAAAATAATTTTGTAAAAATGTTAGTTAATGATCGAAGTATTGAGGTAAAGTTAGTAATATATCTTTTCTTTCAGGCGGATCTAAATAGCAACATTTTTATGATACAGGTAACATTTCCTGATGATGATGGTATTCTTTAACTGTTTAGACGAAGTACAAGTCTCCTTTAATTTCAAATGTGTTGAATACTGTGTTTAGTGAATAACACTCACATAATAAAACAATGTTTATGTAATAAAAATCATTTAATGGCATAATATACATTAAAAACACTCACAGCATTTTTCAATTTTCTGCCTGAAGTTGAACTTTTATGTCAACATTGTGACTAGTTTACCTTCTCTACAGAAGAGCGTAACAGTGGAAAAAATTATAACAGTTTTAAAATAATAAAAAAGATTTATATAGTAAACAATGGTAACAACTATTTTCTCTTACACTGAACACTTTATATGTAATTTTGTTTTACTTTTATTTTCATATATTGACTTCAGTGGATTAAAATCACTTGTGAAATAAAATTTTAAAACCCACAAAATTTTGATTTCGTTTGAAATTGGTATGATTTTGTTAGTTTATTACTTTTCAGTCCCTAAGAGTACAAAGGTAGATTTTATACATTAATATCAAAACATACGACAGTTTCTTATTAACACAACATTTAAGAAAAAAAAAACACTTTTTTCTGAAGAATTCTTTCTAAAAAAAATGACAAAAATGAAGAATTATCATTTCTTGGCATCCTGCCAACATTTGCGCCCTTGGGTCATCATTTTGTACATAGAAATATTACACAAATATGCAGCCATTAATTGTTGGGACAACTTTTTTGATAATATAGTCTTCTTTCCTACAAATGTCGTTTTTTTGTAGTTATTTACTGAATTTTTTTTTTTTTTTTTAAATAAATCTCTGTTTAAGGCTTATTTACAATTATGCAATACTGGCTGTTACTGTAAATAGAAAAAAAAGTGCAAAAACAAACATCTTAAATCTGAAAATAAATGTATCCTTTATAGCTATGCTAAAATTATGTTTATTGTTGAGACTTGCTAACATTGCTTTTTCCATATTTGCCTGGTTTTCTCGTACACATACTCTTAAAACATTTTTACCATATAACGACGATAGACGAAGGCCAATAGCGATACGACAACTGAGTGACTCAGTTTAAAAAAAATATCTAAAAAATCTTTATGCAGAAAATATTCGGGTATTCTTTTCTTAAAGAATAAACAGTTAAGTCTCTCTTTTTTTTTAAATCGGAACTGACGGTGCTTTATTAATTATTTAAACTAATATTTGATTCATTTTAATTGATATGTCTTTGTTAAAAAACATAAAGAAAACTTACCGAAACATTGTTTTTGGTTAGAATCCCATTGTGTGAAAGGGCAGCAACCAAAAGGTAATCTTTAAAAAAAATATTTTCATAAACATTGGTAAATCTGCGTTTGAAAGCAGCCTTTTTTTTTTTTTTAGATATTCAGACCTGTTCTTTACTCATCTGCTTAAAATACCAGGGACTTTAATAATGGGTCCCTAGAAAAATTTATCTACATGTGCATTTTATTGCAATCTCATGTTTTCGTGCCTTTCTTGACTAGTTGAAAAACATCAAATCAAAAGTACACATTTGATTTAAGGGGAGACAGGGCGTTGATCACGTGACTATTGCTGATCACATGACAATTAGTTTAGAACATAGTAAAAGAAAAATGGCAGTTAAGTAGTTTAAATCGTTTTTAAAATCTATAGATAAGATAAGAAAATACACCTCTATTCAAAGTTACGCCCTAAAATCAAATTTGTCAGTTCTTTTTTAAATAAGCTAACATATACTTTTCTCATGTATCATGTAAACTCTCCTAATCCAAATTTTAGGTGTTGGGGAAATTTGAACGTTTTTAACTTAAGTAGTATGTAGATGGACATTATCATCAGTGAATAATATAATCATTCATGTAATATGTTCTAATGGTTATTGTATTCATATGAGTAAGTAAATCAAAGAAAATGTATTACTTTTTTTATGTTTCAAATCAGAAACTGTAACAAAAAGTCATAATTTGAGATATATGGGTATGAGTGATTCCTATTGTAGTATCTTTGATGAGTCTGATAAAGTGGTAATGCCATTATCATATGTTAAAAAACAAATACAAAGATTAATTTTAAAATTTTAAAGAGAATTTCAGTTAGTAATTTTTATATAATATGATTATAATTCAGATTTGGAATTTAAATCTTAAAAATTTGAAGTGTTGACTTTATCAATATTTTTGTAAAATTATGATCATATTGCTAGATAAAAGGGCTAATTAAGATATATTTCTGGTTTTAAACTTATTGAATAAAATTTGCTAAAAACTTTCAACAAGTTATTTACTTAAAAAATTGAAACTATCATAACAATTCATAATGCAAGGAAAAGTGTAGCATATAAGTAATTCATATCAAAATATCTCCCTTGCAAGGCAAGGAAGTGGTCACGGAATTATTGTATGTTGTAGATTACATCTTAATGTTGTTAAGAAAAGCCAAAGAAAAAAATACTTAAAAAAACTTTACACTGCAACGTCCTGATCCCTCTAAATACATTTATTATGACTTCTATTACCCTACTTTGCATAACGTTTGGTAAAACTATTTTATTTTGTATTCAAACGGTTTTATCACATTCTGTATCACCATTCTGTATGTTTTTTCTGACATCTGCAATAGTAAAATTGTAAAAAAAATTGCTCACCTACTTGTATAAATTAGACAATGAAAAAATGAATATTGTAATAACCAAGGTACAATAGTTATACATTGTAATCGTTGGTTGTTTTACTTTATTGCAAACCTTTGCTGTTACAACAAGCTTAAAATACCCTGCCTAGGAATACTTTCACAAAACAAAACGATAATTTTTGTACACCATCAATTTTTATATATACTGTTACGTAACGTTGTGCAGTTACATTGAATGTTCCATTCACTTCTTATAACAAATACTGAATTAATAATTTTCAAATTGAAATTGTACACAAATTTCTTACTCGCTACATGGTCCTTTTTTACTAACTCCAGGGCAAAGGAAATAAAGAATCATAAGAACGATGATGTGGAAAATGGTTATGATTGAACAAATCATTTTTATATCATTCGATCCCGAAATATATTGTGATTTTGTTTTGCATAATGTAAGGCTCTCCATATATATGATTGGTTAAAAGCAATGTAAAAATAGATCTAGATGTATCCGGTGTTTATTTTTGACATGTTTAAAACTCTAATCATTTTTGATAATTCGTGTAGCAAAGCTTTTTCCGAAAAGAAAATTAAATTATGTATTCCACTAAATGAAGAACGATAAGTTTCATTGCCCAAGATCAAAAAAAAATCAAACTGAGGAAGAGACAAAAATACTTTTAGGTACACATTAAATAAAAAAAAAAACCAAATGACATAAAATGAGGACTAAGTTTCAGGAGAGAGAATCTTATTGTAACAACACACTTTGAAAAAATTACGCACTTTGAAAAATAAATTTCAAAGTGCGTTAAATTTGAGACCAAGTTAACCCACTTTGAATTTTTTTTCCAAAGTGCGTTATGAAGGTACATCAACATTTTTTAACATTGAGACACTTAATGCACTTTGAAAAAATATGTATAAATCATAAATTCTGAAATAGACTTTCTAATTGGTTGATAGTATGATGATTTGTTAACATTAGTAAATCTCATTTATCGTCTTTGAGAACTAGGTTGGGGGTGGGAGTGGCGGTTAACCAAAGATACATGCCAACTACGAGTACACCATTTAACTGATTACAGGAAGACGGTCCACTGCCCGTCATTTTTTCTGCCAAAAATTATGAAATTCAGCAATTTGGAGTAAACATTTTTCAGATGGGAAAAAGAAATATGCTTTGTTGTGAATTATGTACAGTGGTATTGAAATACGAGCTGACCAAACAATATTTTTTCCATTGGTATGTTAAAGAATCTATAAGAGTTTCAACATAAACCCTACTTTCAAATTCTAATCAAATAAATCACTTCATTATAAAAAAAAGTTACAATAACAAACCTTATATTATCAAACACTTAAAAAAGCATTAGGATGGGGTTTTTTTTCTCGCACTAATGACCTTCTAAAAGATCATATTGTTTTTGATAAACATAACTAATTAACAATTCATTTTTTCTCACGATGTTTATTTTTTAGCACATGCAATTGAAGCCAATTGAAATATGTTATACAATGATCTCTATTATCAATATATAAAAACCAGTTTTGTCTGTGGCATAGCCCAATGGTCCAGATAAGAAGTAGATTTGCTGCATATACAACAAAAGGAATATACAGTTGCTAAGCGATGCAATTTATGTCATATTTGAATAATTCAAATATCTTCAGTTGTCTCCAGTTGTTCATTATGTGTAAATTGTCAAACTACGTTAGCTAATGAGAAAAAAAAAATAATTCTAATCGAGAAAATGTTTATCAAGTTAGCTTAGCATGCATGGGTCCCATTGAACTAAACAAGGTTGAAACAATCATTTACTGCATATAAAAGAATCAACAATTTCGACTAAACCCTGAACAATTTTTTCAAAATGCGTTAACACCGACGGTATAAACGCATTTTGAAAGTGCGTTGACTTGGTCCCAAATTTTGACGCACTTTGAAAAAAATTTTCAAAGTGCGTAATTTTTCAAAGTGCGCTGTAACAACGCATGCAATGCTTGAAAATAAACAAGTTTTAAACAAAAGACTGTTTTAAAAACTCATAGTAGAAATGATTTTGATTTACAGTTTTATGTATTTTAAAACAATGTAAAGGCAGAGTTTCAATATGTTTTGTTTTCGATATACACGTAATAGAGAAGTGAGAAGATAAATAGTAAAATTAAATGGTATACTAATATTTCCGCATTGAACAACAATTAACGGCACGAAAGGATATATTCTGGTACATAAAGTTACAGAAACAATTATAAGCAATTTATAGTCCATAATTATAATAACATTATAAGTACATTTTCAGGATAAAGCTTTTGTAAATCAATTGAAATTTTTAGTTATTTAGGTAAAATTTAAAGCAACGATCACGGTCTTATACTTGAGCTTTTAAATGATATAATTTTGTAGGATATATCGTTAATTATTATCAAAGCGGCTAATTAAAAATAAATATAAATTGTTATTTTACATAACATCAATTCATTAATTTGTGCATTTAGTCTGTAATCAAATAAAAATTCTCAATTGTGTCTTAGCAAAAGAGAAAGTTTTTTTTTTTACAGATACGTCGGAGGATACATTGGTCTGTCAAATAAACTTAACCACAACACATTTGTTAACATATAAATAAAAACTTAAGTATATGTATACATACTTTTTTCACATGTAAATATTATTGTTAATTGTGTAAAAACATCGGTAACAAGTTTTAGTAAACGTGTTAATTCTGTTATTTCAATTTCTTACATTTATAATCATAAATGCGTATGCAGTTTTTATTTTGAAATCATGGATGGTCCTTCCATTTCACTAATCAAACGATTCATTAGATGCAATTTCGGGGGTAATTTTCTCGTACAATTAAACTACAAGGTCTCTAGAAGTTTACAGGAGTAAATGTATTCAAACAATAAAATTATTTTCTGGTTATTCATGCAGGATAATAAGGTGGCGACATCAGCTACGTTTGCATGTATCATCAAGTCAAAGTTAAAATTCACTGATAGATGACACAGGCATTTCACAGACAGGGTCGTAGGATCAAAGCTGCTCCCTGTATAGCTCTATAAAAACCATGTACATTGTTATGCGAGATTGACAAATACTGTATAATCTAACCATGTAACAAAAAAAAAATGAACATGATCATTCAAAAAATACTCTTACAGAAGGTGTTTTTTTTTCTTTTTCTGATTATTTTTTTCCGGGGAGGGGCTTGTTTGTTTGTTTGTTTGTTTGTTTGTTTGTTTTTGGCTTTTTTTATGCTACATAGCTCCCGTCAACCCATGCTCTTTTGTACCGACTTTCTGAACTAAAAAGATACTTTAAGAAATTGTGCTTCTTAGGTGAAGCTGCATTAGTGGAAAAAGTCAGATCGTGCTACTTACTAACAGGATACACCAAGAAGAATTGTAATTTAATACATAATATATCGATATAAAATGGGATACATATATTTGTTTTAAAAAGCAGCACAAACGAACTGGCCGCCTTAGAATATGTTTGTATGTTACCGTTTCAGTAACTGTCACTGGCATTTGAAATTAAAGCATCATTAAATAAAGCTTTTTAGTAATGAAAATGATTTTCTTATTGATTTAAAAGGGATTTTATTTCCAAATGAAAAAAAAATTGTTGTCTCCTAAAATATGTTGCGATTCCTTGAGGCTTGATGGTTGATTCACTTAAAAAATATTCATTCTGTTGTTAACTTCATTTAAAGTGTGGTTGTATATCGGACACCGTTTCTTGAAATTTTGTTTTAAAGATATCCGAGTATAATAGAAAGTATATCATTATGCTTTCATTTGTGACAAATGTGGCGAACATATTGTTATCCCCTCGCGCAACTTCTTGCGAAGGGGATATAGCATCGCTACCGTGCGTCTGTGTGTTCGTATGTGTGTATGTGTGTGTGTGCACTCCATTTCAATTTTCTAGTAAATTTAAAAAAAAAAAAAAAACCTTCCAATAGAACTTCCTCAACCTTTGCACAAATATGCCTCATTGTAAAAGATTAAAACAAGTGCAATGTCATATTAATTGGTCAATTTTTTATGCAAAAACTTAGATAAAATTACACCATTGTAAAGGAGGTGGGCATACATTATGACAAAATTCGTTCAAAACTAAAAATATTTATCATAGGTTGCACACTTCTGTAAAATAACAAATCAAAAATGCATGTGCCTTTCCAAACCATTTTAATATTACAAATTATTATTTCATTAAATCAATGTCATAATCAACTTTGTATACGAGTTATCAATCGAAATTTCTGAGTAAGAGACACTAAGAGTTATCAATCACCCAGAGCGAAAGAATCGTGACAGAAAAACGTTACGGTGAGTTAATAGAGTTAATAGCTTATTGTGTGTTTGAATGTTTGTTATTATCCCCTCTCGCAACTTGTTGCGAGGGGGATATAGCATCGCTGCTGTGTGTTCATTGTCAGCTCTTTAACAAAATTCCAAGAAAAACCCTCTAATGAATATTCATCAAACTTTGTACACTTCTTTGGCATGGTAAAAGGACAAACCCGGTTTGATTTCCAAATGAATTTATTCAACATTTTTTAAATTATCGTAAAAAAGCGAAGTTTAAACATGAATTTTATGTACGACTTGACAATAGATATTTCCGGTAATTTAGTGAATCGCTAACGTATGCAGTTCAAATCAACAACTTGAGATTTTAATCTAGTAAAGGTTAAAAAAAAAAAAAAACTCCAAACGTTTTGTAGTATTGGAGGGTTAGAAGATTGCCCACAGGTAAAAGTTGAAGCGGGCAAGAAATTTAAGTCATCCGATTGACATCGAAACAACCAGTCGACAAACGGGCAAATTTTCCCGTATTACTTACAAAAGAACTGGTCCAAAATTCAGAGGAGACTTTGACAGATATCGCACATTTATCACGCGAAGATTGTTTCATATTATTAATAGCTGCATATCTACTACTATGGGTTGACATACCACAATTGCACAAGCAATTAGAATTGTCAGAGCAGACTACAGATCGCTAGATCCTCAGATTATTTCATAATATATACAGACCATTTATGAAAATGAATGTCACTTAATGAATCTAAATTATTTAACTTTAAAGCATATGTGTACATGTTGAGTTTCTGCTAGGAATAGGAAAACTGTGCAACCCCGTACATGTAACAACCCCCCCCCCCCCAATTTTTACACTACAAAGCTTGGGGATTAGGATAAAATAGATATAATGAATTCAAATTGGTTTTTAGAAATACTTGTGTTATATTTAATTTGATCTGATAAATTTTAATCTGAAAAATTTACATGTATTTTCCTAAAAAAAATGCATTTCCCCCTACAACAAGTCATGTCGCGAGGGGATGCTCCGCTTTGCGGTGCCCGTGTTATCGAATTATTTTTGCGGGCGGAGAAGTTCTGATGGTACATATACGTCACCTCACTCTGGATCTAGCTGTAGATGCATGTATCGTAGTAAGAGGGCTTGGGCATGATCTAAGCTGTTCGGGTTACTCCCCAATAAACATGTTTTATGAGTTTTGAGACCAATGGTAGAATATCTCATCTACGTGAACCCATTTACTTGTATGCATTATATAACACCCCCACCCCTCCCCCGCTCCCTCAACAAACTCTTTTTACCAATTGAAAGCTTCAAAATAGAAAATTACAAAACTTCCTTTTAAATAATATAATGCATTAACTGATTGTATGAGCGCTGCATTTTCTTATTATAATGATCTGATACGAGTCTTTTCACCACGTATTTCACACAAAGTTCATGCATAGTAGATTTGATATCGTAGCTAAACTACTTTGTGGTTTGGAAGGTGGGTCATTATCCATTAAGTTTTTTTAGTATTGTGTGATATCAATTTGAAGACATATGTGTGTAAGAAGTCCCATTAATGGGAGACCGCTGTAACAACGTGATTGTTGAATCATGATCATAATGTTTATCGGCTTTGCCGATCCTTCTTTGAGATTGACCAACCCAATATATTTCTGCTGTTCGTCAGAAGCAAACCTAAGAAGTGATAATAGGTTAATGGTTACAACGTATCGTGGCATTATTTGTAAAATAAACATATCAAAACAATTACCGATAACGCGATGTGGATTTAAATCCATGGATGGTAGGACCAACGAAATCTATGAAAAATTGCACGAATTACAATAATTCTACAATTGATCGTCTACTAGTAATGACAAAGCATTTAACATGCTTTGTCATCGCTGCAAGGCAGCATGGACTCTATGGCCATGGACATTTCTTAGATGGGTCAAGCTTGGACAACTTTGGCTCAAACTTATTTGGTCAAGGACCGGAATATCACTCTCAAGAAAAAAACGCAAGGCGGACGATACTGATAGTGAATGGGACTCAGACATAAGTAACATCTTGTATGACGATGACATAAACAGCCTTATTAATGGATCGAGAAAACAAGAAGTAGAAAAAGAAGAAAATGCCGATGATGAAGATGAATGGTTCGATGATATCGATCAATCATTAGAAAACGATGATGATATCGGCCCACACACTAATCCAAAGTTGGCGAATAAAGCTAACAAGGCGTTTTCCAAATTACCTTATTGGGAAATATTTAAAAAAAAAAGAAGAATACTTACAAACGACCAAAGAACTGTGAGAAGGTCATAATGCCCAGAATCAACACAAAAATCTGGAGGCACATGAAAGATGGTTTCATGATAAAGAGAGATGACACAAATTTAAACATGCATAACTAAGAGTGCTTTTGCTGTTATGCGTGTAGCCAAATATACTTTAAAGGAGAAACAATCAGTAGAAGGCAAAGAAGATGCAGTACGGGTGTGTACTGACATCCTTTGTTGACTGGGTGATGCTGTATATACTTGTATGTCTCAGTAACTTAACTGCTTTTTGGGTACGATTTATTAAAAACGTTTGAAAGAGAGCAGAGAGGCCAACAGACTAGAAAGCGATCCTTACCAATCAAAGAACTGGAAAAGAATGGGCTCCAGGTCCCAATATACCCGAAAAAACGAGAAACCTTCAAAAAGAAACAGAGAAAGGTGTAGTAGAGACTTTACAGACTGTAAATTAGATAAACAGTTTTACTAGTTTGCATGTAAAAGAAATAAGATCAAGTCAAATGGACTGTAATAATAAGTATCAAATGTTTGTTTCTAAAGCCTGAGCACAAGCAACGATATACAGAATTTTGAAGGAGGAAGAGTAAAATAATTCTTAAATCAATGGAAGACCTTAACATCAGATAATGAAATCCTGAGTATAAACAAGGTTTGCAACCGGAGTTCATTTCAAATCCTCATCAGAGTAGAATTATTACATAATATTTTGCGATTATGATAATGAGATAGAAAATCTTATTGATTAAGTGTTATTGTTGATTAGCTTTTTGGGGGGTGATTCTTTGAATTATTTGCCCATTGGATTTATCTTTTAGGGTGATTTTAAATATTGAAGTACGATGAACTTGCGCAATCTCATGTGATTCCTCCATTCCCGGCAGTGATGAAGTAGAATTCCAACCAATCTTCAACTTACAGGTAAGTCTCGTTTAGTGTCCAGTAATGTCGATGTACCTATACTGTTTACATTTTCAATGTTCTTGTGAACATGACACGTGACTGTCGGATATTTCTACGTTCGTCTGGTAAAAATCATTATTTGGCAATATGGCGGACTCTTCGCCTACTCAAGTCGTAATTTACATTACCTAATAATCCGCGTTTTGTTAGTTCTTAAAATATTTGGTAAAGTTGTCCTTTGGAATTACTTTTAGAGTAGAGTAGTTGCCAATTGAATTGACGTCACGTTCTTGTGTGTGGAGCCAAATAAAATGGCAACGTTGATATTTGCCCAGACATCTGCGGAGGAAAGTGAGAACACTTTTAAAATCAAATAGCGATAAAAACATTCTTAGTAAACAAGGGTGACTCAAAAATTTGCAAATACTATTTGAAAAGTAAGAATTATTATTTTGAAGAGTTTGATTGTGTAAAATTGGACGAAATTTAAGGCCTTTTTTACATTAATTTGCGTAGATCATCGCTTTTCTGTGAATATATTTAAATGTCTCACTTGAATGTCCTTGGGAAAACAAAACACAATGCCTCGCCGTCAATAAGATTGTTTAACCCAATATATTTCTGTAGTCAGTCAGTAACAAAACTAATAAGTAATCGTTTTAACCTCATATTTTGTTAAGTCGTTATAGAAGATAACAAGATCACTAATCAGTTACAAAAAAATTATGTAAACTCGACTCAAAACAATGCAGAATATTTGCACATATAAACCTACATAATAGGTTTTATGTTAATAAGGCAATAAAAAGTATGTCAATGTATAACTTATAACACAACTACAGAGGCTTATCGGGGCCCATATTTGTTATCCTGGATTTTATTATTATTATTTTTTTTTTGTTTTACAAAGATTGATTCACCAGTTCTACAACTTATATTTATATCTGTAGTTGACATGGCTGCTAGCGAGGGGGTCATAAATGTGAAAGGAAGCCGGAATGCCGGAGAAAATCCACATTCCCAAGAAGGCGACCATCATTTAATTCCACAAACAACTGTCGATCATGTGGATTGAACTCGGATCGTAGAGAAGGGAAGCGAGTGCATTGTCTATTACGCTACTTGGAGCGTTACATTTTATTATTAATGGTTTAATGCGAGTCTTTCACGCCGCGAATAAAGAAAAAGACTCACATTAAACGAGAAAATGCAACGCTCATGAAGTTAGTTTATGCATAATAACATTCGATGTCGTAGTTCGATTACATTGTAGTTGAAATAAGAGGTTATCTTCTAATAAAATTACTTAAAGATCAGTAATATCAATTTTAAGCCTGTTGTGCGAAACAAACCTATCGATGGGAGACTGTTATAACAAATTGAATGTACTTTTTGAGCAGATAACACATTTTTGGGGGAAAGGACTGCTCATTTCTAACGCCCTTAATAGGGTTACAAATGCAGATAATTATATGGATGCTTGACAAAAAAAAAGCGTTATTATCAGATTTTTTAAATTTAAATTTCTTTATTGTTGATTGAATTTCGTGGAGACAATATTCGTAATTTGCTATTTTTACATAAATTAAAAGACAACATTCCGTGCAATTCCATATACTTGTATGATTATACATGTGTAAGATAAATATTATTACTCATTGTTCGTTGTGCATTTTAATTTATGGATGATAGGACCTACGAAGACGTGTGTTTCCTTTCGAACATTAAGAGTTATCAATCAACTGGTATCGTTTAAATTGTTTGTAACAAAAAAATAACTCATCTATCTACCTTGTTATGTAAAAAGGTAAATTTATAATGAGGAAGATGTTATATAAACATTACTGACGGCCAAACATCTGTTGACATTTTGATAACAATTTTTCTTTTGATAAAAATGATCATCATATGATATCACTTCTCATTATCATGGTTTTATGGCGCATCATCATAAAAATATTTTTATATTATAATTTTTTTTATTTCACTCTAGGAGAAACATATTAAATAAATTCAATACAGTTTTTTAAATACCCTTTTATTCACGCATGCTCGCTCACTCACATTCAACTTTATTGGTAGAGGCTGCTTAAATTGAAAAAAATAACCAAGTAAACAAAAACATCAAAAGAATAAAACAAAACAGAAAAAAACCCCATAAAAAATACACAGAGTAGTTATAAAAGAGGAAATATTACGACAGATGAAAGCACGAAATAAGTAACTAATTAACAAAAAGTTAATTGAGACAATTAACATGACTATGATTGAATAATAGTGTCAAAGATAGATAACCAGGGTTGTCAGGTATTGACAAATTTATGCATTTCAAAATTTTTACAAGCTATATATTTTTCAACCTTGTATTTGTTGAATAAATAGAATAAAAGACCAGAAAGGCATGGCAGTTTGCCTTTTTTTAAACAAGTA
Organism: Magallana hongkongensis; assembly: GCA_016163765.1. Lineage (NCBI taxonomy): Eukaryota > Metazoa > Mollusca > Bivalvia > Ostreida > Ostreidae > Magallana > Magallana hongkongensis. The sequence goes on along the minus strand of WFKH01011925.1, from coordinate 28,160,575 downwards.
AACAAATATTGCTTTGAACATAGAATAATTAAATAAATAACTGTTGTTTTTAGACAATGGAAATTCACCTAAATAGATATTAACTACATTAAAACCATTTCTTAAGGAAGCAGCATGGTAAATATGCAAGCTAAGGTTACTCCATATTGTGGATACTTTTACACAGTTTATAAAGACATGCTGAATTGTCTCAACTTCATTTTTACAAAATAAGCAACAGTCAGAAGACACCACATTAATTTTCTTTAAGTAATGATTCCCAAGTAGAATGAAGTACATGTATAACATTTGTTGTACATACATATAACTTAACAGTAATATAAAAATGTAAAAAAGGAAAAGGGGAAAAAAACTAAAACAATTTTATCATAGAATGTTACACAACGTATTAATTCAAAATACCAAGCCAGTTTAGAATATTACTTGGTTATTTGAATTATGTCTTGTAAGTAGTTTTTTTTTTCCTTCTTCAATTGAATCGATGGTGCCCGATGTCAAGTATTTTCTAAAAAAAAAAAAAAGGGGGGGGGGGGGCGGGGGATATGAATTGATTACGTAAATATAAAATTTATGAACTTAAGACTATCATTTACAATGTTATATGATATCTATTGAAACACATATTAAGCTTTGATGACACCATATTCTTTCCATTACTTTGGCCTTTGAAAAACAGAAAAAAAAAAACCAAACCAAAACTCAAACAGATAACTACTGGTTGTAGAAGTTAAAATTATCATTTTTCGTACAATTCTACTGTTTTGGTCTCAGTAGGATAATGTATCATTCAACTTAAGGAATATTCTCGAGCAGGTTTTCTCACCAAGAGCGACAATCAACAAAACACGGACTACGATGACGCACACAAGGATGCTAAGTCTGCAAAAATAATGATTTATTTCAATAAAACATTTCCTAATTTCGATCCATTAAAACAGAAGAAGAAATATTATAGTTAAAGAGGTTCGCTCCTCAGGTTTTGGGTAGCTATATTGGGTCACCTCTAGTCTGAAAATTCTGCATCACATATTAATTCTAGTAGTATATTTATATTTTACAATGCCAAATAAACTTGATTGTATAAAATTGTTTCAATTTTTTTTTATTTTTACAGAGTTTAGTAAGAGACTATATTTTGTGGCGGAAGGTTTTCAAGAAGAAAATGAACAATTTTCATAACTCATTAGTTTTAGAGTACTGTTACTTTAGCTTTCTAATTTTCAGCACAGACCAAACTTCTGGATAGTTTGTGTATTATGATATATTCATGATGTTCTAATAAACATATTTAAACATTATTTTAATATTTCTATCAATATATTTTGGCATATTTAGCTTATATTTCATAGAAGTTAAGAAAAAATTAACTCCAATTTTGGCCTGAAATTAGCTTATTTCATGCTATATCTCAAATTTTTGAGATGTGACCCCTACTTGTTTTACTTTTAAATGAGACATTAAATGTATATCAATTTGTATGCAAAGTTTTGGAAAGATGACATTACTATAATTTTTTTTATTTGCGTTATAATTTGATTACTCAAAAATTTTGTAACATCTGTTGTTGTGTTCTTTATGTACTGGCCTTTGAAGCCACCAGTAAGGAAGAATTTTTAATCTTTGACTTAGATTTTACTTTTATAGTCACTACATGTGTTCAACTTCATACTGTATAAAAATCATAACTAAATAATAGTTCAAACTATAAATATTTGTTTGATTTCTTCAAATTATCAATTTCCATGTCAAATTTTAGCAAAAATTTCGGGAAAATTATCATTTCTGTTTGGATCCCAATATTTCCAAAAAATGGCATGTGACATGGGTCACAAATAAAATAAATGAACATTTTAGGTCCCTGTCTTTATATCCAGGTGGTTTGCGGATGATTGACATTACTATTATTTCAGGAGCCAACCTCCTTAACCAAACACACAACATTCACAAGAGAATAAATTACTTATTGTTACTTTACGTCAACATTAATACACAATGTGTACTAACATAAGACCAGGTATTTTCTAAGGTAGTATGAAGATAGTTCATTCCTTGATTAAAAGATGTTGCCATAGACAAGGTCTGCTAGTGGATGTTGGATTAATAACAGCTGATTCAGTTGTTCATTGTGATTCTGGTATCTTCTTCAATTTCATGTGGTAAGACTCTCAGTCTGGATTGAAATTTTTTTACATATATTTATAAGGTAACTTCTCTTACTAATCGGATTTCTATTGCAAAAAATTATAAGTAATTTTAAAGACTGAATTAAAACAAAAACGTTTTTATGTTCTTTTGTTTTTACTTAATTTAACTTATATTAACTTAGATATTATACTTTTTGTTGACAAGTGTGTTGTCGGATATGCAATACATGTTTCCGCTTTGCCCTTTCGAATCCTTTTCCTGGTTATAATTTTCACCTGCACCTCGTACACATGAAGAAAAAGAAAATATCACATCAGAGTATATTTTATTTTAAGTTAGATGTAATAATTTTAAGTTCATTCATGACAAAAAAAATATTCTTCATTTCCTACCAAAAATGTTCCATCTTCGTGCGCTTACTTTAATCGCTTAATTTTTCCCGACATTTGTAGAACAATATAATAGCATTCAAATTAAGAGCACCTATTGTTTGTGATGTGTTTACAGCTTTTCTTTTCAACTGCTGCATTCCATCTATTCGCTGTTCTAGGACATGACATACAATTTTTAGCTGTTGCTTTCGATTCTTTGCATCAATTATCAGCATTTGCCAAAATCTGCGATCGTAATAATTTGTTGTTTGTGCATTATTCTGTATAATATCTGTAAAAAGTTACGCCAATACATATGCATGCAAAACAGGTAATAATCTGTTTATTTCTATCTTTACAGATTGTTTTATGATAAATTGATTTAAAAAGCATAGCATAACTTACCTCTGTTTATAGTTTCAAAGTTAAAGCAAAGACAATGATAAATAAATGCAACTATTAACATGTGCCTGTAATTCTTAAACAATATGCATTAGATTGTGAATCATTAAACTCTTGTTAGCTTTGAAAACGAATATCTACCCTATATTTTGAAAATGCATTTTTACTAAGGGCAATTAATGTTTGTCGTCCATTAACAATTTGGAACACTGCAATATTCATTTAAATATGTGTTGTGTTTGAGGAACGGAAAATAGCATTAACAAACTGTAAACCGTCTCAGAAATCCATAAAGCAAATCTACTTTATTATCCTGTCAATAATGTACTTGCAGAAAAAAAGCGTACGCATTTTGGATTCGTCGCAACCAAATTGTCTCTTTTAAAATTGATAAAACTTTCTATTATTCGAGCGGAGCCCTTTTAGATGGTAATACTCTATATGACATATAGTTTGGGTGTTTATTTTACTGTGTTCACATTAAATTATTATTTTTACCTAATTTATTTAACACAAATTACACTTTATTATGAATTAATAAGGCACAACATACATGTATCTTATATAAAGTATTGAACTCTCCACTAAATGGTTGTTAAATAAGTTTAATAAACATAAAATATTTGGGATATTTTTATCACAATAATTTCTTGCGTGCTTCAAGCGGCTACGATATTAGCTTTAGCATTGTAGATTTTTTCTTGCGATGCTAGCTACATCCAAAAGAGCATTTTTTTCGGTTAATACTTACATCTATGCCTTTGAATCGTTCAATCAATTTTCATCAAAAAGAGAGAAAAGAGTGCGTATAATGTTATCGATTAAAGAGGGTAATTTTCCATAAATGTGAGGGTTGTTATGGTAACTATAGTATTTTTCGTGCGCTCAGTGTAGCATTACTTTCGGTTAAAAAAGAAACAATCTACACAAAATAGCAGCACAAATATAAAGTAGACATCAATAAACCTTGTAAGAGTCATTAATTATATATATGCTTGAATTAAAGATTACATTTAAGCTTAACATTGTATGTATATTAATAAGGTTTTTTTCATATTCTCGACTGAAGAAGGAGTCTGGAATATTGTACGCGGAACTTAAAACTGCTAAATAAGATTTTATATCTAAATTTGTTTACGCTTTTAAACGATGGTTATGCTAGGTATTTGTATTATCATAGGCTTTGAAGTAGTTTCTCCGGTCAATTAGCCATGTTTTAAACAAAAAAAAATGATCTACAAAATCTGTTCAGAGTACAAACTTGCCATAAAGGGTGTCAAGTTATTTCGCCAATGACGTCGAGAGGGTATGATTGTATAACGACTTTGACATCACTTTAAATAATGGTCATAATGTTTTGGCAAATCAAAAATAAACCTGTTGACTTTTACTTCACTAATATTTCTGAAGTTTGTTTTGTTTACAATCGATGCAAACCATGCAGGTTAAATAAACCAAAATATTTTGGCCTAAACCATACGGTTCCTTTTCTATTTATTCCCGTGATGCATTTAGATTGATTTTTTTTGGTTCCCACAATGAAATTGTTATTTACTTTGAATAGTTCTAACTTTTACACAAGACCGATGCTGCTGATGTTAAGGGCGAAAGTCTATAACTTCCTTAAATAATTGGTTTTTTATAGAAAATAGTTTGACACTGAAATAGCCAAAATAATCAGACCATGCAATTTTAAATCTCAATTTAACATGTTATTGTATTACCGTTGAGTATTGCAGAATATTCTATTGAAAAATGCCTACAATTGCAAGATATACACGAACACTTTGGGATGTGTGTATTTTTGTCAAGGAACTTACAAAGGCAACACCAAAAATTATAAATAATTGTGTGCTTATTAACATTTGCTAAAGTAATGTACTAATCAAAAGATTGTATTTACATACATGGTTAAACTAAGAGATTTATTAATGAGAGATTGTTTTTTTTTTTTTCTTAAAACAGAACTTTGTTTCTATTAACTACTCAATGACATAATGATTTACTTATCTATCCAAAATATACCTATATTTATAAAATATACCTATATAATAGATAGCGCTGTTCTCAACTATTTTGTTTTTTTTTTCGAAAAATGATATTGCAGGTAATGCTTTCTGTTACACTACGCAAAACAAGATAAATTTCGCTCATCGGTCAGCAGTATGTTATTTCAAATTCATTGATCAATTGAAAATTTTCTTCGATAGTATGTTTTCCCAAATGATACATAGTTCTTTTTTCACATATAAATGTATACATATATAGTATGTCGATTGCATTTGCATTCTTTGCATTCAAGCATGACGTCACACAAGTGTTTCTCACAGAAACACATTCTTTTTCAAAATGTGGAATATATTCATACACCTTGTTGCAGTTATAAATGTACATCTATTATTGTAAAATCCTGGCAGACATTCTTGAAAATAATAAAAATAAGAATTAAAATATTTCTATCATCGTTGTAGGAAAAAGGTGTTAGGCAGCCTAATTGTTTTTTTTTTTTTTTATTGCTGACAGATTAAGCATTTAAGCATTAAATCAATTTGAAATCTATACAAATCGAGCAAAAGCTTAAGTTAATGATAATTTTGAATAAAACAATACAATGAATAGATGTCATGATTAGTATTTATATGTTACGCTTCGTAAAGAAATAGAACTGATTCTTCCTGCTTTTTCCGTCCAGTACATTTTGTCAGTCATTAAAGAAAAAACAATCATATTCCTAGTTATTAAGACATGCAACATTCTGAATGCTTTGTAGAAATTGTAAAATAACATTAGGCATCTTTAAAATGTCGAATCTAATATATCGATAGTAAGGCAGTAGATTGGATATATCAAGCACTAAAATGGCTCACGACACGAACAGTTGAAATTGTCAAATTTACAGAACAAGTTCCTTCTTTGGGACACAAATAAAATAGTATAATATCATTTAAAAAACGCAAATAAGAAACATCGTAACAAACACGAACTTGGTTTGGTTTTGTTGTTGTTTTTTTTTTTTTAACTCCAACTAGATTAGGTTTTTTCGGAAAACGGATTCGATGATGTTTTGCTCATCTGTCATAATATATAATTAAAATTTGATAAGTTAATTTAAATTCGCAGCACCGTTAAGGCTTACTATGAAAATATCAGCAGATTTAAACGTTAATAAAACAATGCATCTATTATTACAAACTATTTATATAAAGTTATTTTATCATGATATAAATGTGATATTAAATGAAACAGTATAGTAAATGCTACTTTGTATGACACTTAATGTGGTCTTCTGAATTAATAGTCACGTGACATGCGTTGATAATTCTTCCAAATAGAGATCATAAACAAATTTCAATATTACAAGGGCATACCCTTATTTGAATTAAAAATTTAAATGATAATTAAATTCTACTTTTCTAGTAGATTCTGAAAAGTGCTGCTGCTTTGTATAGAGTTCATCTTATATTAAAATAAATATCAAAGAAATGAGCTTCGGTTGGAATTTATATGACCTTCGCTTATTATTTTCCGTATTTATAAATTCATTCCATAGATTTTATCGAAACAGCAGCACTTTTTAATAAATCAAACATTCCCTTAATATATATCAAAAAGATCGTAATGATCTGTTGAGTGTATGTCGATGTAAAAAGTGGATTTAGATAGGCTTACCGATGTCAAACACATCGAACTTGTACATTAAACAGTCTAGAAAAGAAAAAAAAAATACACGCTCTAAAAATAATCACATGTCTAATCCCAACAAGCATAATAGATATGATTTAATGGTATACTAGTCTTATTTTTAAAGATTATTCTCTGTTCATTTATAAAATCCATTTTTCCATGTTAAAAAAATGTTTGATCCGCCTCTCTCTGCACAAAATATGCGTCAAAATTTACAGTATGGCGTCACATCTACAGTTGTTTATATTTATCGTTGTTGGACTTATTTGACTACAAAGTTGCACGCATAGGTAATTTTTAATGTAGTTTAATGTTTTCGTACCCATAACAACCGGAAATTACTTTATTTTATAGCATTTTTGACGACTTGTTGTTTTGTATGATGTCATAGTTAAAATTTCCCGTACTTTCTGGTCGGCGCGAATACAAAGTAAACCTTAACAGCGCTGCGTTGGTATTTAATCGTTTGTTTAAGCAAATTAAGAAATAAGCATTTTTATTTTTTTTTTTAATAGTGACGAGAAGGAGCATTTCTTTTTGTAAATGTTATGTATATACACTAGTATATGATGAATGTACTTGCATTTTGTGCACCCAAACATGAAGTTACACAAGTCTTTCTCACAGGAACACTTTTGAACGCATTTTTCTCCAAAAAAGGGATATTCACATATCTTGCTGCAGTTATAATCGTAATATCCAGGCAGACATTCTTAAAAATAAAAGAAAAAAAAGGTTTATCGTTTACTATCATCTTCGTGCGAGAAAGGTAATTTATTTACTGTGTAGCCACCTAGATAAAAACATGTAAGTACTGAATCAATTTCTTATCAATCTTAAAGCTTGGCCGAGTACAAGCTTATTTCTATGATCAGTTTTAGAATAAACAATACGATGAAAAAAAGTTTTACCAACAAACATTTTTAAAAAAAAATTATGTTACATGTTATGCTTCATTAACAATTTCAACTGATTCTTCATGCTATTCTGTCAAGTGAATTGTGGTCACTCTTTAAAGTGGCAAAGAGATTTAATCATGTCACTAAATGAATAACACATGCAATATTCTCAAAGCTCTGTATAATATTTAGTGAGGAAGTTCCATGATTCATTTTGTTAGCATTCGGTAATAAACAGCTTCTCTAGTTAAAAAAAAAAAAGTTTTAAAAAGCATGTACTTGATAAGCAATTTATAAAAAAAAATATCTCATGTCTCTTTAAATTAATAATTACCTTATAATGAAGATAACTGGGGAAATGCGATACTGGATACAGCAACATTTTGAGTATCATTTGATATTTTAAAAAACGATGCCTTGCCTTTTGATGACATATGTCACTCTATACACTCGCGATCGAAAAAAGGCACTTTTGCTTCAAGGACATGAATAAAAGTATGCAAAAGAAATTTAGTTGATATCTCTGACACAATACAAATTACGAAATACGCATTGATACATTTAATGTCATTTTAATAATTGTTTTTCTACCCAATCCAAATTTTCAAGAACTTGAAAAAAAAATGTTTTTGAAATAAAGTGAAAGGCAAACCCTTCATATCATTAATTTGAAAAAAAAAACCAGCAGCAACAAAAAATCACCAAAAATAAAATGATTTCTCAACAAGCTATTTTCACAACCTCGATGGTGTAATGATGCGATAATTAACTACATGGCCCTATCGGGATACTAAAATATTAGAAATTTTCTTTCGGCATTAATAAAAATCTGAGTTATCTTTCTGTAGCCGCATCCCCCACCTTAAGGTGGTCGACTTTAATTCTCATTTCGCATGTTTTTGTGCAACCTAGTAAAAAACAATGAATCTTTATATTTAAAGAAACTATGTTGATGTCATTTATAAAATTGAACTTGATGAACAAATATATAAAGATGAAAAATAAAAACGTTTCTTTTTCTGTTGTTCAGTAGGTGAGCTTTGCCGGTGTGCTTTTTTGACGTTATGATAAAATAAAGCTTTGTAGGAGTATGTTATAAGAAAGAACATAAACGAAAAAGTATATATTTTACGTCCTCAAAATTTTACACTCGGATTTAGGCTATTCTCGGGGCTGTTTTTCCTAATTTTTAAATGAATCTATTGTACCAAAGGAATATACATTTGTAATTCTCTAAATATGAAGCAACATTCGGAGCATTTTGATATTTGAGATGCCCACGTTATTGTAGTATTTTTCCAATCTGCCTCGAAGTGCGGGAAATAAGAATTTCCTAGATATTCCTATAGTAAATTTGCCTGTAGAGATAGATGGCTCTTAAAAAGAACGGCTTGAAAATGAAAAATAAAGTTGCAAATGATACTAGAGTTGGTTTATACTTTACATGGTAAAAAAATAAAGCTATTGTACTTTTTACACAAAATAATGCAAATAAGCCAGTCTTTAAAGTCCCTATCGAAGCTTAAGACATTTGTTTAATTTTAAGACAATCTTCTTAATTTTAGTGAATAATACTTTAAAAAAGCAAAAAAAAAAAAAAAAAAAAAAAAAAAAAAAAAATAAAAAAAAAAAATAATAAATAAATTACTACAAAACACTTACCGACACAATGATTTTTGAATGAATCCCATCGAGTGAATGGACAGCAACCGAAATGGTATCTAAAATACAATTGATCTTCTTTTTTTTAACAATATTTGATACAAAGCATGAAGACATTCAATTTCATTTTATTTCAAGTCCATTAAAATTACTCTTCTTAAAAAGCAAAAGAATGAATTAAAACAAACACGTTAAGATTATATAATTGTGGATTCCCAATTTTAGAAGTAAGGTAAATTTCAAAGTGTGTCACATCCTGATAAACCAAACTTTTATCAATTTTGAGGCAATTCAATGGGTAAACAACATGCTATTTGTATTTGTTTTGGCTTATTTGAATTAATTTTGCTGTTTTAACATATATATATAATATAAACAGTTAAAAGAAATTACAAAATGTTATGAAAAAGTCAGGGGATTTAATTTATCAAAGGTAAAACCGTTCATAATATTTTTGTTTCATGCACAGTATTTACAAATTTGCAAATCATAGCATAAAAACATAAACTTTAAAGTGTTAATAAAACTAAAACTTTATTTTCATACTTCTGAAATGGTCCCCTTTTTCCAGCTTCTAAGAGAGAATAAGTAATATTCACAAAGAAGATAGTGTGAACACATATAACGTATTTGAACCTCATTTTGAATTGCTCAGCTTTAACAGAATTAACGTGTTAAGTGTTTTGTTAGAGTTTCCAGGACATCTAATTTCCTTGAAAAACATAATGTATAAATAGAAAGCTGACAATAACGTTTGTTCAATCGCCAACAAGAATCAATCTATTATTACTTTTTAAATATTAAATTTTAAACGTCTTTTTGAAAAGTAAAAACTTACAATTAGTTCAGTATACTTTATATTGTAAGATATAGAAGTTTTAAAAAATAAATCGGTAAAAATGATGTCTATTCAAAAGAAATAGACATAAAACATGTGCAAAAAGGCAATATAAGTTTTTCGAAAAAAAGTCTCATAAATGATAATGATTGCCTAAATAGGATTCACTAGAAATTGTTTAGGGTAAATTGTTACATGAATATAATCAAATATTTACCAAAAATGAATATAATTTGAAAAAGAAAAGCAAATAAACAGTGTCTAACATGTTAAAAATGTTTAAAAAAAAAACTTGATTCATTACAAATTTTAGGATAAAAAAAAATTTACAACACAACGACGCTTAAATATAAAAAATAAAATAAAATTAAAGATCGCATTTACTTCTACGTGGTAATACGCCATACCTTCCAAATTTCAGCCCCCGTATGCCTTTTTTTGATTACGAAATTGATTTATTTATATTAGAAGTTCATTTTAAATCCTTTACAGGACTTTATGACTACCAAAAACTATTTTTATTTCATATCTTTATTCACCTGACCTGTAAATGACATATGCATAGATTGTTTTCCCTAAACAAAATTTTCAGGATTTACTATTCTTCTGCAACAATGTCGAATGTCAACTTGCCAAGATACATAATTTCAATTTGTTCTACAAGGAATGTTAACGCAGATAGATTTATTGTATAAATATAATTCTTTTTTATTTCTCCATATTTTTAAACTAGTTTAATTCCACCTTGTATATTATTGCATTTCTTGTTTGAATTTTGGTTGCTCAACGGGGAAATCAACAGTCTACGACAAGGCCGCCGGTGAAAAATAATATCTAGTGTTTATTCATTAGTAAATGCATGCTTTGATATACCTACGAACTAAACAAAATAAAGTTAAATTCATATTTTTTTTTATTGTAGGGGGGTTAAGAAGACCGATTTTACGCATTAACCATTTTTTAAAAGTAAAATTATTTAATAGTCAATATTTGTCCTTCAGTTTTTGTTTTCTAGCATACTATGTATTAAAAAACATATAATAGCTGTGTTTGGAACGACCTTTTTGATTTCGAATAAATGGCATTAAAATATATGAGAACGTGATGAATTCAGTATTAACTTTATAGGATTTTCGAACGATCAAACACTTAAACGCATCATAAAACAGAATGCATGCATCGTATGATAATATTTAGGCCCGATAGACTTTGAATACCGATTTTTTGGTAAAATAGAATTGCAATTGAATGCTATATGTTATATATGCTAACAGAGAAGCTGTTGTAACTAAAGAAAATAATGAAATGACGATAAAAACATGTTAAAGAGTAACATTAGAGGTCATCGAGGTCGCATTCATTTATAGGATTTGGTTTTCTAAACCACATTAAAAGCAGATTGAAGCCTCAGTCATAACTGACCGTACGTGTTTGGTGACCTTGCGTGTGATACGGTTTTTGACAGTCGTGGCTCCCGTGGCTGATTGTAGCGTCAAAAATCGTGTTGAAGTGATTGAGAGTGCAACGTAAGACAAACGGACGTTTGACGTGCAAGTCTTAGAAGTGACATACAACTTTGTTTATAGACGAGTTGGCAATCGCAACGTGCGAAGCGCGTAGGCACCGTACTACTGTACATTAATATTCATTAATCGGGTACCAGACGAACGTTTGCCTTGCACACGGCAGTGATAACATTCCATTCGTAGGTCATTCGCAAGTCAATCGTACCTACATATTCATGTGCCCCACAACAGCTCTGTTGCAACACCTATTGAAATAAAACCACTATTGAAATAAATTATTTCAATAGTGGTTGGGGATGTTCTTCATTATAAGAATTTCTTTACAGACACCATTGAAGTACAACTACTATTAAATTTATTTTTCAATCGTAACTGGGAATGAATTTCTTTATAAATATTACTTTTAATCAATATTGTAACACGTTTAGAAAGAAAGAATTTGTATATCATTTTTGCAAACCATTTTGAAATGCAAGAAATCTAACGAACACTTTCAAATACACAATTTAGGCATTATAGACTTGCATATTTTACAGATATAATAACCGAGACAATAAAATTAATGTAATGATGTTAGGATTTTCACTGCTGTGCAGAAATAAGTTCTCGCAGATTAACGTGCATATAAAATTGTTTTTATCTAACAAACAATTTCAAATACACAATTAAAGTATTAAAGACTTGCATGTTTTACGATAATAATAATCGAGACTATGAAGTTAATGTACAGAATACATTTTATCATAAAATTATGGATGCATTTCATTATAAGTTTCAATTTGTAAATAATTGTTTAATATTTTTTTTATAAAAAAAATATTATTATAAATATCACTATTGAGATATTTTTTTTATTGAGATAGATTATTTAAATTGTATTTCATGATTAGAATCACTTAGCAACCACATTACAACTACTATTGAAATAATTAATTTCAATAGATCTCATTAAAATTTGTCATCCAAACAATTATTAAACATTCAATAATTGATCTGTGCATTAAAACTAGATAACTGAAATACCCCAGTTCACACCAAAGGGTACAAATTATGTGTATGTACTTCATTTTATTGTACATATATAATTAATTGGGGTTTACTTGGGGTTTACTCTGGGTTTACTTTTTAAAAATTTGGGTCCACTCGGGGTTTACGTTGGGTTTACTCTGGTTTCACTTGGGGTTTACTTGGAAATTGCTTTTGAGGTCAACTGTACGCACTGAAGTGTGAAGCAGACCTGTCTTTTATCTTACTATCCTACTGCCTTTAATTCCTGCCCCTTGTATATTCCGAATACACAGTTAGCGTCTGTTTTCAGGGGTATTCTTCTGACCGGGCTTACTCTCTGTGTCCACTCTGGGTTTACTTTGGGTTTACTCTGGGTTTACTCTGGGTTTACTCTGGGTCCACTCTAGTAAACCCGGAGTAAACCCAGAGTAAACCCAGAAAGTAAACCCAGGGTTTAGTTGGGGTTTACTTTCTGTTAGGTTGGGTCTAATCGGTACTGTAGACGGTATATTTTGTAACTATCTATCTATAAAAAACAAAATTCAAGGTTTTTATATCCCAAGACTAGTACATTATAAGTAGGAGTATGCATTTAAAATTGAGATACAGTTAGGTTCTTTGAACATGTATAAAGTCCGAGTGAATATCGAGAAAAATGTCTCAGACGTTTATGAAAAAAAAATATTTGCTAAAAAATGTTACAGTAAAATAAAAAAAAGTTTCACCAGATAATAACAGTGCAAGTGTTTAAGTGTTTTTTAATTCTAACTTTAGAAAATGTTCAGTGTGTATCATGGTACATGGTTATACAAAAATGAAAAAATATTATCAATGTACATGTACGATTTCCGTGTTTATCCAATTAATATTCTCATTATAGCAAAAATTGATAGATAGTTCAAACCGCTTGTCACCTGGTTCCAATTGATTAAGAACATTTGAAAACCAATATTATACTAATTAGGTATTTCATTTTGCAGGATAAAGCCGGCCTATATTTATAACAGATATATTAAGCGACATGATAATTTACGAACTTTTGGTTTATCAAGTCCGTCCAACTTTATATAACACTTATAATTCATAACTGCTTTTTTATTTTATTAATCACATGCTTTGTTTGATAATGATTTAAAAAAGACCCTTTTTCAATTTAGCAAGAACACTTTACAACACTTTGCGATCTAAATTGTGTTAGCTTTGAACGAGCTCTGACATATGTTATACGATGTCTCGCATTCTTTGCATGCGTTTAAGTAAACGCATAAAGTCAAAACAATTGACTTAAACACTATTCAGACGCGACCAAATGCGATCCAAATTATCGCAATGCAGCGCAGCGCATGTAGGAACGTCTTACAACGTTCTGTGTATTCGCAAGAGAGATGAAACAATTTAAAGATCGTAAGGTAAATTGTAGCTGTATATGCGAATATGCGTGTGTTTTGCTCAAGGTGACTCATGTAAGCTTGCAATGTTTTACTATCTTTGTCAGATTTATCAACTTAAATTGACTATGGGTTGTCATTAGCATTTATACCGTGTAACATCATCTCTGTTTCAGACTATATCTATATCTACTGAAAAGCTTCGGAATTAGGCGGTATATATGTAATACCCCATCTTACTCATACGAACATTCGTACCAAGGATTGCAAAATCGCAGGAGCACCGCACGTCCAATCGCATTGGCGTACGTTCAATTGTTCGATCACCTGAACACTTGCACGATCTTATCTTATCTTACAACACTCACTTTCATTGTACAACATTCGCATATATACACAAGATATATCGCAAAATAAAATGCGTTTGCATCGCACAACGATCGCTTTGGATTGAGTGAATTTGCACGAAATTTTTTTTTCATATGAAATTATTTCGGCAACAGTATACGATCCAAATCTCAATTTTTCGATCGCACGAAGATTGTGTCGCTTCAGCTCGTGCGCCCATTGTGAAATAGCCTTACATTACATGTTTTCAACCTCGAATAAATTACTTTGTACACACCAAGCACGGGCTTCAAAGTTCAGTCATAACTGACAATGATTGGTAATTGAAAGAGCCTTACATTACAAGTTTTCAACCTCGAATAAATTACTTTGTACACATCAAGCATGGGCTTCAAAGTTCAGTCATAACTGGCAATGATTCATTTGGTAATTGATCAAACGTTGCTTCATCTTGGAGTGGGAACGATTAAAACCAAGGCCATTTGTACGGCGGCGTGGAAGAGCCAGACAAAAAAGAAATAGATAAATCTTATTTGTTCGGACAAACAAGTTATTTGTTTGAACGAAACACGATTTGTTCAGACAGATAAGTTATTTGTTCGGACAAATGAGTTATTCATACGGACGAATTGCGATTTGTTCGGACAAAAAAGCTATTTGTTCGGGCGAAGTAAGATTTTATTCAGAAGAATCAGAATTTGTTCTGACGGACTATTTATTTTTACAGACAAATAATTTATTCGTTCGTACGGATAAGTTAATCGTCATAACAGGGAAAGAGAGAGAGAGGAGAGAGAAATGGAGAGCGAGAAAGAGAGAGAGAAAAATGGAGAGAGAATAGCAGTAAATTTTATAGTAAATATCATTAATATTTACATATTAGGAAGTTATAAAAATTGCTTATAACCCTTCTTACCGGCAGTGATAGATATCCCTTGGACACTACCCCCCCCCCCCTTTGAAAAAAAAAAAAAATTCTAGAACCGCGCACGCGTATGTACATGTATGACCACCAATCATCGCCGTAAATTGATTCAACTCTGATGCAGTTTAATTCCAAACGTTCAACAATCCTAAAAGGAATTTCTGTGAATCGCGTGCTGCATACTGCATACTACATAAAACTACACCTGTAAGGAGAAAAAAAAATCTACAAAACTAGCAACACGTATTCCTTTTAAAGGAATGATCGGAATGTAATATCATTGGTCAACTCTGTTACTGTAATACAAAAAAACATTACGGTGCATGCAATGAACATGAACAATAAGATATATTGCCACTGTTTTGTTGATTTCCAAAATAGCAAGGCATGAACAAGTTTTACTTTTAGGCGAATTATACTTCCGATTAATATTATTACGCATATGTGAAGGAAACTGAAATTGGAATCCTTATGTATGAAAAGGTATAAATATTTTACTTTCAAGACAAACGCATTTTTATTTTAGTTTATTTTTATTTTCTTCCTTCTTTTTTCTTGTGTTTATTCCAACGTACATTTATTTTATATATTAACGCGTTTTCAGTCCACAAGAAACTTGTTTGACGATATTACGTAACCAATTTTCGATTTCATCTTTTCAAGACAACCTATTTATGAAATTCATATTGGTATAATATTATTAGTTACTATCTAAAATGTATTATGAAGAAACTTACCAACCATATATTTTTTCTAAAAATAAATTTATTATACATAGATAATGACATTAGAATGAAATTGTTTTATTGTAATTTGAATGTTGGTTAACTTCTTTGAATAATAACACAATGTTAAATCAAAATAAAAACACTAATCTTATAAGTATTTAGACTCAAAAATTAAAATGTTAGAGCTTCAAAAAATATACAACATTTACGGCGAAACATTCTTAATAAATTGTATGTATTCTGTATTGAGTCACCTGTATGACACAAATGTGAGTGGACACCAAAGATATCAACTTTTTGAAAATGGTTTATCAATAATGAGCAAAAATGAAACAATGCTTGATAAAAATAAAATAAAATTCAAACGAACGTCAAGTTGAATCTTAAAAGAAAAAGACTCTTTACTGTTCTGGATTTGGATTTGACTTGCAAGTAAGAAAGTTCATTAAATAATATTCATTACTTTGGTGAGACAGGTTATAATTATTTGTTATGTATTGAAAAATAGAGTAAGAAGTGAGAATGCAAAATAGAAAATCATATAAAAATAGGATAAAACTTTATATATATATATATATATATATATATATATATATATATATATAT
>WFKH01011925.1:28131343-28143556 GCA_016163765.1 Magallana hongkongensis | reverse complement strand
CATCTTCCAAAGCGGATGTTATCGTAAGAGATAAGATCTTCTGTTGACTAACTACACTATTTTTTTTAGAAAAACTCGCTGGCAACTGTATGACTCGTGTCGGGTGAAAATGTAAACAATTTTCTACTTTGAAGGCGTTTGGAACTTCAATTATTAAAATGAGAAAAAAATAACAAGTTGTCATTTACAATAGTCCAACTGTTTAAGAAAGGGAAGTATAGCCTTACATATTCATCTGCTGGGCGATTTTTTTCTTATCTTATCTAACATGTGTTATTAAATTGGTTCGTCTGTTTGGTCAATTAAATATCAGCATACCATTGAAAAAAAAATGCACACAGAGAAACGCAGGGAACATTTTGTATTCTTTTGTTGTTAGAGCATTAAAGGTAGATAATAAGTTGATACATGCATACCATATGATGAAAATGAATTTTGAACCAAATTATGAATTTTGTTTTATCATAATTATCGGAAACAAAGGTTAAATGTATCTAGGTATGAAACGTGCAGAACATTCATTGTGCATGCATAGATGTCATACATTACATTATTCATGACTTTCATGGCAAATGCAAGAAAAGGACAATGCTTTTTTTATAATATAATAATTATATTTTTTTGAGTTTTTTTCATTTATTTGGGGTCCACTAATTCGTATAGAAATACCTATTTGTTCTTTATTGAACATCCGCAAAACCTATACGCGTTTGACAACAAATAGATTTGCATTCTTGTTAACATCGTACAGTCTCGCCTAAAATTCAAATACTGTGATTGGGTAATACCAATAAGCTGTACAAGTAATTGCACCAAAACAGAAGATCTTTTAAGGATACTAGTCTTTGTCATGGAGTACTAAAATACTAAAAGAATGAAATCAAAAGAATTCGTTGAAATATTATGTTTAACCAAAGACCATAAAAAGTAATGTTTTTCTAAGTAAAATATACGCTTGTTTTAAAAAGAAAACCAGAATGCTTGTTTGTTTGGGCTACTTTGAATTATTTGTCTACGTAGTCAAAAAATGTATACCTAATTGTCAAGTAACCATGACCAGGTTTTATTTCATCTAACACGACCTCATGAGGTACACTGTCAGAATGGGAACGTCATACTTCAAAAGAGGATCAATCCCAGCAATTTAGTCAACCAAAATGGAAATGAAATTTTACTAAAATATGACGAAAAAGTAAAGTTCTGGTACTTATTCACTTTTCCAAACATTTCGAGATCCTTTGGTTGACTGAATGGCAAGAGTTCTTGGGCAATTATTTCAATACAGGTACATCGTACATGTACATACATCCATTCTAGAGGAGACAAGACGTTGATCATGCAGCTTGTATTGCTCACATGACAGTTAGTATATGTTTAAGTGTTTAGTTTTTTTTTGCTTTGTTGGCAACTGTGTAGACTTAAAAATAAAATTTAGCTTAATTTTTTATATAATATTTGCTTACATGTACGAGTATAGGCAATGATAGTCGGGTGACCATTACGGTTTGTGGGTATCTTGTTATGATTTGACATGAAATGTCTATAATCCATTATGTGAAATTGCAAGGAATGATGTCATTGGCTATAATGCTTGAAAGAAGCCCCGAATCTCATGTTCTATTTGACGTCTTAAATTTTAATGCTTCAGTTACTACATAATATATCTATATAATAACCCAGTAACAATATTAGTTTAACATTTATTTTTACAATAATCGGTAGGGTACATCGGAAATGATTTTATTTTAAATATGACTTTATTTTTTTGCATTGGAAAATTATTTGCGTCAATGAAAATTCCTCTTATTTATATGAGAAAGTAGCACATACTGAACAAGCATACTGGACAAATAAAGATATTTTTAAAAGAACATTTCTCTGTTTTTAAGTGTCTTTTTGATACCACGATACTGAGTTTAACAAGCCAAACATATATAATCAGATGCAACGACATTTTTCCTTTATAAGTATATACTAGACTTTCAAAGCGCGTTTTTTTTCAGTCATTAAACAACTCAGATTTTTAAAAGGAATGTTAACCTTTAAAAATAAGATACAAAAGAAAACTGTGCATCGAATCATCCTTCATCACAGGATGGTTTTTTTTTCAACTATATTATGAAATTACCATACATATAGTGTTTCTTTTTTGCAATGGATTTAAAAACAAATGTGCTATATATGTTTTTTATACATTTGTTATATGCATAATTAAAAATGACTTGATGCAAAAATAAACGTGTTTAATGTGTTAAATTAACAATAAAATGCTTCTTTTGGTGCTTCATGCGGGTTATGAAGGCAGCAAATATTGCAGAAGAAAGGCACAATCTGCATGAATCATCAAAGGGAGCATACTGCTGTTTATATTTACATCCTTCTTAAAATAATGAAATGATCCAAAAGAGTAATCATTATATACTTAAGCGTTATTAATGTCCATCAGTACTTTAAATGAAAGGAATAGCCGAGTCGTCATACATGGAAAATTGAGTCTGACATAATCATAATTTTTTTGTGAGTCCATGTTTTTTCTTAGGTTGCTGAATGTTTCGAACAATCAATAAACGAAGCGTGTAAAAGTTAGTCACGTCAGTTTCTACAGAGCTATGAGTTACAAACAATACCTTTAAGAAATAGATGGAATCGTGCTTGGTGTATTCAAATATAAAACTTTTAACGAGCCGTCCGACTTAATGTACATGCGATACTAGCAAGATAACGATGTCGCCGGTATTTGTGTGACACTTGCCAAAACAAACATCACACCTTTATTATGATATTTGTTCTCAGAAGGATTAAATATTTCCAAAGAATTTTCATCGCACATATATCTTTGTTGATATCTGACAATTATACTGTACGTGGATATTACTGGCTGGTTTCATAATAAGTACTTTGGCCTAATTACATAATTTAATTTTTTGAGATTCGGTACAGAGAAACCATACAAACATCATATCACAAGTTTAATGGTTTTCCAAAAAAAAAAAAAAAAAAAAAAAAAAATACAGCACTCAATTGTTTAAAAGATTATAAATTTATTAGTCAGCCTCCTCACATACTAGTTTATGATATTGTACCTGGTGTTATATCAGTCAAGAATTATCAAATCAACTTAAGCACATGTTCAATGTGTTTGTAGTGTATTGTGGATATAAACAACGAAGGAAATACACAAATTTTCGATTCAACGCCAGCTATTAGTATTTTTAATAACATGACATAACCACATGAAGTGGGATTTAAACGGGGATTTCTTGAATCAACAACATATTTTTTTCTTCGAATGATATGAGATATATGCAGCCACAGAGAGTTTATTTTGATTAAAGAGACAAAATAATGTTATTTTACTTTATTAAATGGAAGATTATTTTTTTTCCTCAAACCTAATTCATGAACTGTTAAATTATTTAAAGATGTGCCACTAGTATGATACACTTAAGTGATGTGCAGCCAACACATTTTCTATTAATAAATTGAAAATGCCTTTGTGTCAAGATAAGCAGGGTTTTTTTACAAATCCTAAGATATGTACTTTTAATCTATCAATACACTTTTATTCTGACATACATGTATTATACCAAAATATTACAATGTAACATTCTTCAAACATGTTATTTTAAAAGTATTATTCAAATTCGTGTAAAATATCGGTTTTAAAAATTTCAAAATTTCACAAACTGCCTATTCAGGAATATAACAATATGCTACATGATTTGGTTGTAACTGTCCAAACATCTTATTATATTGCAAACAATAAAAGGAATTTTCCCAAAGTTGTTACTCTTCAATAAAGAGAAATTTTAAAAAGGAGGTAGAGCATTCCATGCAGTAAGTACAACTAAAAAAAAATGTTTTTAAAAGAAAAATAGAATATAAAATTTGTTTGTGCACAAAAGATAATAACGATTGCAGATGAAAAAAAATGTAGATTATTGATTAAGAAATAAAAAGTAAAAGTTCACCAGGATATAAGCTTAGTTTGTCATGTGTTCGAATCCATTAAAGACAGAAGAGCTATACTCAGAAGATTTGATTACCTACTAACATTATATATTAAAGATAAACAATAACTAATGGAACAGCATGTCGACAATGTATTCCTTCCAATATAAAACCATGCGGGACAATGAAAATGACGATACCACCAACATTATTGCCATCATGTATTATAAAGATATTAAAGGCAGTGTTCTTTCACGCTTTTCAACTTTAAAAAGTATTAAAATGAATCTTCAAATGTATCTTAAGATACTGACGACAATGACATTGATCTTCTGGTGGTTCTTTGAATATAAAATCCACAAGGGTCAATAAAACTTAGGATAAAACAAAAGTATCACCAAAGATATTCAAATATAACTTTAATCGACGGTCAACAATCACTTGATCGAAATTAGGTTTTACTTGCAAATGAAATGACCTGATTAAAAGAAGTAAATCTGCTCTGTTTATTATATAATCGCTATGTATATTGTCTGATCTAAATATTAAACCATCCATAGGAAGAATAGTTAACCGTTTGCTTCTACGAATTGCATTGCATTGTAAGCATCGAATTGAGCTACTCGCAATTGAAAGCATATTTTGGATCATACTTTTGTTTGTATATAGGAATACAAATATTGTTTTTTATGATTAACGACGTTTTGTTGAATTAATCAACGATAACGTTTCATCCAGTAAGCAGCATTCATTATGACTGTGGTGTGTGTTTTTATCTTATTATTAAAACGCATCCGTTAAAATATTTTTATTATTTTATTTTAAAAAGCATATTATTGTCGTTTTGTTATACCTGCATGAATAAGTATGAACATATACTAAACAAGTAATGTAGTGTATTTATTGATAACATTTCCATTTCACATCAAATGCAAATTCTGGCTGGCATACATGTAGGCGTTTTGAATGTAATCTATTTGAATTATTGAATTCAGGATGACTAAGTGACGACGTAAGAGGTAAAACATGTATTTAATATATTGGTCAGGGGCAAATATTGGTTTTCAAATCATCTCCTTTCGAAAAAAAAAATCATAAGCAGCAAAAGCGTGTCCATCAAACTGTGTTCATAACAAATCAGTTGTATCTATATAAACCACCAACCTTATTCCAAATACAATTTTTTTAAACGGTGCATTTCTCGTGTAACTGTAGTCATTAAAATTAACATGGATTGAAATTTAAAAATAACAAATGTTTGCATAGTAATGACCGTTGTCCGTCATTTTTTTGAGTGATGTTGAGGATCTTCTAAACATTATTTCAACCTTAACTTTCGAAACATCTTGAAATGACAATTAAATGTTGTTTTTCTTTCAGTTGAACGTAAGATTATCTTTGAACTTTTCAAAGGAGAGATGTTAAATATCAAAACGTAATGATTGTATGTCCTGTTCTAAAATTGTATTGCTATATATTTTTAGATAATTCTATTTAGATAAACTGGAGGGCGAAAAGGATATGATTTAAAAAAAAATAATTATTATCAAAGCAGAAGGACAATATTGATACATGTGTCGATAATTTCAAGCGGGTCATCTAGAACAGAACACGGGAAATCTAACATAAAGGTGGAGTGGGTTATACAAAGATGTGCACTGGGGATGAAAACGTTATGTCCAACTCTTTTTCTTTCTTTTTTTTTTTTTTTTGTAAATCGATGATTGTTATTGCTGCATTTCCCGATAGTCTATGAATTCATAGAAAACCGTTACATTTCCTCTTTGAACTATTGAATGAGGAAAATCATTTTTCTTTTTGTGTTTTTATAATTTAATCATCATGCAATCAATGTGAACGTGTTTGCGTTCTCTGTTCGTCTATCCCCTGCACTGACCAATAACAAAGTATACATGTGCCACTAACATTACATGAATTCATGTTCTGATTTCTGATTTTAAATTAAAATTTGGAATTTTAAACTGAAATCATCAATTATAGAATAATAGAATACACAAGCGTTAATGAATATTACAAGTAGCTGCCATTTAGAAACAATAAAAATATCATTCATGATAAATAAATATATAAAAGTGCATACGTATGTTGCATACAAAAGAAAATATATCAGTTTGATATTGCATTTAAACTTGTTTTGTATGAAGATTCATTAAGTTCATGATACTCGTCTTGTATACAGGTATGTTTTATCTCGTCCAATAAAATAGTTTTTACTTCAAATCCTTCTTCGACACTTCCGATAACAGTTTCTATGTCTACAAGAGAAGTAAAATATGAATAACAGTGTTAAATATAACAAAGCATGAACGCTCATTAGTCTCAAATGAAAACTTATCTGATTTGTTCTCCTTAAATGAAACATGAACAAAAAGATATATACATGCCTGATTGTTGAATTGTTAAATCTTCACTTTGTAATACTGCTCCTAAAAAGAAAACGTAAAAATTCGAATTAGAAATGTCAAGAAAAATGTGTAAATAATTAAGTAGTATTTAGCGCAAAACAAGGTCTAGATATACATGTAGTTTAATGAAATACTTACTTCTAAAATGTGCGAAAATTGTATCTGCCCACGATCGTTGTTGAACTGTGAAGACAACCGCTATAGCAGCTAGACCGACGAATACACAAATAGTGATTATTATGCTAAAAAAAGAGAAGCAAATAAAGAAGAGTCGTAAATTAATAAAATGTATGTAAATAGTTTTTTATAGTTCACACTTTCTTTAATACATCATTTATAATAATTTGTATGCAATTATTGATATTACTTACATGTGACTGGATGTTTTTGGGGCATTAGTATTTTGAAATGGACGTGCTGATTCCTCATTAGGAGTTAATGATGAAGATGAGTAACCTATTTCCTGGTTTGTTGATTCCATGTCTGTTGAATCGGTTGTCAGTTGTGTTGTTTGTGGGACATTTGCATTTTTGACGTACTCATAACACTCTTGATCTGTAAAATAAATCAGAGCTGCTATCTTTATTTTTTGTTTTTGTTTTAAGACTTTTAGCTGAATACGATTAATTCTTCAAAGTTATGTATAATGATAATAGCAATTATCATTTTTATCATTTAGATATTGAATTCCATAAATTAGGCATTAAGTTTTAAACTAAAACTTACATTTGTAGCTTTCATTCGAAAAGTAATGCGGAGGACATTTTTTGCATCGAACATTGTCGTTGCGTTGAATTCTTTTTCCTCCGAGGTTATATTCTGCGCAAACATTTCCTGCATGAAACAATAACGGGTGAAGAAATGATTTAAAATAAAACTGCACAAAACTGGTTTTAATATCACGTTTGAATTGATAAATTGATATGCATGCATTTGATGATATATACTAGCACTCTTACCAACAATCAACGAACGTGGAGCACAAACTTCTATTGTTTCATTCCCCCATGCATTAATTACACAGTGGTAGTCGAATGAAGAACTGTTACATGAGTGTGACATTTGTTCACAACCTTTCCTTGTAGCTGCTTTATTCCACTCCTTGACATTTTGAGGACATGATTTTACTTTTCTAGCTGTTACAGCTGAATCTGTGCATTCAGTAGAATTCACGAATACCTGTAAATGACGTTTAAATTACTTTCGGTCTTCAAAATATTCTGTCCCATTTTTTCAAGTCTAATCAGGGAATGAAAAACATAGTGTATTTTTAAAAGACTGTTTTAATACCAAATAAAGTATACCTGCACATAATGTAGTAGTGAATTTCAAAGTTTCAAATCATATCTTACCTTTGAAAAAGTAATTATTGTTGAAAAAACGAAAACCAATTTATAAAAATCCATCGTTTATGCTTCTCTGGATCAGTTATTATTTAAACAAAAGCAAACGTTTACAACAATACTATTAGAGTTGGTTATTTAAAGGGTTGTATAACCGCATCAACAATTTATCACTTCACTGTTTTCAATTGAAATGATTGTTATAGCAAATGCAGGCTAGATATATGCAGCACAGATCCGTGTAAACTAAAAATAGAGATTAAATTTTTAAGGTAATTTCCAACAGGTGGTAATAGAAGGGTATTTTAAAACGGGTCAACATTGTGTAGATAACACAAACCCATTTTAAAAATAAAAGTCATTTTAAGTATATTTTAGATGTTGTTTTTTCTGCAAATACGTCTTTAACATGAACAATTAAAAATTCTTAAGAACAATAGTGTCGAATGTAAATTGCAATATGTACATGTAAATATAGCGTGTTTTTTTTTTTTATTTAATTGCGTATCATTTACAAATATTTTGCACTTGATATAAAAGATTATGAACTATATTTTAAATTATTTGCTTTTATGGTATTGTGATATTTGATGTGCAAACTTTAAAAGAAGTCGAAAGAGCTAACTACGAATGACGATAAAAGTATAGGAATATAACAGCCTTCTTTTTCAAATATATGTAACATGCATGTGGATTTTTATGATAATTTATTCATCAGATATGTTTGTTTATGTCTCTTATTAAACAAAGAATATGGATGATATATATCTTTGCTAATTGTTATTTTTACCATTATGAGTAAAAGCACAACCACAGACGCTTGATACATCATTTGCTTATTCAAACAGAGCTAATTATTCATGTAACCCTTTTTCGATAATACAGTATACAGCTTTAAGGGCTACATATGTGGTTTTTTATAAGATACTTCGTGAACGTTTGCCTACAAATAAAACAGAGTGCATATGGATACCAAAAATAGCTGACGAAGTTTAAATACATTTTACGCGAAACAATTCTAGCAGAAAAAGTCGATCTCTTTTTTGTAATAGTAGGTTTCAGTGTTTGTATTAACGATTGTTTTATTATGACTGTATTATACATTAATTCGTATGTGTATAAAAACTGTTCAAATAATTAAAAGAAAGAATACAAATAATGCTGGGCTATAACAAAAACAATTTATGTTCGTTTGCTAAGATATTTTTTAATTGTGATGTTTATGTTTGTCTCGAAATGTTGCAATTCTTAACATAAAAAATAAATAAATCAACCAAAACAAACAAAGAAGCAAAAAAGAAAAAAACGTGATAACTTATTCCGCTCTATCCTATGTTATTTATATATATGAATCTCAATAACTCGAACTTCAGGGGACCATGATTAAACTTCGAGAAATTAAGAGTTCGAGAGATCGAAATTTTAAAAAATCCGAAAATTTATTTTTATTCCGATCATTTTGGTTCCAAAATTATAGCAGCCGGAAATTTATATAATTTTTAACATGGAAGGTTAGTCTAACATTGTTTCATTTGTATTTTTCACTACTTTACTTCAATTTCAACAATACAGAACCTGGTTTTCTGTTTATGCAGTGTTTTTTTCTTTTTTTTACTTTAATTTTTTTTAAAGTATTTTATGTTCCGTAATCACAAAATCTTTTAGATAAAAACCGGTTTAATTTACCGTAAAGTTCACAAGTTGTTGAAATCAAAAGATCAGTTACAAATTAACTATCTACCCTTTGAAGGAGCAAGGGGTAGTGTCACTTCTGTAATCAACCAATGAACACTACCACGCTAGCCCCAGGCGATCACTCGATCATCCAGGTATGATCCAAGTGGAGCTAAGTTTACGTTTGATCGGTTGCGTGTGTACACAGCCACCACTTCGAGATATCAAGAGTGGAAGACAATGAAATATGTATAACTGGACCAAGGTTTTACTTCGAGAGATCAAGAACTTCGAGAGATCAAAGTTCAAGAGATCAAGAGTATTTGCTGAGTTATATAGTGGAAAAATCGAACCATGATTTCATTTCGAGAGATCGAGAACTTCGAGAGATCGCGAACTTCGAGAGATCGAAGTTTGAGCCATCGAGTGTCACCTGTACTTATGATTAATTTTCTTTCCTGTTATTTGTAATAGTTATATCATATTAAGTATTTATTAAGAAGGAGCGGAGGGAACGAAGAGACCAAGCCCCTTCTTAATCGCGTAAATTTTACTTAATATGATCTAAATTACTTAGAACATAATCCAATTTTTCATTGGCTGATCAAAGGTTCTGCTTTAATAAAATATTATCTCTCTTTTGTTTACGGCTCTCTAAGCTGTCAACCGAAAATATGACGTGGCTGTGAACTTAGAGAAATTGTTAACGATCAAAAACATCACTTATTTGAATATTAAGCGACTGCCAATTAGATGAAAAGTATATGCATCATTTATAGTTTTAAAGGGAAAATACTTATTAGTTAGAATGATACAAAATGAAACAAGTTCATCAAATTGATTTTGTGGTTCATACATGTGCTTCTCTCTAATACAGAACTTTAGATGCCAAGTATGATTTATATCTGTACCCAATGACACATATATGTCTCTAACTGTGGGCATATCGACTGCTGACTCGGGGTTGATCTTTTTTGATAATTTTAAATCTTTTAAATGATTTGTGTTACGAACAATGATTATCGTAATCACCGACCAGAAGGATACGGAAATGTTTTACTTGTACTGATAAATGCATTTTCAACTTCAGTATCGAAAGAAATGAAATGTACTTTTGACTAGAACTATACATTTCAAAACACACGATGAAATAACCGATTTTCTTCCATACGACTCTCAGAGCTAGCGACAAATTGTTGTCCCTCATATACCCTATATAATGCATTTAATTTGTATGGTCTGGATAAACTCTATGTCAACTTTGTTACTTTTATGAAATTATTTTTAAGATCGAGGTCTTGTTTTGTTTCGAATTTTATTTTAAAGGGACTTGGACACGATTTGAGTTCAAAATTTTATTTTTTGTTTTTTATGTATAAACTGGTTCACTTGTGCATTTTGAATGATTGACCAAAATTTGAATGTTTGAAGTCAAGTCATAAGAGAGATACAGAGTAAGAATTCATCGTTATGTAAACAAAGCTCGAGTCTTATTTTGTTGACAAATAATGATAAGTAATGAATTACTATTTATTTGACAAAATGACTCGTGGCAAACAAGATAAACTGATTCAATGTGTTCATAAATAATATTAACAATAAAAAAAAGCAACACTTGATTGAAATTTATACCAGTACAACACATATGTAAACAATAACAAGACGCAGGATTTGTTTACAAAACAAAGAATTTCAAACTCTGTATCTTGCTTATTACTCAATATTTGACTTTCAGGTTTTGACAAAGTATTAAATATACCCATATTAAACATTCTAAACAATAAAAATGGAAAAATAAAATTTAAAATTTTAAGCTCAAATCGTGTCCAAGTCCCTTTAATAGTATTAGAGTTGCAATTATCTTAAGTCCCCTCATACGTTGACTTTAATAACTGGTTCACTATGACGTGTGCCATATTATTAAATCATTGTCTGAAACAGATAGAATTCCCCATAGTAAAATGTATCCTTAAATTATAAGCACAGGCAATGGGTTTTACATGTATGAAGGTGCCCTTTAGAGTTGATGTCACATATATTACAGTAGGCGTTGTCACGATAGAGAACAGGCTTCAAAGGAACTTCGAACTTTTTAACAGTGTCTGGTAAAACGTGTTTCTAACGACAATTAATCTTGTGATATTTAGCAGTGGAATTGTAGCTCTATGGGAAAATAGAGAATTCAGGCTAAAGCGCTTTAGTTTCTTGCTTGAAAAAAAATAAAAAAAATCGGCGCACTAGATTAGAATTACATTTAAATGTAATATACACGCAAATATTGCTTAGATTATAAAAACCACATGGGGAATTTTAATGAATAAATTCTGGCTTTTCTATGACGAATCATTTTGCACTGTATGGGTCAGTTTAAATTTAAAGCAAGATATAGAGTTGGTCACTATATACAATAACGTAGAGGAAAATATGAGTATTTATATATTGTTCTTTATTGTTTTTCTATGTCCATCTTATATGATATTCAACAATCATGCTGATGTGTACATAACATGGCACGACTTATTAATTCTTCTGACCACTAATTGCAATGCAAATATCGATGTCAGCATGTATATGTACATGTCACTAGATTTTTTTTTCTAGTTGTAGGTCGATCGTAGCAATGCCACACCAATACATTTAACCATGTAACGAAGAAAAAATGGTCACGATGCAACAAAATACTGTAACATTGTTGTTTTTGGTTCGTTTTTGTTTTGTTTTATTTTTTTTTATTTTTTATTTTTCTTTTTGAGAGGGGGGAAATGGTTTTTTTGCTTTTGTTTTTTTTTGGGATTTTTTTTTTTTTGGGGGGGGGGGGG
>WFKH01011925.1:28093780-28124298 GCA_016163765.1 Magallana hongkongensis | reverse complement strand
CTCTCTCTCTCTCTCTCTCTCTCTCTCTCTCTCTCTCTCTATGTATCGTAGCCTTCGTGCTTCATTGCAAATACTTTCTTGTTTTGTGATAAAAAGTACTATGAAACTGTGATTCTAGGTTGCATCATTGGGATGGAATTTTTAGATTTTTTAATTCGTTCAAATATATATATCTAAGTACATGTCGGTTCGTTTAATAACAAGATACACTAAGTCATCTTGTAATTTAACACTCAATACTTTCATATAAAAATAAGACATACAAAGCATATCCTCTATCTCAGGTCGCTTTTAAAAATTGTCTGTTTGCCTTCTACCGACCGTCTTTAAGTACCTTACGCTGATATTTGAAACTAAGACTCTAGGATCATCAACCTTTTATAGTAGTTTTAAAATCATTTTATTTTCTTATTAATTTAACATGGATACTTAATAAAAAGAAGAAAACCTTATTTATCTGCCTCGTTGTATCGGCTGTGATTTGTCTAGGGTTGATAGTTGATTAACATTTTCACAATCTATTCATTGGTAAATGTATTTGATGCGCTTACTCGCCGTTTCTATTTATGGTTCGTAGCAATATAACATCGATACATTTAACCACGTAAAGAAGAAACAGTGGCCATGGGACAAATGATGTTACACTGTTGTTGTCTTATTTTGTTTTTGTTTTGTTTTGTTTTGTTTTTTATTGGGGGGGGGGGTTGCTCGCTCAATGTTGCATAGCCTTCGTCAACCTATGCATTCTTTTAAAGAACTTTCTGGATTGATAAAAGACTGTATGAAATTGTGCTTCTTGTTTGCATCATTGTCATGAAATGATGCACATGTCGTGCCATTTAATAACAGGATACACCATGTAGACTTGTAATATAATACATTATACCTCGAAACAAAATAAGACATGTACCATTATAAACGAACGCTGGTCAACCCGACACCTGGTAAACCCGGCACTTGGTGAATATTATGGCACCGGGAATAGTGAATTCGGCATCCGGTAAACTCGGCATCTAGTAAATTTGGCACCTGGTGAATTCGGCATCTAGTAAACTCGGCACCTGAATATTATTCATTTATCTCTTTGTTTCTAGTCACGCATTTTTGAAAAATTCGACAATATTTATTATTTTTACACAATGTATGACTTATATTGTTATCATGATTGTCTGTTTGTGAAGAAAGGTGAGTGTTTAGTAACTTACATGTATTTATTCCTACGACCACATTTATCAACAGATACAAATAATTCATTAGCTACGGCTTTAACATTTATTTTTGAATTGAATGAATTGATATAATTTATACTGTAAGAATCAGTCTTTCTATGAAAATTTTATGACATTTTGCACATTTGGTTGTAAGGTGTCCAGTCCAGATTAATCTTTTGCTAGCTATGATCTGCACGTTCATGCGAAAATTAAGAGGCACCCCAGCTAATTACAGAGAAAATAGTTAAAAGATGAATTGAGACAATTCATATAACTATATTATTGGTAGATATATGCTTACCATAGGCAGTAATAATTTAAGGAGACGTCGGATCGAATATCATTAATATATAAACTGTGGTTTTCAAATACGTTTCTTATCTGCCATGTTCATAATTTATTGCAATTTAGTATAATTTTTACTATAAAATTTTTTCACTTGTCACTGAAATTATTGCAGATACTGTGTGAGATATAATATTGCTTGCAGTTGTAGTCAATTAGCTCATTATGCAATTTTGTCTAATTTAATTCATTAAAATCCTTTCAAGAACAACAAAGATTATGATATTTTTTGCTACATTCACCTTTTTATTCATTGTGGATTTTAAACATAAGCAGATCAAAAATTATAAATAACAGTGAAGGCAATTTCATTTTTTTTTTTTTTTTTTTTTTTTGAAAACTCAGGTTAACAAATCAAGATATCTTAAATGCAATTTTTAATATCAATTAAACTAATAACAAACATACTTAAGTTATAAGTTAAAGACATTTTACATTCATTACTGAAGATGCACAATTTATGAAACGATGCAATTTTTATTATCAATTAAACTAATTACAAACATACTTAAGTTATAAGTTACAGAAATTTTACATTCAATACTGAAGATGCACAATTGATGAAACGATTCACATTTCACGAAATCACGTATCACGTCACATAGCTAGTGGTCCATAAACGGAAGCACATCCTTTGAATAGTTCACTCGCACTAATCGATCGCTCACAATAGTCGTTCCAAAGCTTGAAAACACGACCTTCCACCTGCAAAGTCCTCTTCTTCTGGTACCGCTGAATCTTGCCTTCAGACACCATCTTCATCTGAACTGTGATGCCTGTGGCTTCCCTGTGCAACACAATAATAAGGTGGTAGAAGGGCACCGATCCCCTAGTGACAACACTGGTGTTCAGACGGTTGTGCCACCCCTCTACATCATTGTTGGTCCGGATGGATGTCATAAACACACTCCTGTGATGGATCTTGAAGATGGAGGAACGGATTCAAGGCCTGTACACGTAGTCCATCACTGGAGCGAGGGCCTCTGGTGCACGACCATCCAAACGTAGAAATGTCTCCTCAATGTGCTCTGGTGGGAGGAATGGCAGGGCCAGGAGTTGGCGCACGAACTTGTACACTGTGCCCTTCTTGTTGTAGGCAGTCTGTAAGAAACAAACATGTATGAGTATTTGTATCTTAAAATAAAATTCTGTTACATTTACTATATTATTAATTCATGGGAAATAGCATTGCCGTACCAAATTGCTAAGAACCCATTGCTAATATATTTTCTAATTCAATGAACATTTAATGTCATGGATCTGCTCAACATTGAAATCATCGAAAATTAGTGCTTAATGAATATTTATGAAACCACAGTACATGTATTTTACCTAATAAATGCAATTGGTGCTGATAATAAACTTGTATCAGTATATTTCTATTTTGCAAAAAAAACTACTGATTTTTTATTATATATGTATAGGAAACAATTTAACATGTTTAATTTATATTGATAAATGCTTAATTATTAACTAGATTTAACAAGGAGGAATTGCATTCAAGTGTATTAGAGTGTCCATTTACCTGAAGTCCGTGCTCCTGGACTTTCCTAAACACAGCCTGCGTCCAGTGGAAAACACAGCCTTGGATAGGTTTTCCAGGGAATCTGTCCTTCAGTGCTTTCCACAGTGCAGCTACAAAATCTGCGACAAATCCCTCCAAAGCAATGCGTTGTGGGAGATGATGGTCAATGAACTGCAGCGCCTGTAACATGCAACAATTATATATATTCTCATCTTAAAAGGTATGTATATATACTGTATATTGTTAAAAGAAGAAATACATATTGTCATCTTTTAAAGCCATGGTGGGAACTATGCATAGCTCTCTTTAGATTGAAGAGCATATCGTAGATATGGTTTTGCGACAATGCATATTGAAAACTACCAGTGCTACTTGTATGTATACATCATCAAGATATTTCTATCTTATCACTGTTTTAAGTTTGCATATGCCTTCTTGGCCCGACATTGGAAAATCAGATTATACATATCTTATCCATAAAAAAGTACAGTAAGAGACAACTTAACTGGTAGTAATCTTCCTGGCTCTTTCCCGACATGATGGCAAACACCAAGGGGACCTGCTTAATGTGCTGCCCAGACTTCACAAACCTGTGGATGGAAAATATCTGCTTCCAGGGGTGGTTTACACAGCGGAATGTACCAGGTCTTTGCTTTTGCCAGAAGATCCAGCAGCCTCTCTGTGAAGAAGATCAGATGTCTTCTGTCCCCAACTAATAGATCCCGACGCAGGAATCCTGGAGCATGCCTCTCCAAGAAGTGCAGATCCAACTGCAAAAAATAGTGGGATTATGAACATATAATTTGAATTTTGGTTAATTCCATATATTTAATATGTGATTATTTGATTGGCTTGCAACCAACCTATCCCAAGTAATGTAACAATTAAATTCAAGACAATAATGGAAGATATGTCTCGTCTGACCTTAATTGAGTAATGCATATAATTATTGGCTAATATTGGTTATGCTTATCTCACTGTAACTCACCTCGTCATGCAGGTCAGATGGGTCTTTGGGTCTACCCATCTGTCGAACTCTGTTGGCGGTTCTAACCAGGTACCCTTGGTTTGGCCTGCTGCCAGCTGGTGCCGTTACATCTCCATAGGTTCTGATGGCTTTTTCCACAATGGATGAAATTCTCTCCTCAAATTTAGCTAGTTTTGCCTGCTGTTTGACCTGTAATAATAATTGCTTTATTATTATTTGTTAATTAAGATATAAATAAAATAAAGTGTTGTCGTTTTTACCAACCAACATAATGAATTCTTGTTGACTAAGATTAATTTTGTTTTAATTTAAAGGTTAATCGAGTGAAATTAAATTTATATTGCGGTTGGTATTTTTTCACAATTTGTCTGGGTAACTGATCATATAATTATCATTATATACCCAAATCAATAAAAAAAATCATGATCTTAATATCAAATAAATATACCTCTGCTTTGATCCTCAGCGCGATGTGAGGTCCTGGGTACCCAGCATGAATGTGCTGCTTCTGCCCTGGTCTGTAGTTCTCTCCATCCTGGATGATTGTGGCGGGGCAGTTAAGTGTCTTGGACCGTTTTGTACACCTCCATAAAACATGGTCATTCTTCAGTTTCTGTCAAAAAAACCCCCAGAAAGAATTAAAGATTATAACATTACGCAGCACTCTTAAGGTCTACTTTTTGGTCGCGCCGACCAGAAAGTACGGGAAATGTTATATAACTATGACATCACACAAAACAACAAGTCATCAAAAATGCTAAAAAATAAAGTAATTCCAGATTGTTATGGTTACGAACACATTAAACTACATTAAAATTTACCTCTGCGTGCAATTTTGTGGTCAAATAAGTCCAACAACGTTAAATATAAACAACTGACCCATCGCGATGCACCTGTCGATGTGACGTCATACTGTAAATTTTGACGCATATTATGTGTAGAGAGAGGGGGATCAATCATTTTTTTTAAATTGGGCAAATACATTTCATAAATGAACGGAGCATAATCTTAAAACAATTATTATACCATTAAATCCTATTTATAATGCTTGTTTTAATCCAGCTTGTATTTATTTTTTAGAGCGTGTATTATTTCTTTTCTAGAGTGTTTAATATACAAGTTGGATGTGTTTGACATCGGGCAGCCTATCTAAATCCGCTTTTTACAAGGGCATACACTTAACAGATAATTACGATCTTTTGGATATAAGTTAAGGAAATGTTTAATTAATTAAACAGTGTTGCTGCTTTGATGAAATCTATAGAATGAATTAATAAATACGTAAAATATTAAGCGAAGGTCATATAAATTTCAACCGGAGCTCATTTCTTTGAAATTTATTCTAATAAAAGATTACCTCTATACAAAGCAGCAGCACTTTTCAGAATCTACTAGATAATTAGAATTTAATTATCATTTAAATTTTTAATTCAAATAAGGGTATGCCCTTGTAATATTGAAATTTGTTTATGACCTCCATTCCGTAGAATCATTAACAGATATCACATGACTGTCCATTCAGGGGACCACACTAAGTGTCATACAAAGTGGCATTTACTATGCTGTTTCATTTAATATCAAATTTAGATCATGATAAAATAACTATTAAATCTTTTGTGAAAATAAATGCATCGTTTTTTGAATTTATGCTTAAATCCGTTGATATTTTCAAAGTAAGCCTTAACAGTGCTGCGTATTGGAACCATTTCAACATCAGCTTTACATTTAATGGTCAGCAGATCAGCATAATTGATAATTAAAACTAATCAATGCAAATTAGTTTTACTCTTGCCTTATGGTCAAGATCTAGTAAATGATTCCAGAGTGTATTTTTGGTGCTAGAACCATAATTTTATGACGTCATAATTGATTTGATTATTCTTTTTCCCGTACTATACGGCTTTAAAGGAATAATGTAGATAATGTAACAATTTCTTACGGTGTTATTGGGAAGTGCAGAACCCATCATTTAGCAATTGACTGTAAAATAGACATGCTCGATAAAATTATCAAACCAATATTATTATATGGATGCGAAGTTTGGGGTGTTCATAACACTAATCTCCTTGAGAAATTACATTTAAAATTTTGTAAACATATATTGAACTTAAGAGCCTCGACACCAAACGTTATGGTATATGGGGAACTTGGAAGATGCTCCTTAACAATTAATGTCAAAGTTAGAATGATTTCCTTTTGGGGTAATTTAGTTAATTTCCAGAACTCAAAATTTCAGCAAAACTTTTTAATGTATTGAAGAATTTTAATAACCCATGGTGTGAAGCCATTAAGAAAATCTTAAATCAATGTGGATTGACATATGTATGGTATGAAAACACAATAAACATACCCTTGTTACAATCTAAAGTATACAATATTTTATAAGACCAATTTAAACAATCATGGTATATCCAGGTACAAAATTCTCCAAAAGGTTTAAATTATAGAATTTAAAAAAAAAACCTGGATTTTGGAAAGTATTTATTGATTTTGCCAATAAAATTAAGCAAAAAATATTGTAATTTTAGAACGGGTAATGCTAAATTACCTATTGAGACAGGTAGATGGTTTAATATTCCTATAGAGAAAACAGAATTTGTAAATTATGTGCCTGCAATGAAATTGGGGATGAATTTCACTTTCTTTTCAAATGTAGTGATGTATATATATCCATTTCAAGGATTATATGTTTACCAAAATATTTCATAACAAATCCAAATGTTGTAAAATTTGAAACACTGTTTAATGTCACAAACATAAACTATCTTACCAATATTTGTAAACTATTAGTTACTATATTTGAGAGAGTTAGCTCTCTTGGTTAAACTATATCTGTTGTCCCTTCATCATGCTTGTACCAATGATTTTCATCTATTAGATATATTGTAGTTTGTACATACTGTACATATGTATGTTTTCTTCACTGTAAATTCAGTTATAAGAATAAAGTTCATTGTCATTGACATTCTATATCAAATCTAAGAAAAGTAATCTCAGTACCTTTTCAATTTGAAATCATTTCAAAGAGGAGAACAGCCCAATTTGTAGAGTACTTT
This sequence comes from Magallana hongkongensis, assembly GCA_016163765.1. Classification (NCBI taxonomy): domain Eukaryota; kingdom Metazoa; phylum Mollusca; class Bivalvia; order Ostreida; family Ostreidae; genus Magallana; species Magallana hongkongensis. The sequence goes on along the minus strand of WFKH01011925.1, from coordinate 28,117,173 downwards.
TGTTGTTATTAACTTAATCGTTATATATAAGGACCCCATAGGAAATAAGCTTTTTAACAATTATGGCTTTTATGGACTATCCTTTGGTAATAACTATCATTTGTATGTCATGTAATCCATATAATAACGATATTGAACAAATTGATTCTTAAGAAGTTGCATAGTGCTGTGATACTGTATGTTTTTCTATTTGTTTTATTTATATGTGTAATCATGCTATTCTTTGAACTATTTACCTGAATAAAATGAAATGAAATGAAAGACAGGTAATGCTTTTTCAGGTATGAACAGAATTCAATACAGTATCTTGTTGTTACAAAACAGTTCCATGAATTTAATTATAAGGTAATTCAAGTTTTAACTAATAATGCCTCTACATGTGTTTTTTTTTTAAATATAATTATGAGAGAGAGAGAGAGAGAAAGAGAGAGAGAGAGAGAGAGAGAAAGAGAGAGAGAATTAGTGATACCTTAAGCATTGCATGAAATTTGAAACAACTTTATATTTAAAAGTCTTGTACTTCAGAGATAAAACACTGAAATTCTTAGAATTTACATGTACATTTGTGTAGCTCAGTACAAGTATCCAGACATAGGTTAACTCTTGAACATCTTTGATTGTCATCTAGTTTTGAAATTTTATGTATTTTTCCGAAAGTACATGTATAAATGATCGATATATTAGAAAATTAATACAATTTTATTACATGTAATGTAAACTCAATAGCAATGAAAGTTGGGTCATACAACTGATACAATGTACATATATTTTGCTGTTTTTACTGTTCTTAACTAGTAATTACACAGTGCCTTGATCATATCATTTAAATATTTCATATATACTCAATAGATAGTCAGAGTCTTATGTAATGTCTTAATTAGTTTCATAATCATACATGTAGATATTGATTTATTTGGGAATCAAGTGAACTTTATATTTAAAACTTTATTTTTTAAAGTATTATCAATTTTAACATTTTAGTCTATTTATAATGTCAGCTATTCAAAAATTTAAAAAACCCAGTAGTTCACGAGCAAATAATTGCGTTTGTTCAAAGATCTGTAGATTGCAGGTATTTTAAAACCACTACTCAATCACAAAACTTGTGGATTGTTAATTGGGGGTAGCATATGGAATATCTAGGTGTTGTGTGGGTAACTAATATATTTGTTTACTCATGTATACTTTGCATTATGATCTACAAACAATTAATACATGCATACATATTAACTTCTTTTTAAATTTATTCTTTAAATTAAATATATGTGTATAATATATATTAAAACATATATTACTTACCATCCATTGATGTTGTCAACTATGTTAAATTTTTATTTTTCATGTTTTCCTATTTTAAGTTATGATAAAAAATATCAAGGTGCCGAATTCGCCAGATTCATAATGCCGAATTCACCAGGTGCCAAATTCACCTGGTACCGAGTTCACTATTTACGTAGGTGCCAAATTCACCGGGTACCGAGTTCACTTGTTACCTTATAAACCAATTAGATAAGATCATCACAAACTTTATATCCGAACGCCTTTAAAATGATAGCATGTTTTATCAACTAAATTCTTTAAAGAAACTGACACTGATAATCGAAATTATTATTTGAATTATTTGAAATTACAACACTATGGGCATCAAACTTTTCTAGTAATTTCAAAATCATTTTTTAAATCATTTGTATTAATTAAAAACGGATTCCATTTCTAAAAAAAAAAAATTTCGCGTCGTAACATAAGCTGTTATACTGTTATATTTGAATAGGCTTGATGTTGGCTTCAGTTGTTTTTATAAAATATTCATCCTTTTGCTTAAATAGGATAACTTGCGCATTTTTCTGCTTGTCGAAATAGCAAAGAATGAATTACTTTTAGAAGGCGAAGTGAACTTCCGAAAGAAATTAATAATTAATTTTCATGTATATAAAACATTATCTAATTTATGATAAAATATTTATGTTTGAATCTCAAGACAAATGCGTCAAAATAATACATAAGTACTAAACATGTAATTGAAGATTAGCAAAAAATTCTTATTTTCTAGCTTACAAAAAGTGCGAGGTGTGCTCTGTGTGCATATATTGAAATTTGACAGATGCCTTATACGGAGTCACATGTAACATTTACTGATATTGACCAAAGTGGATAACACAATACTGAAATCATGCATGATATACATATGTAATGCTATTTTGAAAGCAGATTCCTGTTTAAATCATAATCATGGAACTTTTATTATAAATAATAATTCATGTCCATGTAATACATTTAGTTTTCCAATTACATGTATTCATTTCTTTAACAAATTTTTAAACAAACGAATGCATCAAAGGGATTTGCTGTATTCAAACAAATATTTACGACAAGAATGAGAATTTATTTATACATATTATTCACAATTACATGTATATCAAAAATCTAAAATTACATAAAATATTAACAACAATTTCATCATAGTATATAACACAATGTATTATTTTAAAATTAAATGTCAGCTTATTGACGTTTTATAATGTTTCTCTATCTTTGGTTTTATTAGATTCATAGCATAGACCTTGGTTATTCGAAATATGTGTTGTAAGCTGTTCTGTTTCTTCCTCAAATGAATCCATGGCTTCTGATGTCGAGTATTCTTCTAAAAAGAGGGATATAAATAGATTCCGTTTATATTTTGAATATAAGAACATAATATACATTTTATCGATATTTGTTCACACACATAGTTATGTTTTTCTTACCAGATCGCACCCTATTCTCTTCAATAGCTGGTCCTGCAAAGAAAACGCATTACTACATGTAAACCGGTTATAGAAGTTAAATTCAATGTTCTTCTTACAATATATTTTTTTTTACATTTATTAGAATACTGTATCATTTGACTTACGGCATATTATTGAGCAGGGCAAGTTCTTCCGCGATTTGTTGACTACGAGTGCGACAACAGCTAATACAGGGACTCCAATGACGACGCAGATAATACTGATAATTCTGCATAAAATATGATAAATCCCAATAACATTATCTATTTTTTGATACAATAAAACACAAGATATAATGGTATAATTAACCGAAAACAAAAATTTCATATCAAAATAAATAAATCACCGTTATTTCTTTACATTGACACTATACAGTATATACTCACAGACGACTGGGGACATTTTCTGAATAAGCATGACGATAATTTAATTCTTGACTCAGAGTTGTTGTTAAAGACGATGTATTGTTTTCAGGAGTTGTAGGGTTAATAACAGCTGAGTCACTTGTCCATTGTGATTCTGGTATCTGCTTCAATTTCATGGTGTACATGTAACACTCTTGATCTGGAGGAATATGGGTTTTTTTAGATACATATAAAGGAAACTTGTCTTACAAATATGATTTTTACTGCAATTAATTTAGTTACAGTGGAACTTCTCAATAGCGGCACCCCTTAAAATCAGCACCCCCACAATACATATATCGGCTGATTTGACAAGTCCCTGCCAGCTCTCTCTTTATTCATTCAAAATAAACCCTTAGAAAAACCGGCATCCCCTGAAAACCGGACACCGGCCGTTTTTTGTCGGCCGATCTTAATAAATTAAATTTGACTACAATTTTTTTTTTGGATATAAATTAATTAGGATTTGATTATAATTGTTTAGTATATAACTTTGTTTTTGGATATCTGACAGAAATTCCGAAATATTTGGATGTAAAATGGAGGCGGGAACGAGCGTTAGCGTTCGCAGTTCTTACGTATGTTGGAAATAGCTTTAAAACGAGAGGTGTAAATAATCTGCGGCTTTATATTGTTATAATGAATGATCAAGAGTTTTATTGTTTTTATTCTTGTTTTATTACTTAGTTCAGTGATTCTTTTTTATTTACTGTATTTTATTTTATACTACACTGAGTACAGATGAGAAATGGAAGGTCAATGATACAAGTAGAACAAATGTCTAGATAACAAATTCTTCATTATACTTTTAAAAATGCCTAATTAACTGTGATTTATATTCTTCATAAATACAAAAATTATGTTTTACTTTAGCTAATAAATGTTTTAAAAACTAAGATATTTTATCAAAGTTTGAATGTAAACGTTAGTTGATTTAAGCGGCCTTTAAATGGCAGCTCAACGAGCATTGCATTCCATGCGTATACCTATGTGATTGAAATTATATTATAAATAAAATTAAGTATGAATGTGTTATTAGTCATAATCTTCTGTATCTTCAGTATTTTGATAAGAAGATAATGAAAGGTACGCTTGTTTACCCCCATGATTAAAGTGAACAGTTTCTACTTTGCTACCATTTTTTTTTACAGGTTGTTTGTTTTTATCGGTAATAAGCTTAAAATAAGGAGACTTCATTTTTGTCTCCAAATTAAGAAAAATTAAATACGAATCCTGACAACTGTAAAATATTATACAATCATTATCCATATGCTAAATTAATTTTAACAATAAAATATCACAATGTATTAAAATCGTATTAATGACTATAAATGCGTCCCATATTTAAATCTGATGCATTAAAAATCTATATTATATATTAATATAAATGGCTTAAACATAGATATCATTATCTTGACAATGGCCAGTTTTTATTGAACATCGGTAAACCATTGACTCCTGTTAACCGGCCATTTTGTCTGGTCCGAAAGCCTGCCGGTTTAGATAAATTTTTTTTTCTTTTTTTTAACTTAATATAATTAAAACCTCTATTTTTCTCTCCTAAAAATAAAATATATTTACTTACATTTATAACTCTCCGTTGAAAAATAAGTTGTCGGACATGCATTGCATGTTCCAGCTTTGCCCTTTTGAATCCTTTTCCCACCAAAGTTATATTCTGCACAAGACCTTCCTGCAAAAAATAAAAGCAAATATCAAATCATTTTTTTTTTGTTAGATGTAATATTTATTTTTATTCACGAAAAAAAAAATATCATTAAGATGATCATGTTTCGTTTATTACCAACAATACCCCAGCTTGGTGCGCATACTTCGATTGTTTCATTTCTCCAGGCATTTATCACGCAGTGGTATTCGAAGGAAGAACAAGAGTGTGTTATGTTTCTACAACTCTTCTTTTCAGCTGCCTCATTCCACTCCCTTGCTGTTTTCGGACATGAGTGCACTTTTTTAGCTGTTGCTCCCGATTCCTCGCATTCATTATCAGCACCAGCTTTTACTAGTATCTGCTATTGAACATTGGCTTCTAATTATTTTATGAAAACTTGTATACAATGTCATGTACACCATTATCATATGTCAATATGTATTATGCATTTGAAAACACTTAAGTGTTTGAGATTTAATTAATTGTTCACTAATTGTTATATGATTACAAAATGACGAAGAAAGAGTGAAATAACCTACCTTTGTTGATGAAATCAGTGTTAAAACAATGACGCTGATAGCTGATTTCATACTCAAAATATTTACGAGTTATTCTTTAAAAAAATAAATTAGACCGGAAATTGTAGAACAACTGTTAGCTTTGAAATAACTATTTACTTGTCTAGAGACGTGCAGAACCAAAGCTACATTGCAAGGATATGAGCAGGCCTTAATATGTATTTTCCATAATAAGTGTATGATACAGAGGCGTATATTAGATATAAATAACGATAGGTAATTTTACAGATAATTTCCCATGAGTCAGCTACCTGTGTACAATAAAGTCAGGTTCATATCTCATTGATTACAAAATCATATTAAATAAGATGTGTTCCTCTCTCACTAACTCTTTTTAATTTTTTTTGTAAACTTTATTATCACTGTACTACTAAATGTCCATTGATTCGGCAAAACTGAAACGAGTTTTAAATGCCCGTTTACATTTATTTCTACGATGTCTGAGTTAAGATTATATTGGGTACCAAATGACGTGTCATTCTGATGCACTATATCAGAGATAAAAAAAAAAAATTTTATATTCGCCTGATAGGTTTTTTTTATTAAAATAAGAAGTTGAAAAGTTGTATTTATATGTGCTTCTAATTGATTGTTGCATTATTATAGACTTGTAAACGTTATATACAGCTTGTTCAGTAGTTCCTAAGTATCAAAAATAAAGTCGCAAAATTAATTAAAGATTTATTATTTTTCACATTTTGTCTGCTGTAAAAACGAACAGAGTGTGTCACTGCAATTTGACACAATTCCGTTTCAAGACTCTGTTATTGCATTGGGATTGTTTCATCACAGTGTCTGTTTCCTGTTTTCAAGGATGATGAATGACAGTAGTGGACCAATGTGCAATTTAACGTTTACTATTTCGTCCTGTGTGTGAGAAGTTTGTTGTTTTGTTTTTTTTTTTTTAGGAAGGGTGGAGTGGTTGATTGTTTTTTTTAATTTAGGCACAATTTAATCAAGCCGATGTCATATAGTGCACTGTGTAAAGTTAGGTTTTTATGGAATATAAATATGAAAAGGTGATATGTCTAGTTTATTTTTGCGTAGACCACGAAGTTAAACATTGCAAGTGCCCAACTTAAAACTTCTTGATAGAAACTCTTGTTATATTTCACAATATAATATAAGTGCATTTTAAATACTTAGCATACATTCTTTTTATTCTAAAATTCTATACTTGTTAATATTTTAGCTTTTTGTATCCAATTCCTAGTAAGCGCACTAAATTGTAAACGTATCATAAAAGTTTTGGTTTCCTAAATCATAAATTAAATCAATGTCTCGATCAGAAACGAACAAAATACCCTTTTACTTCTTTCCTGCCTTTACAGAATGTAAATACTATCTTAACATTTTGACAAAAGACAGACACAATACCCTTTAAATAGTTTCCCATGCTCTATCAGACAGTCTTAAATATTTCATTCATAAACTCGAAGTGTCAGATGACCTTGATTTAATGCCAGTAAACTAAGCATTTAACAATGTGTACGACATCTGAGCCAGCACGTTCTCAACATGGTTTTACATTAATTTTACTATTTATCTATTAGCAGCTCAAGTGCAGTCTTCTTGATATCAAAATAGTTCACGTTATACCCTTACCGAGGGGGACATACAACTTTCGTTTTCCTACAGTCACTGGATTTTTTTACTATTTATTTATTTATTTTTTTTCAATATGTAATTATTGTTCTTCATACAGGAATAATGAATCAAAAAAAATATGAATTCATATTTACTTCTTATTAAAACAAAACACCAGTAATTGATTAATATTGTTTTAGCAGTATCCTTGCTATTTAGCGTTTCCATGTTTTAGCTAAGGTAAATTAATATTTAGGGGTCCTCGACACTCTGTGACTTTTACTGTTTTATGACACTACTTCACAACCTGGCGATTTCAACTGTGAAACTGGTTATGTCACCAAAATTGTATGCCTATCTCTGTAACGCAATGTTTAAAGTTTCAGGTCCAAACTCGAATATAGCAAGGTTTTTTGTCATTATTAAAAGAAATATATTTTATAAGTGGATTTTATCACAAAATTAAACATTATTTCCGTCATTTTAAATGTTAAATGCATGCTTGAATTTGATACCTTAAAGAATAAACAATGAACTTGCATTCCAAACTTTTCTAAAGAGTGTGGATGATCCGTACAGAGTTTGGGGAAATTTTTTTTCTCCGATGTAAGGTCAATTTATGAGTAAACTATGTTTCAAATGTAAAGGAAATTTACCTAAAATTTAATCAATTTTATCTCTGTATCATCCGTACATTTTTACATGCATATACTAAGATTATATAATTATTTTTTTTTCAATCATTTGCAATAAAAGGATAATGTTTAAGTAAACTTTTTGCCAATTGTAAACGGAATTGACCGAATACTTCAGTATTTTTTATGCTAACCGCCCTCGTGGTTGATCGTACATACGTGTATTTTAGCAAGTCATTTAACATACATGTAATTGTTATTTAATTAACTGTGTACTAACATGACCTTGAACGCAGAAGGCGTGAAATTGTAACTGCGACTAACCTTAAATGAATACTTAAGTTATGAATTAAGTACCACTGTCCTTGTATCAACAGTCCTTTATTGGTTAAGAGAAATGATTCGCCGTATCATCAGGACTGAAACATTGATAATTCTGACTTATAAGGTGAGTTTAATTTGGAAATAATCTCATTGTCAACTAAGCACAGTAGTTAGGAATAGTTTCTCTGAACATAATATTTCGTGCATATGTGTGTATTGTGAAGCTGTTGAACCAAAATATCAAAAGAAAAGGGATAGAAAAAATGAATAAAACGTTTAGTCTACAATGTCTTTTTATTTAAGAATATCGGAGTAAATCGGGTTTTTTTTTTGTTTTTTATTTTTTTTTTATTTTGCTTGTTGAAGACGTTGCAGTAATTCTGACTGCTCCCCCTCCCTTCTCCGGTCGTCTGATTGATCAATGTCAATAGTACATAAGAATACGATAGGTCTTTTAAAATCTTTCTCACATTCTTTGCCATATAGGAATGTATCCCTCTCTGCTCTGTGACCCATGTAACCTTCTTGTTGACGCAGAGCAATATCGCTTCATCCTTAGACATGACGTATTTTGTTTACCTCGGAAACACTGCTTTTTAAAACCTAGTAATCATAGGGAGCCAATATTACGGGAGATTACTCCCAGTTGGTAAACAGTTCAAAAGAGGTAACGCTAATTGCTTGTGACACGAAAAGAAAGGTACGGATTTTTTTTTTATATCCGGAGCACTTCGTTGCCAATGCCCTTAAAAGTGAGATTTTTTAAATAATATACCAAATGTAAGTCCTACCTAACAGTAAGACAAACGTTGTTTGTTCCTAATTGATTTCAAAACACGGATAATTTTTTCTAAGAAATATATTCCTTTTTATGCACACCACCATGCAAGGTTCATGTATGTGTGTTTTATCTCTATCCAACGTGCTTTCATCATAAACATCGATACATGTGGTGTGTTTGTTTGGGTTTCACTTATTCGTAGAGATAACGTATCGTTTCTAATAGAACGGTAGCAAAACATACAGGCTCGTTTGACAACAAATAGATTCGTTCTCGAATAAAATTCATAAGACTTCCTGTTATCCTACAGTCTTGCATAAGAATGAAATATTGTGATTGGGTAGTGTCAGTGAGCAGAACAGAAAATCATTTAAGGAAACTTGACATTGTCTTTGAGTGTTCTGACACTTAACACACTTTTGATAAAATAAAATGTTTGTTTTAGATAGTTTATAGAATTTGTCTACGTGGCAAAAAAATCCTGACTTCCTGGGGTATGCTGTCAAAATGAGATAGCCAATGTAAATATTACTCCATACTTGGACACAGGACCAATCCCCGCCATTCAGTCCAAAAAATTTACTGACATATTCTTTTTTAAATATGACTAATTAAAAACTTCTGCCATTTATTTCTTTTGTTCATTTAATTGACTGAATAGCAGAGAGTCATCTGGTACATGTACATATATTCTTTGGTGCACATTGTATGTTATTTCTTAAATAAAATCAACATTCATAGTATATATATCATGCAATACATGTGGAGCTCATGCTATCAGAGTATAAAAGTTACTACAGGCTATACATTTACTAATCTAAGACTTTAATAATTCCTATAATATAAGCATAAATAGTTTTTAACTATGCATACAGCTAAGAATAAATAGAGAAAAACGATTGATGTGATTATTGGTAATTTTCTTCCTGAATAAAGCACGTTTTGGACATGCATCTAACACTTGATAATACCTAAATATCTATACTTCATGGATTTAACGTATCCCCGGCTAAGCCCTTTTCTAGAATTAATGCTGTACAACAACAGGGAATATGAAGCATCCTAAAAAGTTAATACGCCGTTTATTAAAAAGTATAAACATAATCCTGCAAAATCATTTTATCTTTTCTTTCAAACTTAATTATATCACTTCCAACAATACACCAACCACAAAATATCGCATCACAAATCTTTTGTTTGGTTCGTTACATCTATATTCGCTGCTTATAACCTCTTTTGTTTAAGTTTTAAAGATTTCACCATTCATATGGCGTTTGTGCATGTACTGATTTCAAAGAACTAGCAGCATTGATTTCGGAGAGTAATATATTTCTCCACTTGCCTCAAACAATATGTTTGTATAAATGATACAAAAAAAAAACCCAAAGATTGATGAAAGATGCAGCATTGGATTGTCATATTAGCGTTCAATCATTACAATCTTGCTAAAGTTTGTTTTTATTTAAGTTGTTCACCAACATAATATATTGCATGTAGTCCCTCTATTTCAAACAAAGAAGAGGAATTCGTTTTGCTTTGCCCCTTTGGCAACGGTTTCGACTTAAGAATAAAGTTGAACTGTTTATACAATATTACTTAATTAACATGTATGAGTATGGGCTATGATAGTTAGGTAACCATTACGGTCTGTGGGTCTCTTGTTGTGACTTGACATGAATGATTTATAATTTATTGTATGAAATTCCAAGGAATGATTTAATTGGCTATAATGCTTGAAAGAAGCTCCGATTTTTATGTTCTTCGTAACGTCTTAAAGTTTTAATGCCCCAGTTACTGCATAATATGCCTCGATTATCACTCAGAAAAAAAAAATTAGCTCAACATTTATTTTTTAAAATAAACTGTATGGTACAACAAAATTTATCTTATTTTAAGTATGACTTCATTTATTTTTTGCATTCAAAAATTGTTTGCGTAAATGTAAATACCTCTTTTTTATATGAGAAAGTAGTACTGAACAAGCATTGGGCCAATAGATATCTGCAAGAACATTACTTTTCTTTGTTATTACGTGTCTTTATGATACCATGGTGTTGAGTTTTATCAGCCAAACAGCTAATATGCAGCAACATTTTCGATATATATATGTTCTAGACTTTCAAAGTGCGTCATTGTAAAGCCATTTAAAAAGTCATTCAACAACATAGACTAAGACCACACGGCATATGAAAAAAGTGGAATTCTAATGATGAATGACAATCAACCTTTAAAAATAAGATACAGAAGAAAGGTCTTTCCCATGTCATCCTTCATCACAGGATACTTTTTTATTTTCATCTTAATCATGATATAACCATACATAAAGGAATCGTTTAAAACATATGTGCAATTTATGCTCTTTTTCTTTACATATTATATAAATGATTAAATATGACTTGATGCAACAATAAACATTTTAATGTTTTCATATGTAATTTAACAATAAAATGTTTTATTTGATGAGTCATGCATGGTATGAAGGTAGCAACATTGCCGAAAAATTCGATAACCCGCGTAAATCATCAACATAAACATTTTAGTGTTTATATTTGCATCTTTCTATCAATAAACTATTAATAATGAAATGATCGTAAAGAGTAAGTATAATTAACTTTATGTTGTAAATGTACATCAGTGCGTTAAATAAAAGAGCCAAATCGTTTTATATGGAATAATCATGATTATTTTATGAAGTCAATGTTTTTTTCTTAGGTTGATGAAGGTTTGAGTAATAGATAAACGGGGCATGTAGATTTCAGTCATGCCAGTTTCTACAGAGATATGAATTACAATAAATGTCATTAGGAAATGGAAGGAATCATACTTAATGCATTTAAATATAAAAAATTAAAGGAGTCGCTCAAAATACATGCAATACTAGCAAGATAACGATGTCGCCTGTATTTGTTTGACTTTTGCCAAAATAATCACCGCACCTTTACTATGTTATTTAATCTGAGAATGATAAAATATTTTCAAAGAAATGCTTTTCATCGCTTATATATCTTTGTTGATATAACACAATCACACTGTACATGAATATTGCTGGCTAGGCTCATAATATGTGTTTTTGCCTAATTACATAATTGTGTTTTTATTAAATTCAGTACAGAGAAACCACACAAAAATCAAATCACAAATTTAATATTTTCCAACAAAGGTGCGGAATGAAAAAAAAAACAAGTGCAGTATTAAATTGTTTTTAAAGTTTTTATATTCATTAGTCAGCTACGTCATATACTAGTACATGATATTGTATCTGCTTTTATCTTAGTTAAAGACTATCAAATAGACTTAAAGATATGTTCAATGTGTTTGTGGTGTATTGTGGATATAAACAACGATGGAATAACAACCAATTTTGATTCAACGCCAACTACTAGTACTTTTTAGCATCATGACATAACCACATCAAGCGGGATTTAAACGGGATTTAAACGGGGATTTATTAAATCAACAACATATTACTTTTCTTTGAGACATATGTCGCCACAGCAAATGTATTTTGAATTAAGAGACAAAAATAAGGTGTTTTTTTTTTCAAATGGAAAATATTTTTGTTTCTCAAACTTAATACATCAACTGTTAAATCATTAAAACATGAGCTCCTAGTATGATACACTTCTGTTGTTAAGCCAACATATTTTTTATTTATAAATTGAAAATAGTTTTTTGTGTCAGGATAAATGGCTTTTAAAAATCTTAAAATTGTGTATATGTACTTTTAATCTATAAAAAGAACATTTAGTCTCATATTTTTTACCAACATGTAATACTTTTTTAAAAGATATATTCAATATTATTCAAATTCATGTATGATCTCGTTTTCAAAGCTCATAACTCGATATGTAGGAATATAACAATATGCTACATTGTTTGGCTAAAACTGTACAAACAACTTATTATATTGCTAACAATAAAAGGGATTTTGCCAACGTGTATACACTTCGATAAAAAGGAATTACAAAAAGGATGTAGGGCATTCTATGCAGTAAGTACAAATTAAAAAAAAATATATTTTTTTTTAATGAAGAATAGAAAATAAACTTTTTATGAGTGGGATATGTAATAATGAATTAAGTGATACACATTATTGAATATCGATTTTGCATGATATCCAAATGATAATGAAATAAAATGCCAATGTACATGTATATAAATAAGTGTAAACCTCAACCTGCCCTTTCCTATTTAAGAGTTACCGTCCTTGATTTTGTTACCGTTAATACACATCATTTAAATAATAAAGATCACTGTAAAATAATTTACCGATATATATATATATATATATATATGAGTTATCAAGAAAGGTTCTAATATTTTTGTAATTCTTTCAAGCCTTCACACGTGCTCTAGGAGAGCAAGAGTAATACACCCTTATTTATTGCCAGAAATTTCTCTTTCACAATTAAATCAATAATTAAAATGTAAAACAATGATAATTCTGACTTAGCTATAAGGTCAGTTTAGTTTGGAAATAATCTCATTGTCCAATAAGCAAAGTCGCTATGAATAGTCTCTCTGTAATACTTTATGCATTCATGTGAATTGTACAGTTGTTGTACCATAATATCCGAAGAAAAGGTATGAAAATAAATAAATACATGTAGGACGTTTTGTCTTCTATGTCTTTTGTTAAAGAATATCGGAGTAAATCAGTTTTTTGTTTACTCTTTTTTTTTTGCTCGTTGAAGATGTTGCGGTAAGTCTCACCCCCCCCCATCCCTTCTCTGGTCGTCTGTCAGATCATTGTCAATAGTAAATAAGAATACGAAAGGTCATTTTATTTTTTTCTCACCATGTTTTCCATATAGGAATGTATTCCTACATGTATATGCTCTGAGGCCCATGCAACCTGCTTGTTGACGCAGAGCAATATCGCTTCATCCTTAGACATGCCATATTTTGTTAACCTCTTGTTTTCATTTCACTTATTCTTAGAGATACCTTATTGTTCCTAATTGAACGGCAACAAAACATACAGGCTCGTTTGACAACAAATAGATTTGCATTCTCGAACAAAATTCATATCTCTTCCTGTTATGTTACAGTCTCACATAGAAATGAAATATTGTGATTGGGTAATACCAATTAGCAAAACAGAAGATCGTTTAAGGAAATTTGTCATTGTCATTGAGTGTTATGACACTTAAGACGCTTGTAATAAAAAATAAATGTTTATTTAAGATAGTCAAAAACGACCTCCTGGGGTATGCTGTCAAGATGAGATAGCTCTTGTAAACATTACGTCATATTTAGCATAGGACCGACACTTGCCATTCAGTCAAATAAAAGGTGAATGAAAGATTAATAAAATATGACTAAATAACAAAGATCTACCATTTATCCACTTTGTTCATTTAACTGACTGAATGGCAGAGAGTCATCTGGTACAGGTACATACATCCTTTAAATTTGGTGTACATTGTTGTTTTTAAAATAAAACCAACATACATAGTAGTATTTATTTAGTGCAACACATGTGAAGCTTTATGGTATCAATAAATTAAACGTTATTTCTAGAGAAACAGATACTACTCTAAGACTTGAATGATTCATATTTTAGTTTTCAAATATGCATATCGCTAAGAATGAATAGAGTACAACGATTGATGTGTTTATTGGTAAAGTTTTTCCTGGATAAAATTCGTTTCGATCATACGTCTTACACCTGTTGCAACCTAAATATATATACCTCGTGGATTCAAGTCTCTGTACAGCAGTAATGCTGTACAACAGGAGGGAGTGTGAAGCATGCTAAAATAGTTTATACGTAGTCAATTCAAAAGTACCCAAGAATCCTTCAAATTCATTTCATATATATTTTTTAAAACACAATTTTAACCTATTATACCACACTTTATCAAATCTTATTTTGGGTCGTTGCATTTATATTCGTTGCTCATTATTATTATTTGTTGTTTAGGTTTTAAAGGTTTCGCAAATCCAATTTTGAAATTTGAAAGGTACACATGTCATTATGCTTTGAAATTTTAATTACTTGTTTGCAATATAAAATTGGCGTTTTAGGTAACAATGTTTATTTTTCCTAACAATTCGAATTAGACTGAAAAAAATATGTACAAACAAAATGGTGTCATGTAATGTTCAGGACATCTAAAAAATAATGACTTATCTTAGACAAAATAAATATGAAAACAATCGCTATCGGACAATTTAATACAAACAGCAAACCATGTTTAGAATGGTTATATTTTTATAGTACGTAACTATGACATTCAGTCACCTTTTAAGACCTTGCAGTTGACTTTTAGTTTACTGACTGGCAAACATTTTCTGCAATTTGTATGACATTTTATGCATATTTAAATAGGTTTTAAAGTTGTTCACCAAAATTATAGATTTCATGTATGCCTCCCTGTCAAACAAAGAAAAGGGGGCACTATCAATTTTAGTTAGGTATTTTTTTTTTAATTTTGGGGGATTAGACTTATGAATGAAGTTTAAATTTTAATCGTAATATAAGGAAAATTATTTCACATCATAAAAGTCTTACACCTTTTCAATATCCGGCCACATGCTCCTAATACCTAGTTTGACGCTGCAAAATTGAAAATTATATGCATATATAAAAAGATTTTAAAGCTGTTAAAAAAAAGCATAGTTGTGCAGTCATTTCAACTAAATCAAGGAATATGCGTACATGTACATACATGATACAGAGCCGTGTATTCAAAATTTAGATATTAAAGACGACAGGTAATTTACCAGTGTTAGATAATTTGTTGTCAAAAGATATCAGTTTCAACATATTATGTGTTCAAATTGATAATTGTTCCACATTATTTATAGCAATTACCCAATTAATTCTTTTATTCAATATAGATAAATAAAAGCATGCTGGGAAGAAATTCGTCTCAAATAGGACTTACCAGATTATATATGGAACCTGTGTGTCAGCAATTCTACCTGGTTCTGCATAAGAAAACAATATCATGATTATTTTATGATGTTTCCCTCTTTTCTTAATCCGCTCTTCAGCCAATCAAGTCACAGAATCGGTACCAATGGTCAACATATCATTGCACGTGTTGCATTAATATTTCGCTTTATTATCATTGAACAATTACGTACATTTTTTGTTAAATTAAATAAAACAATGTGCAGAATAAAAGCTTTTTTTGTCCTAAAAGTCAAAGCAATAAATGTAACTACATGTATTGACATCTTTAAGAAATTATTTAAAAATTGTCTTAACGTCATTAATGAAAAAAAAGCACAATAAACAATTTGGCAACCGGGTTTTAAAACATAGTTCGCAGTTTGTTATTCGCAATTTAAAAGTAAACTGAATTTTATAATGCAGTTCGCAATTCAAAATTTATTACATATTTGGGGTTTGGCATTTTCAGTGTTATCTACTAGTGGTAAATTACTACCACTGTGAAATTATGGTAATTTAGTCATTTTTAGTTTTTAAGAGTCGGACTCCTACTTATAGTACAATACATGTATTCATTATAATGGGACTTTAAAGATTTGAGCTCAAAAACATTAAAGGTCCCTACCCTGGGGGCTGAAATTGTCAGGGTCATCTATACAGGTAAAACTACAACCTATGTTCAACATATGTTGAAAAAGTTGAACATGTGTTCAAAAACATATGTTCGCCATAAAAAAAATCGAGCATCATATGTGAGAATATGATGATGTGGTCAGTTCTGGTTTTTTAGATTCGAACTCCCTACTTTTAGTACACTATTTATTAAAATGGGATTTATACATCGGGCTCGGACACATCGAAGGCCCTACTCTTAGGACAAAAATTTCCAAATCAAGTACTAGTGTTAAATTACTATCACTGTAAAAATGTGGTGATGTGGTCATCTCTTGTTTTTGAAATCCAGGTCTCTAAGCATAGTAAACAATTCTTTTCATGGAATTTCAATTATCGGGTTTAGAAACATCGACGGCTCTTATCCATGGTCCTGACATTTTTATAGTCATTTGCTAGTGGTAAAGACAACCACTGTAAAATTATAGTTATGTGTTCATCTCTATTATATTTGAGATTCTGGACACTTCTTATATAGCACTATTCATCAAAATGGAATTATAAACATCGGGCTTAGAAACATCGAAGGACCCTACTCTGAGGCTTGAAATTATAAGAGTCATCTTTATGTGATAAACCAATACCACAGTGAAAATATGGTGTTGTGTTTTTCTATAGTTCTCGAGATTTTTTATAGTACACTATTCACTATCATGTTTAATTTAAATCAAAATGGGTAGGAATTTGAAAACTAATAGAGGTTATTTGAACTGGATTATTTTGTTCAAATATTCAAGTAAAAATTTAACGCCTTTTATTTATTCAATGTTATTACCATTCATAATCTGTATTTCATTTTTAAAGAATTAAATTATATGTTATATTTTCACAATTAAGAAAATAACAGTCATATAGTAACATTTTAAAGAAATTTTCTTAATTAAAAAATATATTAATAAGTGGCTAATAATTCCAAAAGTAGGTAATTGACCTACTTTTTAAAAAATGAAAAATAGCACTACAACCAAAGGTCAATAACATACAATATATTTTTTATTTCATTAGGACATGAGTCAGTCGTCAAAGACGTTAGTCCACTAACAGATAGGTCGCTGGTTCAAACCAGATATGGTCACTCGATGTCGTTTGCTCTTACTTTTGACTTTGAACAATTAAGGCATTCTACATGTATCTACATTGTCTCGGTTTACCCAACTGAAAGTTGGTACCGATTTACGATAAGAGTTAACTTGCGATAGACTGGTGTACTATACAGGGGTGGGGGTGTAACGAAGAATATTGACCCGGGTTGAAAATTGACCCGGGGGTCATTTTTCAACGTTAAATATTGACCCGGGGGTTATTTTTCAACGTTGAAAATTGAGACCAAAAGTCGCGAAATTTATACCCGGGGTCATTTTTCAACAGCTTGAAAAAGATTTTTCTAAACTTTGATGACATCGACCTGTTGAAAATTGACCCTGTTGAAAATTGACTCCAAGTTCAGAGTTTTGAACTGTCTTTTAAATGAACAGGATTTTGCTCTACATGGTTAAAATGTACATGTATATACTTTAAAGTTTTACTTTTGAAATTTTAATTCTGTCATGCTGTCCGTTACATATGCTTTGTTTTATGATTTGCTTTAGGTTGATTGGTCCGATAACAATCGTTTAATATTAAGACTGAAAACTTGGTATCCATTCATTAAACTGTGTAACTGAAGCTAAGATGACCTTTTGCCTCTGAATAGGACGATCGAGTCGGGCTAGCAATTTTTTGGGACATAGAATTGATTTTTATTCCCTCGTGCGACAGAATTTAAAGGTCACCAAGGACAGATTAATTATTAGTCTTTACTGTCAGAATTTTTTGTATCTTAGAGAAAATAGGTTATTTGTTTTCAAGTGTACTTAGAACAGAATACAAATGATGTCTCTATTTTCAAAAACTAACATCAACCCCGCTCCTCCCTTTTATCGGGATATAATGATTGTCCCTTAATTGATATAAACTTGTCAAAATCTCTAATAAATATGTCCAACATATTGGCCGTTAACGTGACTTTTTAAGCAAATCGAAAATATGTACACTCTACCTAATAATACAGTGTATTTAACTATTATTAGGTAAAGTGTATATATTTTTATTATTAGAAAAATATATGTCAGGTGCATGTGCTAAATTTTTAGAAGTCAGGATATTTTTCTGACAAAATAATAAATGAACAATTGTTATATTTTTATCTGACAGGTCGTCGACAGTTTTTCTTTAATTTATTCGACTTAACAATATTTTTTGTAAACTTGCAAAATAAACTTTTTGAAGCACCAGCCAACTTTCTGCATATGCATAGTTCTTTAAAAAAATATACAATTGATCTCTATTATTTTGAGTTTTTTAAGTTCATTAACTACGTGTAGATTTGAAACCCGGTCACCTGAGTTATATATTTTTCTCATAATAAAAACTATATACCCTCTACAATTATAATATAGGTATCTGTGATAGGAAGGTCCACCACCTACTCCAACCCCTTTGCATGATCATCTACTTCATTTTCATGTACGATTTTTTAATTCACAAAAAAGGAATTTCCATTTCACTGACTAAAACAATTATGGTTATTAACTCCTGTTAAGTTTTTGAGAAACTATAGAAAGAAAATTACGTTATTGTCATCCTGTACAAAAATTAGGTTGCTTACTTGATATGAATTACATTAAGCAGAATTGTTTATGCCTAGAAAAAATAACGATTTGTTTCAATCATGTTCATCATATTTAGTTACATCCTTATTTATCCTTATAGCACATTTTCACAGCAAAATAAAACACTGAAATGCTATCGGCTTTCAAGATATATTTCGTTACATTCAGCGCTAGCATTGTTCATGAAAGAGTATGCATGAAAATGTACATGTAAAACATGTCTCAAATCTCTAACATTTCCGAAATACTAAAATTACAAGTGTTAAGGGAAATAAATTTAAAAACAAAAAGATGATTGCTGTTTATTTAGTCTTATGTGAACTTCTATGAAGAGAATACTGTTAGCGTATCGTCATATTGTATTTTTTTTTTACTGGGTGGGTGTAAATGCAAAATTTAGATAATCACAGTTTTAATATACTGAGTGGGTGCAAGAACAAAAATCACAATATGCTATATTGTTAATCTTGTATTAAAATTTGCAATGAACAATATCACAATTTTAATTTACTGGGTGAGAGTAAAACCAAATGTAAACAATAAGTCGTATTGTGAATTTTTATTTATGATTTATTTTGTACGCCTAGCTATCCAGCATGTAATAAAACCGGATTCACTGAATTAAATAGTTTATCGTGTAACCATGTATACCAATATTCTTATTAAAAAAATAACTTTTGAAATATAGATATTACACAAAACAGCAACTATATGCAAAAAGTTCACTATAATTAATAGTTAATTCATATTTGAAGGGAAAATATGTTAATTCTAAAAATAATCATCGAAATATTTCATTTTTTCGTCTGACTGTCAAAACATGTAAGCATGTAAATCGAAAGAATAAAAATGAAAAAAACTGGTTAAATTATTCCAAAATATATATATTACTTAAATAATTTGTTCCTATTCGCTGTTGAATTTTGAACCGGTTTCATGATCAAAATTCCACGATGTGGGTCAATTTTCAACGGACCAGGGTCTTTATTCAACACCTTTGGTCTCACTATTCAACGTTGAAAAATGACCCCCCGGGTCAATTTTCAACCCGGGTCAAAATTCTTCGTTACAGGGGCACCAAATCTCATCAACTTAACACCATATACGGGGTATAAAAACCGTCTTTGGCGCCTTCATGGCTTGGAGAGAAATTGACCAATGTGGTCAATAGGTCTCTTTATGCGCCGTCGACTAGTAAATTATTCAAAAGAGTGTATTTTATATTGATCGAGACATCATTTGGAAAATGGAACTTTCAGAGCTAAAATATGCCTGACGTCATCTGACGTCATGACGTTAGGCAATTACAAATCCCAACAGTTTTACGTATTTAAACGGTTCATTGTCATCTTCAAATGTACTATAGAAATTACAAATGGTTTTTCACTTGGGACTAAATTATAAAAAAAAAACAAGAGGCCTATAGACCAGATTGGTTTTCCATGGTCATTCTTCTAATTAGAACGTTTGATGATTTTCAGAGTAAAACCATGCAAATGTATACGTGATGACTACAGTATTTTATCCATATTTTAAAAAGAGTGTACTTTTGAAGCTCTGTTTACAAATCGATATCACCGATCCGTGTTCCTATTGTCCATTAAACACTGGACACATGTGTTTAATATTTTCAAAAGCATTCTATTTAAGAAAAGTTTAAAAAGTTTCGCTTCAAACCAATATTTTTATCTTACAATTTTCCAATTGAAAACGCAAAATGGTCATTTGACAGTTTATGCAGCTTTATACAGTTTTAATCATTTTTTGTATATTCAAACTGATCGGTCTTGATACTCTCGAACAATATTTGACGTATTTTCTTCGTTTACTTCAAAATACGAGCAAGAAGATCAATCGAAAATTGGTTCGTTTTAACCGGAATGAACATTGACATTTTCTTTGTTAGCATTTTTAAGGATGGTTCGGCAACATATTCCAAAGATATACATTATGAATAAAACTGCAGTGAGGAGTGGAATATCTTAGGATTTTTTTACTAGAGACATATACCGGTCAAAATATCTAACGCCCTACTTTTATTTTTTTAACATTAACAAAACTTTCACATCAGTTTTTAAGTCGTTTCCACTATCGACTGCTTTTAAGAATGATCAACTGGTCATGTCAAAAAAATTGTAACCGAGTAAGTATTTACTCGACCATGACTGTATTTGTTGAAAAGCGTGGAGCGCGTGTTCGATATGTATATTCCGCATTCCGCTGGCTGACTATCTGAGCTTTTAAAAAAAGATAAACTTGTCATCATTCAAGTTGAATTAATTTTAATAACCTTGAACCGATCTTAATGCGAAAACAGGATGGACAAATTTAATTGAACTGGCACTATCAGTTGGTAGTATTGTCTGCCTACCTGTTTAAACATTTCACAACTTCTCGTTATAAGAAGAAGGTATGATAACGGGAAGTTCCTTCTTTAATGATATCAAAGGATAGGATAAATTAAATTGTTAACCCAGGTTTTTTCCCCTGGAATTTTAGCATACAATTAAGCATCTGATTGTTTTAAGTAATTATTATGTTGTTCCACCGCCGTACACGACAAGTTTTATGACATTATTCTTTAATACAATTTGAAATACGAGTTTTACGTGGAGAAGAGATCATCCTAATAATCTTTTCAACTTTTGACTTTCTGTTTTCATAATTGTGGGGAAATATTTTTCATGTTAATGGTCATTTGTTCCTTTTGACATCTCGTAATTCTGCATGTATAGGCACGATAGTACACTGACATTAAACGTTTTAGTTATAATGGCCAACCCAACCAATAATCAGGGCATTCCATATCAGGTGACATTGTATCTCTAAATTTTTTTTCATAGAACTAATGGATCTGTTTATGATTTGATCCCCTCATTTAAAATCCGTCACCTCTTATTAGTACGGATGTTCGTTTAAAAAATCATGATTTCATATCATCCTAATTACAAAAATTATGACGATTTCAGTGCATAAACATAAGATGGTATAATTTTTTTTTTGTTTTCCTATTCTAATGAGATCTTATTTTCTCTTTTAATGAAATGTCCTTTGAAATTGACTTGACTAGACATCTCTTTACCTATTATAGAGATTTTCGTAATGTCATTTAAATATGCTGCTTAAAATGGAAGGTGAACATTCAGTTGATGATGACGTCTGACAATGCATCATCAAACATTAGAATATCAGATATGTTTTAATTATACCTGACTATGAAGCACATTCACTACTGTAATGAAAAACTCCCTGAGATTATCAAAAACCCCTGAGGAAACCCTGAGTGGCACTGAGAAAACCCTGAGAGAGACCCTGAGGTTTGTACTGAGTGTACTGAGGAAACCCTGAGATGCCTTGAGGTTGGCACTGAGGGTACTGAGGAAACCCTAACAGACCTTGAGGTCGGCACTGAAGGTACTGAGGAAGCACTGAGAGACCCCGAGGTCGTAACTTAGTGCGAAAAATTAAAAATGTTGGTATAAATTTATTTTATTGATTTAGTTGCATATGATCAGGTCATTTTAACCACATCTTTAATAAGTTGTATTAGGTTGAGGGAAAATGTGAAAACAAAAATGATAAATATTTATTCTGTACTTACATGTACATTGTATATTAGTTTTACACGCGAAAAGCAAGGGCCACATGTTTTACTAAATCTATCAATCAAAATTCACTAAGAGTTATTCACATATAAAATATTCTTTCGAAATGAAATAGAAGTCGGTCGTAAAACGTAATGTTTTAAAAAAATAATTGTTTTGATTTATCATACAGCATATCCTTGTACAGTATGAAAAAAACCTCCAATAACCTAATGTGACAATCCATTTAAACAGAAACATGGTAATTTTAACCGATATAATCTTGCCCGTACATAAAATGTATGTCCTGTGCACACATAGATTAGTAAACTCTTTTAATGCTTAGACAATGAAACAATGTAAGGTTATAAACTATGTGTTTATGCTCTTCGTATGAACAGTTTCTAAGACGAGGCAAGCTACTGACAAACAAGTTGATAAAACAGGACTATCAACAGTCTCATTTAAAGTCATCTTTTTGCAAGTTATATGGTCGATACGACGACCTTACAGCAAATACAATCTCTCCCTGAGTCGCATGCTGACTGACGTTTTTCATACTAATTGTTAGACCATAATTAATTACCTAATTGTCTACGGACTTTTGCGGTTTTTATTTTTCCGATTACGACAAAGAGCACACGGCGGGTTTGACCGGTCAGCAGAGGATGCTCACTCCTCCTAGGCACCTGATCCTACCTCTATCTTGGAGGTCCGTGTTGCTCTGCTTTGAATTTGTATTTCATTTTATGGATTTTTGAGATGGTTGACGGTTTGATATTGTCATTTTTTCACACACACACACACACACACACACACACACACACACACACACACAC
>WFKH01011925.1:28070703-28093770 GCA_016163765.1 Magallana hongkongensis | reverse complement strand
CTCTCTCTCTCTCTCTCTCTCTCTCTCTCTCTCTCTCTCTCTCTCTCCGTATGCAAGGAAAATGATACACAGAACAAAGAAATTCATTTTCAAGCCATGAGAAAAAAAATGAAATAAACCGATTATGATCTCTTTACATAATTGCTAAATCCCGATTTCGAGCGATCACTTTAAGAATGTAGTCCTTGATAAATAATCATTAACTTTATAATGTTTTAATTTCCATGCAGACGCAGGCGTAATAATTTTTTTATTAAGATTAAAATAAATGCCAAACTCGTTTGTTTTACGGTGTATTTCCCAGCCATTTGCAGCTGTTTATTTTGATGTTACATGGCATATGTGCACAGGTGGCCAATTTTCACACCTTGCAGCAGTCACCCTGTCGCGTGAATAGTCTGAGCCTAGTCTGTTAGTTCCAGGGTATTTCTTGATCGCAGACAAACAAAAGATTGTGTTCTGTACTTGTACACAAAGGAGACAATACATCGTCTATCATACACATTACATTTTAAGCGTGGTGTTTGAATCAGAAAGAAGACAATCATTGCTCAAGGAAAATTGAAATGTGGGTACTTTTTTTCGAAATAAGAAATAAATACATTATCAAAACAATGGCCGTTTACCGAATACTAATAATTCTAAACACGCATAAAGTATTTGTAAATGAGAGAGAGAGAGAGAGAGAGAGGAGAGAGAGAGAGAGAGAGAGAGAGAGAGAGAGAGAGAGAGAGAGAGATTTCATTTGAAGCACATTTTATTACATAAAGATGTTCATCTGCTACTTAACTCAAACAAGAATTCCCTGTTCCTTTTTTGTTTCATATTTCACGTGAAGGTTTGTTCTTGTCAATTAACAAAGAGCAAAAAAAGCTACAGACGCAATTCTTTAAAACTGTGACTTTTTATTAAAATTATACAAATTTAAAAAGACTTCAAAATTTCCCTCCCCTATCCCGGCATTTCCGGTGACAAAAAATAAAAAAAAAATTATCGGATAGAAAATATTTCTAAATTCGGGAAGTTCAACATTTTGAGAAAAACATATCTGAATTCCTTATTCACATGGATCTTACAAACATTGCCAATTTTAATAATTGGTGCTGGATTTAATGAAGAGAGAAAAGTTGTTCATCTTATTCAATAGGAACTAGGTTGTGCGTGTTTAAGCCTGTATATGAAGGAATGAAAGAAAAATACTCAAATTTGTAGCCTTTGTTAATGAATAAGATTGAAAGAACAAGTCAAAAACTTTGGTGGGTAGTATCAAGCAGTGTTTAAAACTTGCACACAGTAGATTTTTCTTTACATAGCACTATCATCGTTTTACGTGATGATAATTTAAGTCTTGGATGATGATGATGATGATGATGATGATGATGATGATAATTTTCGACCTGAAAAATAGGACAAGAGACTGAAGTAAAGTTTATGTCTTTATTGTTGAATGTCCGAGGAAGAAGTGTATTTATATCACAAACATAATACCAGCAAATGCCACTGTAAAAATTATAAAACATGCGGTGGCACAGATAATTTCACTGCTCAGTTCACACTTTAAAACAATAGTTACATATTTGTTTACAGATAGCTAGCATTGCCTAAGACGTATTATATACAACACCATAATAGAATAGAATGTGTGGTGACACAATAATTTCATGTGCATAAACACCCATAACACAAAAATTGTACACTATTCGTATTACAGTATGAAGTGATAATAAATGAACATCTTATAAAAATAAAGAATGGAAATTAAAATAGATTGGGGAAATTTACTCAATAATAGAGATTCACTTGGCAAATAATGAAAGGTACTTGAGGACAGATGATTGTTCTAAAAATAACAGACCAAAACATGAGCACATGGCTTTGTTTACATTATCAACTGAGGAACTTCCGGTGAAGAGATCTTAACTTCCGGTTGACAAGAAAAAGGGGGGATAATGCTTGAGTAAACACAAGATTAAAAGAATGCTTTGTCTAAACCTACACACACTACTGACTACATAAAAAGATCGTACACACACAAAAACATGTTTGCTACCTGTATACAAAATCTATGTAAACTGAGCATTCAAATCCAGCAAAAACATAAAAGCTTGTAATCAAACAATATGCAATGACGAAATGTGTCATATGCAAATACATGATACTAAACTACACATTAAACAATTACTTACACTTGAGACGCACGCACATTGTTGGTAAAATAGAGATTTGCCAAGCGAGCCAAAAGTTAGTTTCATTTTCACTGATAAAAGTTGTAAAAGTAAAAACCGTACTTGGTAGAGAAAATGAAATTCCGAAATAGCTGATAAACAATTTGAAGAATAAAACTTGTGTTCAATTTGAAATATAGAACAAATAAATTTGAATTATGAACAATGCTTTGTCTCAAGGTAATGAACTACCTATTCAATCAAGATGCATAAACAAGTAAAACAAAAGTTAGATATGCATTTCAAACGCAGAGCATAAAAATGTGCATACCAAAATAAGCAAAATAAGACAAATAGTAAAATATGATTTACCTGAAAAATAGGACAGGAGACTGAAGTAAAGTTTATGTCTTTATTGTTGAATGTCCGAGGAAGAAGTGATCGGACACAGAAAGATAGCGTCCCCTGTCCAGCGCATGAGTTAATCTTGTTAACAATAAGATTACGTCAATTACGCAATAAAGAATTCCGAACAAAAAGTATCGAGATGTGTAATTTACCTAAAGGCTTTACGTAGGGTTTTATACAAAAAGGGTTGATGTCGTAAGTAAGCATTTACTTTATTTAATGAATTATTTTGAGTGATTCGGGGCATTTGATTTCCGTGACACTAATTGATTTCAAAAGGTTCAAAAGGAAATAGTTACAAAGAATGTGAGACATCCTCGATAATCAAATAAAACATAATCTGTATGTGTTAAGGCGCGTAATTAAGGAATGCAAGATTAAATGCTCTAAAAGGAGATAACAGAAATCCTATCTTGTTAATCAAAAATTAAGTTAAAAATGAAATGAATAAATTTCATACAATGAAATTTATTGTAAAAGTTCTATATACAGAAAATCACTTTTAGGGTTAAAGTGACCATATGATAGCACTACGAAAAAATATTTCTTGACATAATTGGCACATGTACGTATACAATCCTTTAATAGGTAGCTATTTCGTCTGTAAGATTAATTTTCATTTTTGTTTTCTGAGATGTGATATAAATGAGGCTTGTTTTTTTTTTTTAGATACTTGTCACATCAAAGGACGATATCTTTAAGATCATTGACATTTTACATCTTAATTTTCTAAAATAGAGATAGTGAAATGAAATATATACAATATAAAGTAACCCCATCGCTAATCTACTGTTTGAAGCTGAATAATCGTAATCACAGGATGAATCTCTGCCATTCAGTCAACTGAATGTTAACTGAATGGTCTGGAAAGGTGACTGAATGGCACAGCTATGCCATTCAGCCACCTTCCAGTTACCTTTCAGTCACATTTCAGCAGATATTCATCCTGTGAATCTAACAAACATGTTTTAGCGAATTTACTTCATCAAATTTGTATCTTTATTAAACTAATTAAATTAAACTTCATTAAACTAAATGCATGTAAAAGAAATAACCTGCATCTTATTTCAAAATTGTGAAATAAATCAAACATTGCCTCGGGTACCTTTTTCACTACATGCAACAACCTGTTGTGCTAAAATCTTTGATATTGTTTGTTACTTTCTTACTATTTCTCTACAATGAACAATCAGAGGAATAAATTTCTATATGTTGATATACACAACGGACGTTTTCAGTTGAAGCAAATCGCAACAACTTCACAACTGTAATATATTTTCAATATTGCCTCGGGTACCTCTTCATTACATGCATATTTGCGTGTATATCTTTTATATTCTGTGTTAGTTCTAGTATTTTTCTGATCATTGGAAAACAAAAGAATTGACAATTGATATACACATCGGAAGTTTTAGTAGAAGGTAATATGCAGTGTTTAAGAAAAACAGCACAGTGATAGTTCTATTTTAATTAGATCTACAATAGAAAAAAATGTCATGATTCTCCAAATTAAGTATTATATTTTTTAACAGTAACAAATCTTATATGTTTAATGTAAAAGAAATAAATCTTTGTGAAATTTGAAAAAAGCGATTTATTGAAAAATAAATCATTATTATAATTTTAAATAATTACTGTAAACGTATTTCATTTAGCTGTGTATTCTAATTTGCGTTTTTTGCGGAATGCATCGTCCACTAAATCAAGTACATCGCTAAATGTCATGCACTCATGTAAATAAATAGCAACTTTTAGGAATACGCTAATTCAAATCCACGCCAACTTGTTCAAAAATTATTTTTCGCAATTTTTTTTTACAAATATCGTACACGGCAAATATAATTAGTTTACAGTAATATCGTTCATATCCGAACATGCTCTTTTTTCTTAGATAAAGCTAAGGACTATTAAAATAGATTTGAAAAAAAAAATCAAAATAATTATTATAAACATTAATAACATTAGCTTTTATGATTTTATTTTAATCACTTAATTTAGTTCGTTTTCCTGATAAACGTGACCTCAGGGTCTCTCAGGGTTTTCTCATTACCCTCAGTGCCGACCTCAGAGTATCCCAGGGCTTCCTCAGAACCCTTAGTGCCGACCTCAGGGTCTATCAGGGTTTTCTCCGTACCCATAATGCCGACCTCAGGGTCTCTCAGTGCTTATTCAGTACCCTCACGGCCGACCTCAGGATCTCTTAGGGTTTCCCCAGTACCCTCAGTGGAAACCTCAGGGTCACTCAGGGTTTTCTCAGTGTCACTCAGGGTTTCCTTAGGTTTTTGTGATGTTCTAAGGTTTTTATTATTACAGTAATTATTGTGGTTGCTGTTCCTTCTATATAACATGCTAATCGACAATCCATTTCCATACCAATTTCATTCACAATTATTGTGAATTTGTAAAAGTTTATGTTTGTGTAGTTTATTTACACTTATTGCAAATAAATTATCATGGAAAATATGAATGTTATACTTGAGCCTGAATCTGAGTTTTTGTGGGTTTTTTTTCTTTCAAGAAAAAAAAATACAAAAACTAAATGTATGAGAAATCGTTTAAAAGCAGTTTACCAAAATGCCGTATTGGAAAAGATAAGATCCTTACATCAAACTTACGAAGATTGTATTTTCGTAACCATTGTGGTAGGAGAGTAAATATCATTTCTGTTGGTAGGGTGAATGCCATACAAGAAATCAGTAACAATTAATTCGTATACACATAACAGTTTGTCCACCATTTTACATAGTCGTTTTGTCAGGTTTAGTTAAGATCTTCGAATCCAATTATAGCTATTCGGATCAAAGTTATTGAGTCATTAAAACGTTTACGGTCTTTCCGAAAACAATCGTAAGTTTTGAAACGTAAAAGTGGCATCGCATTCAGGAATGTCATGGATTTTGTCTTGTTTTATACTTTTGTTTAATATACATTACACAGTGAAATTTGGAAAAAATCTAAACCCACAACATATTAAAATAATAATGCTATACATTTTTCTTTTGTAAAATTTAGAGAACGTAATTGTTGATTTTGGTTAACTGGCTGTTTTTCATATTTAAATCAAAGAACAATTAGAGATACGATGCAAGTTTGCTTTTTTCTAAATATCACCAGAAAATGTACTTGAGTTGGTTCTGTAGTTTGGGAAATTTACACATTGGCTTAAATGTCGATATAGGTTGCGTTAAGTTCGGTTCCGATCAATTTAAATCATCGTAATTATTTTTCCACACGTTAAACATATATTCTATCGAAATAGATTTTTCTAGAGCGTGAAATAAACCATCGTGGTTTGTACTTTGGTACAAATCGTAGTATTTTAGCAACAAAATTAGACGACTTAAATTATCTAAATTAACTAAAAGAAAGGAAGCCAAAGTATTTCAGAATACCTTAATGAAAGTGGTTTTGTTTAGGACAGACGATCAATGGTAATGTGTGATTTGGCGTTGTGTGTCTTACTAATTCTAAAAATACCTTCTTGATTTTTTGAAAAGCCTTTGATTTACTGAGTGCACGGTAACAAATTCCAGAATCCAAATCCAATCATACGCAAAAACGTGTGACGATAGAGCATTACAGTCTCTTTCTTTGGAAAGAACTGAGCTAGAAATTTAAAGTGGCTTACTACACCTTGAAAAAACTTCTAAAACAGCAAAAAATTACCTCGATTATGATAGATAAGAAGTATCTATAGGTCTAATAGAAAATAAATGCAAGTTTGGATAAAAAGTATATTTTCAAAATATATAGTTTCGAAAATTTGATTAAGTTAATGTGAACTAAAACTCCAGGCGGATTCGAACTCATTATATGCTGTTCACAAGCACGATACTTTAACCACTGAGCTTTGACGATATTCAACCAAATGGATCGACACAAACAATTTTACAAAACAGTTTAATCGCTGTCTTGGGACCCGGTGTCTTAAACAAGTATATTTTTTGATGTAGTGAAGTACCTAAAAACAACAGCCAAGAATCCAGATATAAGACCACCGATTATTCTTATTACATACTCTATTATACATGAACATTGTTCTTAGAAGTAAATATAATTTTGCATTACATACATTCTAATTTTAATAAAAGTATGTAAATATTTCCAAGAAAGAATGGGAGTTTTGACGCTATATATAGTTTTTCCCGGCAAAATTGCATTCCGTCTGTATCATAACAACAATCTAATTTAAAATTATGTCCAAAAACAATACGGAATAGGTAAATAAGCGCTAGAACGCTTCACAAAGGCACTTGGAATCTTGATTTTTAATGCATTTATTGTGGGTCTACTAGGAGTCCAGAATGTAATACGTGCAATTGCTTTTTGGATCGTAATTGTATTTTCAAGATATCTCTCATATAGACCAGGCTCCTCTAATCCAATCCGGTGTCTGATCTTAAAACTTGGTATATCTCACAAAGGGAAATAGTCTGTGAAAATGAATTGTAGTTTCGAATAAATTAAAACAATTTAGCTTCTTTTTTTTTTCTTTCAGGGCATCTAAGAAGGTATACATTATTATTTTGAATTCATATACTAGGAAAATGAGAATTAAATGAAACTAACTTGATGGTGTTAAGTCAATTAACATTTAAACTAATGTGTACTTATATTCTGTGGTTAGTACAATACTGTTACCGTCATTTTTCTTTCATGTAAAAGCCACATAATGCGTAATTATATTTTTGACGAAACTATACATTAGATTTTTCTTTCATTGCTCATCTCCTTGCAATGTAAATAATTAATTTACATGTTTAAGCTAAATGGTAACATAAAGTAAAAGCATTGAGGTCTCAACGCACTGGCCATGCTCGATATGTGTTAAGACCAGTACTTGAATGAGCTGTTGAAACAAACATAAGACATAAGATAGTGCTGTCATTCAGTCTACTCAAAAGGAGACTTACAGGTTACTGAAAGGTGACTTAATTACTTAGCACTATTTTCAGTTCCCATTCCGACCGTTCAGTTTACATTCTACTGAATAGTAAATAATCATTCTGTGAAAAAATATCCCGATCCAATACTCATGCACCAAAGTATTCACGAGCCTGGTAAATGTGTGATAGCCAATACTTGAAAATTGACGATTCCTGCCTTCAATTAAAAACATAATTGAAATAATTATATAAGTTGTCATTGTTTAAAATTTTCAGTTTTCAAATGCAGAAAGTTCAAAGCATAAATCCAATGGTGATGTATTTCAAACTTCATACAGACTTTTGTGTTCTTTCGTGCATCTTTTTTAAATGTTCAGGAACATATTTAAAACAAACAAATCTAAACTATGTCTTTCAAATTCATTTAAAAAGTAGTATTTTGAACAAAAGGATTTGCATTTTTGTTAAGATTTGTTTACAAGATTTTGATAAAAAAAAAAAAAAAAAACCTGTATTTTTTGTATTATTTCATCTTTATCTTGTATAAGAGTTAACACTTAGAAGTTTTGATACGTGTATTTCTTTTTTGATCAATTAAACACACACAACAGATTTGACATCGAAAATATCAAGATACATCAAACAGAGTAGATAAATATTCAAGAAGTGAACATGTACAGTCATTTCGAGGCAAAGCTGCATGATTAAAAACAGTTACAGTCTACTTCTAATATCAACAACAATGCACAGTCATCTCGAGGCAAAACAGCATGATTAAAAGCAGTTACACTATACTTCCAATATCAACAACAATGCACAGTCATCTCAAGGCAAGACAGCATGATTAACAGCAGTTACAGTCTAGGTCTACTTCTAATATCAACAACAATGTGATAATATTAATGTTTAGTATACTTTCATGTTAAATACCGAAATCTGATTGGTTTAGACGCAGTTGACAATCCGTTCTCAAACCCTCGGCGTTAGCAACACACTTGGCAACGGGCCGATATAACGAATTGTTACATGCGCGTATATTATGCGCCTATGATTCGCCGTAGAACTCATGTATTTTCTATATAAAAGCAGTAAAATTTGCTATAAAATTGAGACATTCAGTATAATAAAATAAATAGTGCCTGCTTGGGAGGGTACCAGTTAAAATTGGCACCCCTCGAAAACCACTTCGCTTCGCGTCGGTTGACAATGGTTTTCTCGGGGTATCAATTTCAACTGGTACCCTCCCAAGCAGGCACTATTTAAATAATGTCCATGTTTGAAGGATGTAAGAAAAATGACTCTTGAACTGAATAAAATAAAAAAAACACTTGACATACTCAAGTATCGAATCTAATTTATATATATTTAGCTAGCAAACTGTATATGTAAAGCTCTAGAAAAGGCTAACAACACAAAGAATAGTACTTAAATTACAACTAAAAGAAAACTTTGTTTATGTAGTAATTTTTTTTTAAAGTTTTTATTTGTAAGTTTCGGGTGTAGTGCTAGATTTTGTTTTATTATTTTCAATTTATGTAATGTATGTAATTTATGTAATAATTTGTGTCTTGGCAAAAGAACCGATTGTTTAAAAAAAATGAAATTTGTAATTGTGTGTGACATTGGTTAATTTCTATAACATATATCACTTTCCACTTATCCTAAAGCTTAAAGGGGTAGACTTTAAGATATTCATATAACATTTTATTTATAATATACATGTAGCATTTTTATACGTTATCACTATAGTAAATAAGACATCAATAAAATTAAAGGAAAATCATTGAACTTGTGAGAAATTGGCGGAATGGATTTTTGTCATCATCGCTAAATGTTCAAAAGGATGGTTTTAAACGTTTCTAAGTTATTAGGGGTTTTGCGTTGAAGCAAATATGTCAACTACCTTTATTCATTCTATGTAATTAGAGCAAAATTATTATTTAAAATATATATTTACATACCCAAAAGATTTAAACGAGTCAAACGTTTGAAAATATTACATTGAATTTTTTTATCATCTAAGATAGAGACAATCCCTTTAAGCCGTTTACTGCTCTATGGTACCGGCCTAAGAAGAGTTTGATGATTGCGTCACACAGCAAAGGCGCTTTAATGCTGTTTTGAATTCAACACTATTTATATAGCAGATCAAGGGATTTAAGAAAGAGTTAATGTTTGCTTAGCAAATGCTACATGTAAGTATAATACTTCATTTGGTAATGGCTGGAGTAATTAAAGGAATGACGACAATGCAGACCATTATACATCGATTCCTGTTTTCATTGTCTATAGAACATTATGCATCATTATCCAAGGTAAGAGTATAGTGGGAAAATGAAAATGAAAAAATTATCATTGACCAGCCAATTACACACAATACATACTTACGCATGTTTTTAAATAATATCTTGCCCCATTTAGATCCAGTGATGAGAAAAGTTTGGTAAAATGTCACTGCTAATGGCGAAGAGGTAATGAAAATTGATTATGAGGCAAAAACCCCAATTGTTCGAAATATATTCCAAACTTTTACTAATTCCATTAAAGAGTGTACTAAACCCGAAAAAATCGGTCACAGAAAGGGACAATACAAGGTTAAGGTATGTGTTTCGCCGAAGTATGGTGTCAAATATATTACAGATATTACAAATAAAACTATTAAAGACCATAACAGTACCCCCTAAAAGAGTAAAACTCAGGGACGCCACAATCTCGCACGTTTTCAGAAGAAAAACACTTCTTTAGAAGAGTAAGACATATTTCCACTTAAGTCATCGCATTTTACATCAATTTGTCCTCACTTTTTAATGTCATTAAAATCACAGTTTTTATTTTCTTTTAGAGTCGAAGAAAAATTGTTTTGAACATATGTTCCGAATTGTTCAGTGAGATTTCTATTTTCGGGTTTTTAAAAAAATATATTGTCGTTTTTAATCGTGTTGCGAGTATGTGTAATGGGTATCGCCTCTGTTGTACATGTAAAGTTGACATGAATACTTGTACTGTCACATTCTGACGAACCATCTGTTTCCTGTCCATGCCGTTCATAGGCCACTCCCAACTCCATAAGGATGCCAGACGTCAGAAACAATAAGTATTTTCGAGAATTGTAGTTTCTCAGGTGGAATAGATGAATCATCTTACGGTGATACTTCCTTTTCGTCCTCTACGTAAACATTATCATACATTTAAAATTCTGAAAATTCACTTCATTTTCATTATCTGATGATTTCTCTTTTCTTTATTCGCTCTTAAGCCAACCAAGTCACAGAAGTTGTATCAATAGTCAACATATCTTTTTAAGTATTGCATTAATATTTATAATATTTATATTTTTTCCCTTGGGCAATCATGCTTTTCGGAATTAAATAAATCTATGTGCAGGATAAAGTCTTTTTTTTTAATGTAACTGTCGAAATTTTAAAGAAACTGCTTAAAAATTGCCTTGATACCATTTATGAAATAAAGCACAAACTATTTACTGATGAATAAAAATATTAACTTTCTCAAGATTTTTTCCCGTACTTTGGTGGGTGAATTTCCCAATTATGCATTAAATTGTAGCTTTGTACTAGTACGTTATAAGCAAATTAATACACAGATGGTAAAATTGTGTATTCCTAATAAAAAAAGGTAAACAATCATATTGCTTATTACACATTAAAATGTGAGAAAATATATACCCCCTGGTATAATGCAGTTTTAAGAGGGTTTCAGGAAGATGATTGTTTTCAACAATTGTCATTGAACATAAAGAGCATGCCATGTGTTTTTAAGGTAAGTTTGGGGATTATTAACCAATGGTCATTGTATTGCCGGAGGTTTACAAGTTTTATACTTTATACCCCCTCTCTCTCTCTTAAACTCGTTTAAATAGAAGGTAGCCGGCGCAGTACCATGGCCAGGTAGAGTACGTTTTAATAAAGGAGCATACAGGAAAAGGGTAAACAGATATTTTTCGGGTCTTTTTTCATGATAATTATACGTTTATAAGTATATGGACAGCACACTGATCCCGTCAATAGCATGTGTTACATAGAAGTATTAGATCTGCACAAGTATCTGTGGATTTTGTTTTCATTTTTTATCTCTTATTTTTGTCAAAATATTTAACTGCTTTGGAAGTTTAAGTTCGGAATCTGCCATGCTTAATTCTTACGCACCTTAACTGTTTCCTTAGTATTTCGGCAAAAACCTAGACCTATAAAATAAAAAAAGTCACTTAGCCATTTAATTTAAATGTCATATAATGACTTTTCTCGTAATAATTTTCTTAAAATTTACTGGAATGTTTGCATACTGTTTACAAGTTGTGGCACATTTATAAAAAAAACAGAGTGGATCATTCACCTCGAACACTAGTTTTGTATGCTGTTTTTGAGTCAGCATGCCAACTGCTCAATTAGATACATTGCGGTTTTTGCTTTCTGGAGTTTTAAAACGATGTTATCATCAAGACAGGGGACTTGAGGATTAACATTCATTTTAAAAGGCAAACACATGACCTCATTATCAGTATCTAGTAGCGATTCTCAAATAAGTTTACAGTTATCTAAAAAAAGTTATGTTTGTAATTTCAATGTTTGCTCCTAAATATGTTTTAATTAGTGTCAGGATGTTCTTTAACATGCTTCTGAATTGTTCTGTCTGATCATTCTTTTCAATGCCCTAAGTTTTACATAAGTATTATATTCTAGTCATTTTTCACAGATTTTAACGATGTATAGTATGTATGGTTAACAATGTAACCAAGTGATTGATTGATTAATATCTGGAGAAAAAAAGCGTAACATTGCAGTTGTTAGATTTTCCGCCCTAGTACTGAATCAAACAACGTTCCGGTTTATGTCGGTTGCCGATGCTACAAACCCACAGTGTGATTAGCTCTTGAAAATATTCCAATATACAATCTATACTTTTTTACAGTAAGCTGTATAGTTGATTAAGAAGAGAAGCATTTTACTACTTTTCCATATTAACCAGAATTGTGTTAAAGGTATATAATACATATGTTTAACTATAACAATAAAACATAAAACATTTACTACTTTTTTTTTTTGGGGGGGGGGGGGGGGGGGGGGGGTGGGGGGTGGGCAATCATTCTTATGATGGTGTTTTAAAGTTCGAATAGTGAATTCAGATAAAATAAGATATATCAAGAGAAAATGTTTTTAAAAATACAAAATAAAAATTGAGTTTTTATAATACGGTAGTTTTATAATATTCACAACTTATCATTTTATTGTTCAATGAATAGAAAGTCAGCCTAATATCAATATATTTTTGAATAGGAAAAATATAATGAAAACATAGAATTATGTTTAAATAATGTGTATTGTAATGGTATAGAAAGCAGGCTTTCGTTTTTATAAAGATGATATATGTCAACGTAGTACGTACAAATAAAAAAAAACCCGGATTGAACTGAACACCGGAATAATTGGAGGGTTTTTTAAGGGATAAATAATAAAATGAATAATAATAATTTTGATAACACTTAATGTGTTTGATGTTTGATATTATCTCTAATTTATGAAAGGATCTTTTAAATCTGTAGAGTGAGAATCTAGTACGTTGTTAGAATGTGTGTTCGAACCTACTGTATATATTTAATGTAATGAAATTTCACATTTTGTATCAAACAGTTTCGTGGGTATAAAATTTTCAAAAAGGCAACATGCTGTAATTTTTTTTTGAAATAGAAAAAAAAATTGATATCAACGCCCTATGTAAAAAAGATTATGTTTCATTTTAATGTTGCTTTGAAGACCATATATATTGACGGTATTGATTTTCAGACAGCCATTAGTACAGTGTACT
Organism: Magallana hongkongensis; assembly: GCA_016163765.1. Lineage (NCBI taxonomy): Eukaryota > Metazoa > Mollusca > Bivalvia > Ostreida > Ostreidae > Magallana > Magallana hongkongensis. The sequence goes on along the minus strand of WFKH01011925.1, from coordinate 28,080,491 downwards.
GTGATCACTGAAGATAACATGTCGTGGCTAGTTCTGTACGCGGTCCTTCATCTCTATGTTGCAGTTACCCATTCATCTGGAATAACCCCGCATCCATTTGTAAAGGGTTGGTTGTAATTAAATCTTTCTAATAGAGAAGACTTTGCATAAGATGAAGAACCCTGTATAATTTATTTCTAATTTCATAGTATTTACGATGGATTTCATACTCATACTCCATTTCATATTGATGAACAACGACTTTTGGTTTTTTGGTAGTTTTGAACTCATGCTAATTAGACTGTTATTGATGATTGAACGTTAACGCTTTTAAAGTTACTGAAACTTATATGATATTTATACATACTATGAATTCCAGAATTAATTCATTGATAATGTGGTTTTTTTTTCAAATTTAAGAAAAAATGTCCTGAAGAAATGTTCATTTTGATATTAATGGAAAAAGAAAATCAAAATTTAATTTAAATGTAAAAAAACCCATAAAATGTTAATACACTGAAGATGAGGTTGGTTCTTTTCTGAAAAATGCACCCTGGAAACACACGGAGATGACAGGATCTTTGAGTGGGGGACCAATGGTTCTCACTGTGAAGTCCAAGTACAAACTTGATGGAGGATTGGTGTTCTCTAAGAAATGTAAATCAGTTTTTTTTTTCCGTAACGGTGTGATTGTAAACAAAGAAAACGTTATTTTTTTTTACAAGAATAGTGATGGTTTACATAACAGTAATGCTTAAAAGTATTTCTTTTCTTAAAGATCTCATGTTACAGCTAATTGTTTCTCTCGTTCTAAATCAGGTGTCTTGTTATTGGCTTTCGAGACACTAATTATTGTTTAGTCTATTTTATTCCTCTTATTTGCCAACAGTCCCTGATCAAAAATTCAAAGACTGCTCAGATATATTGAAGAAAGAACCTTACAGACGGAACAGAGATGGAGTGTACACAATGTATCTGAGTAATGGAGTCAAGCGACGGGTGTTTTGTGACATGACAACAGACGGAGGAGGTTGGACTGTGAGTATGCATTAAACTAATCGTTTTATTAAAAAATGGTACTTTTTGAAAACAATAGTAAGTATCAATGAAAAAAGGACAATAACAAACCGTCAACCATCTCAAAAGTCCATAAAACGAAATACAAATTCAAAGCACAGCAACATGGACCTCCAAGATAGAGGTAGGATCAGGTGCCATGGAGGAGTGAGCATCCTCTGCTGACCGGTCACACCCGCCGTGTGCTCTTTGTCGTAATCGGGAAAATAAAAACCGCAAAAGTCCGTAGACAATTAGGTAATTAATTATGGTCTACAATTAGTATGAAAAACGTCAGTCAGCATGTGACTCAGTGGAAGATTGTATTTGCTGACAAGGTCGTTGTATCGACCATAGAACTTACGAAAAGATGATAGTAATAGATATGTGAAATGTAGATGCATTATATACAAAATAAATTAAATTAGGAACGCGGATATTTTTTGAGGTCTCAAAAATTCCAAATAAATCGTAAGGAATTTGGAATTTTATTTGCAGAAAATTGTTTTTATTTCTTAAATTCCTTTGCCTTAAGGTAATACAAAGACGATTTGACGGTAGCACAGATTTTCAGAGTAAATCCTGGCAGAAATACGCTGAAGGGTTTGGACATCCTGGTCATGAGTACTGGTTTGGTTAGTTTATATAGTTTTTAAGGTATTTTCAAAAATATATAAGACTTGAAACAAAATGCATTATTGTGATGCGTTCAAAATGAACCCTAATTAGAAAACTGATTGTGCTAACTTTCAATTGATTTTATTTGTGTGGAAATTCAACAATTTAATTAGAAGGTAAAGTATTTCTAAAACAAATCAATCACATATTTATATATCATCAATTAAAATGCATATATATAGTTTTGTTACATATGAAATCATCCATTATAATAATTGACAATTAGATCAGGCCATTTCAAATCTAGACCATTAGCACTTTGCTTTTTTATTTGCTTTTCGATTTTGTTCTCTGTTATTAAAATTTTATAGGAACTTGATTGTTTTATGTTTTATTTTCTTTTGTTTTTTCTTTTTTTTTATTTTTACCTTTTTGAGTCCTATTTTCAGGTAACGACGCCATTCATGATATAACAAAATCTGGCCGGATGAAATTAAGAATCGATTTAAAGAAATTCAACGGTGACAAAGGGCATGTACAATATTCAACATTTAAAGTTGGAAACAAATCTGACAAGTACTTGTTGACTGTTGGAGGTTTTAAAGGTTCTCTTGGCATGAGTAAGTACTTGACAATTTCCATTTGGAATGCTTACGTTTTGTATCATTTAGAAACTGAAAAAAATACTTCAAAATAAACTGTCGACATCATTTTTATATGAACAAATTTAAATATGAATAAAATATATATCGAACCGTGGCTCTCTTAAAGACTTATTCTAAGTTTGTCCAACGCATTAAAAATACACAAGAATACACATTACACAATACACATTATGCAATATACAATATTTACATTACTTTGCATTAATTCAAATTGTTTTGCTTAGTTCAAATATTGAGATAGCTCTTGGGACAGTAAGCGTTTCATAAGAGTTTTTGTTTGCCGAAATCATTGCAATGACATCCGTTGACGTCAAGGTCATCGATTATTAAAAGTCAGTTAAAATGCTTATAATAGTTGTTTTATGAATAATGTGCAAAGATGAATCTATGTGTACATATACTGCTAACGAACATTTTAATTAATGTTGTGATGAATAAGACTTTTGATAAAAAAGTATCCGTGCCGTTCATCAGCTTATACACATATTTTTGAGATTATATTCCATAAATGAGTAATAATAAACACGACTTTGAATCATTAGAGAAAACACACTTTTTGCGACACAATGTTCTTTTTTTATTCAGAGGATTCCTTTTCTTATCATAATGGAATGATGTTTTCGACGAAGGATAACGATAATGATAGAGCTGGAGGAAACTGTGCAGCAAGCCAAGGAAATGGATGGTGGTTTAATGCATGTCACCATTCTAATTTAAACGGAATATACTACAAGAAAGAGACTTCTACATCAGCTGGAATGACATGGTTTTACTGGGAGAATGCGAATAAATGGGTGTCGCTAAAATCATCTAAAATGATGATAAAGCCAAAATGAATAATATAAAACGAAACAGAATTAATAAATAATCCATTGATATCACCTCTTTGTTATAACATTTATAGTTTACATTATGGTTGGAGTCAGTTGGCATTTATATATTACTGATATTCTTTAAATCAGCATTACCAAGATGTGTATTTTATATTAGTTGACACCAACAACAATGATATTTGGGGATGTTCCTAGTAATTAAGGTCTTCCTTTTCCAACGGAAGACCTTATTGTTTTCGTACTGTTTATTATTTTTTTTTTTCCAAATTTTGAGCACGCGATATCTTTTTTTCACAGATGATGGGACATTATCTGAATTTTATATGTTTTTGAATTTTTTGTCGTCGTCACTTCCGGTCCGGATTTTCGGCCGATTTTGTAATTTTTACGACCTATTTTGTGCAGAGCAGATCTCAGAAACTATTAGAGATATGACTTTGAAATTTTCAGGATAGGTAAATCATAGTTTGAAGTTGTGCACTATATAGTTGTCTTGCACCAGTGGTGCCATTCCGTGGAGCTCGCTTTGGCACGAAAATGGGGTACAAATTTTGAATCAAAATCTCGTACGTTTTGATCTGTATCTTTTTAGCAGTTGATATTTTGTTAAGACATATAGAACAAAAGAAGTAGAAAATCAAAAGTTTTATCCGACAAAATCAAGAAAAAGGGGCTGGCCCTTTTAATTAAGGGCCAAGAGACTCGTAAAGTCTATTACAAATAACTTGAAAACGATAAATATTTTGTTATGCATTATAGAATCAAAGGTGTTGATCGCTGCAATATCAGTTTGAAAAAGTCATCGTCAGGTTTATGTCTGACGTAATTAGGGATTTGTATTCATTATCTTTATTTTTTTTATTTTTTATTTTTTTTTTTTGGTGGGGGGGGGTTAATTCTGAAATTGTACCGATATTTCATGGTATCATTAAAAAAAAATCGGACGGAAGACCTACTCGTTACTCGTAACGAGGACGTATCTAGTTATAAATACAATCGTTAAATATGCTTTATGAACCATATATCTGTCTATTTTGTCTTAAATAAAGAAAAACAGTGGGGTTTTTTTTCGAAAAGAATAATTATTATGAATTATAAAATAAACGTACCTGATTTTGTCATTTTTGATTCTTCACTTTGAAAAACTATACCTTTAAAGCAAAACACAAGATAAAAAACAGTTATTTTAGAATATCAAATAAAAATTTGAAAGCAATAAATTTGTATTTAACACAATACTGTATAAAACTGTATAAATATGGTTAAAATCAAATACTTACTTTTAAAATGAAAGCAAATTTTATCTGCCCATGATCGTTCTTTAACTGTGAAGACAACCACTATAGCAGCTAAACCGACGACAACACAAATAGTGATGATTATGCTAAAAATAGAAATACATTTTTTTTAAATCTTATAATTTCTGAATAAATACAAAAAAATTAGTAGCGAATTATTTAATTCAATTAGTTTTATGTAACGCAAAGTCTATATAAATATTTTTTTATAATTGCCATCAATAGATTGATTTTACTTACATATGACTCGGTGTATTTTGGCTTTCAATATTTTGAAATGGACGTGCTAATACATCCTTAGGAGTTATTGATGAAGATGAGTACACCATTTCCTGTGTCGTTGATTCCATATTTATTGAATCGGTTGTGAGTTCTGTTACATGTGACGTATTTGCATTTTTTACGAACTCATAACATTCTTGATCTGTTAAAAAGACAGTTTGAATTGTTGTATTTCATGCCATTTAAATGATTAAGAGAATGTTTGCGTACACTTATGAGTAAGATAATAAAATTAGTAAAACATATATCATTGCGTTATTAGTTTTGCATAAACAAACATGAACTTACATTTAAAACTTTCATTAGATACGTAAAAAGATGTACAGTCTTTGCATATTGCATTTCCGTTGCGTTGAATTCTTTTCCCCCTTGGCTATATTCAGCGCAAACCTGTCCTGCATAAAATAGTAATTGAGTTAAAAACAATGAAGAAAATTGCACAAAACTGGTTCGAAAATATGAAACTACAAACACACAACCGAAAAATCGATGTTTATACATTTGATGATTCATACTTGTATCCTTACCAATAATTCTCCGTTTTGGGGCGCAGACTTCAATTGTTTCATTTCTCCATGCATTGATTACACAGTGGTATTCGAATGAAGACCATGTGTGTGACATTTTCCCACAGCCTTTCTTTACAGCTGCTTTGTTCCATTCATTGTAATTTTGTGGACAAGATTTGACTTTTGTTGCTGTTTTTGCTGATTCGTTGCATGGAGTAGAATTGACGTACATCTACAAAATGAAGTTTTATTTTTATTTTTTTCAATTCCTTTTAAGAAGTTTAACCTCCATGTTTTAACAATAAGATGACAATAAGATGAACAAAGTCAACAAGAAAAAAAAATGTTTTTCTTTTCTAAATCAAAACTTACCTTAGCAATTAATGTTAAACAATCAAAGACCAATCTATAACGTTCCATATCTTATTTGTATGTAGTAACTAATCGTATACAAACGAATTAGAGAATGTCTGTTAGCACGAATATGTCGGCTGGTTATAATATTCTTAAATTTGAAAATATGTTCTCTTTATTTATATTGAATAAAAAGAACAAATCTTGGATTTTTTGGTAAACGCTATTATGATTGTGCATTAAAGAATTTATATATGAAAATTCATAACCGTTGCTATGGTAACAAGATTAAAAATAAGGTAAATTATAATATTTTATGGCATATTTGAATGGATATTATTCACTTAAATGACTAAATATATAAAATCAATTGGTGAGAAAAAATCAAATATGCCCTAAACTTTAATGACATTCGAAAAAAATCTGATATTTTCTAAAAATAAATGCCGTTGCTATGGACTTTTCAAAAAGTAAGAATTTCTGTGTGATTTTTTACGCAATTTAATTTTCCATAGCAACATCACTTCTCTGTTGCATAACAAAGCTTTTTGGGGTATAAAATAAAATTTTAGATATATTTTTACAAGTTCAAACTAAAACAACTGCAAAAAATTTCTAAAATCAGGAATTAAAGCATATCAAAATCATCTTTAATTTCTCAGTTTTTCCTTTTTTTTTGGCCTTGTTGCCATAGCAACGGATGCCAATTTTCATAACAAAATTAATATTGCATGGACATTGATTAAGATGTAAACATTTAATGATTTCCCATTTCGGCTTTTTAAAAAACCGCAAAAAACTGAATTAAAAAATTTGAACGGTTTCCAAACTAAGAAGTTTAAATGAATTCATACAACAAGTCCAGGAGATAGAAATATTTTTCCAAATGGCATTGTTTTCCTTCTTTTGTCTCCAAAATGAAACATTTTCTTTCCAATAGCATCTTAATTTAAAGCTAAAAATATCCATCTTGTTAACCTTTTAATCAACAAACATTTGAGAGATGTGATAAAAATTTCTAACCTTCACCATTTTTACATCCCCTTACATGTGAGCCTGGAGTATAAAGTATATTTATTTCCTCTAATAAAGTGTTAGTTGCTTACTTTGAATTAATGAAGAAATGTAACCTACATTTGTAAATTTTTATTGTGAAATTGTAATTTACTGCACACAAACTAAAAGATTATGCTTTAAAATTATGTTATTTATTATTTTTAAACAAAGCCATTTAAATTTACTGAAGTAAAATTGCATTAATGCCGTCCTTTACAAAAATTGGTTTGTTATAATATAGTAGATAAATCATTATCCTGATAAAACTTAATATTCACAATATCTTTTTTTTTATTATTTTAAATTTTAAAGAAGCATGCAGAATTATCAAAGTATTTAATTTTGAGCAAATTAAAATTCTAAACATATAATCCATTTTGCTATGAATTTAAGTACGCGTTGCCGTTCAAGAAATTATCATAAAACTAATTTGACATAATGCAAGTTTATATAAACTAAGAATGTTTTTGCTTTCTTGGTTCTTGGGTTGAATCGGGAGACACTTTGTCAATATTCGTGAGCTACAAAATGACAAGTTCTTCATACAATTCGACTCCTGTTTGTACGTATGATTCTTTCTTTCTCTATTGAAGTTACTGTAACATTAAACGCCAAACATGATTAATGTCTGTAACCGTGAAAAATATATGTCACTCATTGAATGTATCAGGACCGCTGAATTGACTCAATCCTTTTTTAAATCGTTCAAAGAAACAGTGTAAGAAATGCTGACTTTGATTTCTACGAACCAGTTGATGTATAATAAGTGATTTTCAGAATATATTTTTTTTATTTAATTTAAAAAATCAATTAACTCTTCGTCATCATAAATTCAAACTTCTTTCACAAAACGGTAGTCATTGCCACGGATAGTTCAGGACAACTTAAAATGTTTACTTTAACATAAAAGGAACAACCATGAGGAGAGAAAAGCTTCATAATAGAGCAAATGTGATAATTTCATTTATTCGGTCGGTGTTTTCAGTGTTTACCGGACAAGGTGGTATAGAGTGGTGAGTCATCATACATGATAAACCGTTTAATATTAACTTATTTAAAATCTTTGTGAAGGCCAAACAATCATTACATCACGAATAACCCGTGCTCTTCGGGGTATTTTCAAAGTTTAAGATTACTTGACGTGTTGTAAAAAAAAATGCAAAACTGAGTGTTTTTCAGATAACAAATTAATTCTTGCACAACAAATTAAACTTGCTAAATTATACTGTTTTTGTTTTATTCATAACGTAGCATATCAAAAACGTAAGGAAACCTTTTTTTGCCAAACATCGACATGAATTGATATTAAGGGACACAAATACAATCTTTGTGACTAAATGCATACTTAACACCTCCTAGGCACCTGATCCTACCTCTACCTTTTTGGAGGTCCGTGTTGCTCTGCTTTGAATTTGTATTTCGTTTTATGGATTTTTGAGATTGTTGGCTGTTTGTTATTGTCATATTTTTTCTTTGTTACTCTCAATAATGAGAATTAAATCCATACATTTACTGTTTTCTGTGTTATCGAGGCATATTTTATGTATTAATACTATGATAGGTTGTTTTAAGATTTAGACAAACTAGACATCTATCGAGGCGTCTTTATCTAATGCCAATCAGCATATGGTTATAGCTTTGGAGAGAGCAGTGGGACATTACCAAATATATATTTTATAACAAAAACTTATCCATAACCTATGTTTCTTTTTGTTTCTTTTCTTCAAATGTTGATTTATTGAAGTTACATGTACATTTGAATATAATCTGTATATGAACTGGTTCACTCGTTATCTTTAGGTCGAACGATGCGTTGAGTGTATCGGTCTATAAACAAAATTTAAACTAAATCTACGATCCATGGATGACGGTCAAGGACGAACATAAATTCCTTTCATTTTCTCACGCATTATCCGCGCGTTGTAAATTAAATTTCATTCACAAACGACCGAGCTGTGCTAAGTGTCCCAGATTACGTGTAACATACAAATAAGATACATGTATATTTTTTTTTAATATCTAAACGTAAACATACAAAGTTACATCAACCAACACAGTAAAAAATTATTTTAATCTCAGTTGTCGCCTTCTCTGCACATTTTACAAACACTTTTTTCCATTGAAAAGCGATTTAAACATTCGAAATGCACAACCATTACAGTAAAATACTTTCACAAGCTTTTATTTAAGTGATAACAATTGGCTATCATGATCAAACGCAAGTACATTATGAACCTTTATTATACTGTTTTATCTTTATACATTAAAATATTGCTACAGGATAACAATGATACATTTATGAACAGTAACTTTATATAATGCTTCATAAATATAATTACGCAATGTACATTTGTATCTAACAAAAATTGTGACAGCTAGAAAATTCACAAAAAAAAACTTAAAGCAGAATAATACATACATAAACCTTTAATTTATGATATAATTTACAAAATAAAACTTCATTTGAAAACAGAACATTCTCATTTATTTTTATTTTATAAAACTGTGTAAGCAATGTATAACTTTAATAGTTGATAAAATTAAGACTATTTTGTCTTTGTCTGTATTTGCATGAGAATAAAATCTACATTGATTATAATAATGTTTATGTATTTAAATGCTGAAAAAAGGTAAAACAGAGAATATCTTATTTAAATAATACACGGTATCAGTCATTAAACAAATAACCAAACTTTATGCTACCACATCCAAATTACATAATAAAAACATATATAAAAACTAACTGAATATTTAACATACAAAGCTGCATTCATCGAGTAGAAATTGATTTGACGCTACTTGTAAGCATTTTTAATTCATATAAAAGTATGAGATCATTTGCTTGTATACTTTCTCTAAAACAATATTTCAAGATATGTGGTTTTAGCCATCTGTCGTCAAAAAGTGGTCCTCTGATCTTTGGCCATCTTGTAAGTTACCTTAAAAGAAAAATTAATAACAAATACACCATATGTACATGAAGTTGTTGTTAAAAACATGATTAACATCATACCGAGTCTTCAAATAAAATGATAAATAAGGTAAATAAATTGAAATCCATTACATATTTACTAAAGACGGTTTTTTTTTCATTAAATACACATTTAATTCATACCTTGTCTTGCCTGACATCTATCA
>WFKH01011925.1:28057500-28070603 GCA_016163765.1 Magallana hongkongensis | reverse complement strand
ATATATATATATATATATATATATAATTTTGTGTACTTACGTTTCACTGCTGAGCATACATGTATATTTCGTGTTTCTTGGTGTCTTATTTGCCGTCGACGAATGAGAAGTAATACACAGGAGATAATCAGTACAGTTACCACCGTCGCCGTCACGCTTAATCCAATCACCACCCTGCAATGAAGCAATAACAAAAGATACTAACAACGACCTCCTAAAATGTTATAGTGGAAAAATTTTATTCAAATTGAATAATATTATGTAAGTGTACGTATATCGGGACATACATTTTAATGAAATGTCTTACCTTGTTTCAAGCCTTGCAACTGGAGATTTATTTTTCGTTTGATTAAACTGACCCTGCGTTGGCGATAGTTTGTCATCTTGATCAGATGATTTATTGCAAGCATGTGTGCTTACATATGATGATTCTGTGCTACTCTGTGATGTATCCAACCCTTTCGACTTCTCAGCGTATTCATAACATTCTGTGTCTGTCAATTTATTATTATAAATCCCTGTTAAGTCGATTTTAATAAAGATCAGCTAATTCGTTTAATAATTAGTATTGAAAATAAAAGGCAAATTATACTTACACATGAAAGCATAACTGGAGTTATAGGCTTAGGGGCATTTTTCACATGTTGCATTTCGATTTCGCTGTATTCTGTTACCTCCGAAATTGAATTCGGCACACACCTTTCCTATATACCATAATAAATTTAATGGAGTGATTTACATTTGATCTGATTCGGTTTATGATATCTATATCTAATTAAATTGTATTCTAATTATGCTGTATTTATACATTACCGACGATAATGACTTTGGGTGCGCATACTTCAATCGTTTCGTTCATCCACGCATTAATCACGCAGTGGTAATCCAATGAGGAGCAGTTATGTGTTGTTTTACAGCTTTTTCTTGCGGCTGCTTCTTTCCATTCAACAGTTGATTGTGGACATGATTCAACTGTTTCAGCCTTGTCTGACAATGGACAACTTGTATGAAAAATAATATGCCAAATATTTTTTTTATGAAATGTTGCAAAAAAAATTTACAAAAAATTCATAAGTTCATTTGATCATTATTTATTTGAGGCCAAAGATTTCAAAATCATACCTCCGTAGATTTAGCCAATGCAACAATTGTATACAAAACGGCGAAAGAAGGGAGCATGTTCATCATATCCTTATTGATGTAGACGGTTTGATTACATCAATGATATCTTTTATACAATATGATAAAAATGGTTTGTTTACATAGACAGCATTCACTGAAAATGAAAAGAGAAAGACGTGTGTGAATGTGTGTATTATCTTTGCCACTAAACGTTCATCTTTCGCATTACAAGAATTACACAAAACGTGTATAAAACCAAAGAATATGAAAAATATGAGTGAAGAAGTATACAACAAATTCTATTAATATATTCAGAATTAAATTTTTTAAATGGCCGTTTAAATTAACACCTTTTTATCAAACTTTTTAATTTTTATGTTAACAAATTTTGAATTCAAAAGTGACGTAATGGAGCTGACATACCTTTACAGTGCTTGATTATCTAAGCTTGCAATCCAACAAAGTATATTCAAATTATCTAATCACTCGGAAGCAGCTTCATACAGTATGTACGAAAATTAAGAAGGCAATGTTTTAGATAACTGTTAGTGAAGATAGAGAGTAGTATTGCTTTCTTTGACAGTAAATGGAAATGAATATTGATAATAATATGAAATATCAAAATATAATATTAAATCATGGACTGCTCAAGGTATTCCCTTAACTAGAATACGTATGCGTTGGCGAGATGAGTCACAAGTTAAATTATCTGTGGATGTTTTTTAACCAATGTCTGATTTAAAGATTTATATTTCCTGCTTCCTTAAATACCATTTTGTAACCGGGTATTGACTAGTGTTAAATTTAACACCGAGTCGATTTTAGAGTTCGATAATATTTTCGAAATCACCCTAAACAATACATACGTAAAACATATACATGTAAGCACACACCAAAGACAATACAAAAACATTGCAGAGACATTCATATAACATATATATGCTTAGGTCAATTATTTATACTTAAACAGTATTTCCAAATGATCAGAAATATTTACCGTTAAGTAATAAATGACATTAACACTATTTACAACAATGATAGAAACATATCAGTACCAATGTATGGAATTGAGTGCAGGTCCTTATTTACTGCGTTATCATGATGCACCATTTATGGCCTATGTACAATTAATATCACATGTTTACTTTAAATCTACAGCCGGAGCAATGTAATGAATAAAATTGTACTTGCTACTTTATATGATAATTCATAACAGTTATACACATGTACTTTACTTAAAGCATTCATTCTCCATAATCACACCAGTTTTAAAATAATTTTTTTTATTTATTTATCTCCTTAACCTTTACTTTATATTACTTATTATATGTTAAAAAAATTATATCAAAGTGTGAAGAATTGAATGCTTTGTGACGGTAACAGTTTTTATCAATGTGTTTGAGGGTAGGTAACCTAAACCAGCTTATGTTTAGATTTTGCACCAATTATTTGAGATAATTTGCCGCCATCTTCTATGCATTGCCCACATCACACGCAGTTTCCTTATTTGGTGTTCTGTGTGTGTATGACGACACATTGGGAATCGTGCACCTTTCGCCCCCTGATTGCTTTGCCCTGGTAATTTTTCCGGCTAAGTGCAATGTCGTATTATACGAGGGATGTCCAATAAGTTCGTGGACAATGGTGTTTTTGTTATTTTAAATGGGTTTATATATACATATTGTAAATCTAAATCTTTGTCATAAAAGTTCATATCAAACTATAGTGATTTTGAGTGTTTTCCATAGAAATAAACTAAAATTTTAATGTATCAAAGGGTCGCGGAAAGTACGTACGGCCCAGCGTAAAAATTGTCAAAACGTTGTAAATGAGTTTTAGATATGAATATTTACAGCTTTTATAAAACAGTTTAAAACTTCGTAATCTTCTTTTATGATGAAGTCTGTATGGTGTACCTCATTTTCATAAGTCATTTGAAGCTATTTTCAAACTAGCAAAGGACTTATAAAAGATAACACGGCAAAAAATGCGGCATATTACTATCAGGTAAACCCAGGACTACGACGTTATAGAAACGTCGTTATAACTCGACGTCAGACTGTAATACTTTCCTGATAATGGCGCCGTTATTCTGAATAAAATTACATGTGTCCACGAACTTTTTGAACTACCCTCGTATATAATACACAGTGCTTATTTGCATTTTAGAGAGTTACTTACATGCAAAGTACACCGTCATATTTGTATCATTTCAATGTAATTTTCAATTTTGTCAGGGGAGGGGGAGTCTACAGACTAATTCAACTATGATGAAATAGTTACATGTATACTGTCTATACCTGCTTATATATCTTAATGACCCATCAATGAATGCATTTATTTATAACGAACTAATACGATAATTTTTGAAAAATTCATGCAACTAATAAAAATTAAAAAAAATAATAATAATAAATGCAAATAATTAAGTTTACTGTTCTCCACACATGAAATCGGCAATGTGAACAAAATGGCACCATATCACCTCTATCTTTGGTTGTTTAGAATAGGATTCCTTCTATATTGAAAACAATGACAAAAGTTTGACTTATAATAAGATTTTTGTTTAAGTAAAGGATCCTAACATTTTGAAATTCTTTGTATTAAATGATGTTATAATAGCTTAATAATATGTTTATAATAAAATTAAAACATATTTTAGATTAATCTTTATACGCGGATCTAGAGGGGAGAAGTTCATATCAATTTAGATTAGATAAAAGATCAAGATATCAGGTTAACCATTTTACAAAATAAAAAATATGATATTCTTGTTTGATTAAAATGTATTAGTTGGTTGTACAATATGAAATATCTATGAAAATCATGTACATCTCTTTTATAAAACAAAAATCCTGACTATAGAATAATAATAAATTATAAATATATAATATAGATATTAAAAATGGAATTGTACGTGTCTTCAATAAATCGTCAGAAATAATTTAACATTTTGCTACATTCAAAAATTGTTGAAGGGCACCGAATTGATAAAGTCCTTTCCTTCCTTAAAGACTTAGATTTACTTTTCACTTTGTGTTAGGTTCCACGTTCAAATAGCCAACACATAAATTCTAAAAATGTTAGGTCGAAGACATTCGAAATCGACATCTCGATTTTTTTTTTCTAATAGATACAAATGTAATCAAATAATTTAATTTTTAACATTCGTTTCTTGGTTTGGTTTTTTTCCATTTTGTTCTGGAAGGGGGTATCATAAAGATGGCATTGGTGACTTGAAACCCCTTAATAAAATGTATCCATCTGCCTTCATCATCGGTCCACATATCATTGATACAATAAAATGTATCCATATACTGTTTCCATATATATGTAACTATAAAATACTGCATGGTTTGGAGGAATTTTTCTTCCTAGGCTTCAGAAATCATGTTACTCTCTTCGTCAGACTTGCTGCTTTGGACGACCCTTGAGCAACCTAAAAACGATAAGTAGGACTACAAACATTGTTGCTATCGGTTTTTCAAGATTTTCTCAAGCACGCTTTGTTATACTTTTTCCTGTCGTCCTGTCATAACCTTTAAAGAAAATGTTACTAAAGTCAATACAGATGATAACACAGTCGCTTTCAGATCAAAATGGAAGAGTTTTTTAGCATGATCTACATGTACATGTAATACTTTTATCATTTACAACTTTTAATGCATTTTGAACTTTTCATTGAAATCAGTTGTTAGGAATTACAGAAATTGCAAAAAATAAGACCAAACTCATGTACTTTTCACATACTCATAAACTCAGGATCTGCAAATTTACTATAAAGAATCTAGCCCTTTTTTGTTTTTTGTTTTATTAACCTAAGGAAATTCAAAAAATATTTTCCCACAGCTAAAAACAAATTTGCTTAAAATGCAAACAAAGTTTTTAACTTAAATCAGTAAAATTAGCTTCTGATCAATATAATGTATCATATCATTAACAACATTGTGAGTTTTTTTAGAAAGGCACTTCAAGATACATCTGAAAGCATCACTAGAACTGTAGACTTGGGGACATTTTTGACATCGTGTGTTATCAGTCCGTTGTATCATATTTCCTCCAAAGTTAAATTCAGCACAAACCATTCCTGAAAAAAAGTTTTTTATGAATTTTACTCAATATTTGTTTGCTCTGTAAAATATGCACCAATCACATGAAACTTCCAACTTGATACTTACCAATAATCAGTTGGTTTGGTACACATACTTCAACGGTTCCACTTTTCCATGTATTTATTACACAGTGGTATTCGAAAGATGCGCAACTATGTGTAATTTGTTTACAGTTTTTCTTATTGCCTGCTTCTCTCCATTCATCGACTGTTCGGGGACATGATTCCACAGACACAGCTGACGATTTCGACTCAGGGCAACTTGCCTATGTAAAGAGCATTTTCATTTATTATTTAAACAAAACTGTATGTAGTCACAACCATGATTTTATCATCACGATTCTCATCAATGACGATATGCAATGTACATAATAATACTTGTAACTCATTTAGATTACCTCATTATTTGTTGAAACCAATCCACATAGAACTTGCAGAACAAGAAGAATGGTAATCATGGTTATCTGAATCATGATTACTGCAAAGATTTGATTTTTAATGGAGTTTACAATCCTTTAAATATCAATACCCAAAGAGTAATTGTCCAAGTGAAAAAACATAGCTACAAAAAGAATGAGACCAACAGCATCAGAAAATAATTTATGAACTCGTTCGAAGATTCTTAAATATTTTTTTTTTTAAATTTCCCTTTATAGCTTTAATAGGGTATTCCCTTCAACGTTAGAGGTGTCTTACTCCTTTAAACCCGTACAATTTAAACAAGTGCTCTACAAATACGGCATAATAAACCCGGTTTAAACAAACATTACATCAGCATTTTTTTAATGCAAGAGGGCACATTGTCATATTCTGCTTGTTTAAAAAAAAACAAAACAAAGACTTCGACAACTTGTTGTAAATAATGTTATCATATTGAATACTTGTATTTTAAAAACATCTTGTTTTTATTAACTCACAACTATGCCTATATATGTTTAGCGTATGCTTATAGAATTCAGTAAAAAAAACGGTCTTAAGGGACACTATTTGAGGGTTTTTTCCTCCATCGTTATTATTCAGAATTGTGTTTCATGTCGTTGTTTAATCATTCATCAAACTATGAACCCGAGATACAGATTTACAAGCACGATACAGCATAAAGAAATTTTTGTTTTGTAAACAAAGTTCGAGTTTTGTTATTATTTGTACGTGTACGAGTACATGTACATGAGTATATGTATTGTATTTGTTTAATTTTCAGATAGATTCTGCTTACAATGTGGATAATATTATCATAAACACAATAAACTAGGGGCCCGTTTCACAAAACTAAGATCTAAGATCAAAATGTGCGATAAGATCTCATCACAGTTTCACAAAACTGTCATATCAAATGATTATCTTAAGATCTGTCATAATCTTAAAACAACCGCAAACATGTCATAAGTCAAACATTAAAATGTCGAGAGCTTATATTTTGGTCCACCACCGAACGCTAGTATCATTCGAATTCGCACGACTTTGCACGCCCTTTTATTTCTATGCTGCCGTTGGTGAACAGTAAACAGTTTCTTTAGAATTGTGTTTTAATCAAAATAAACATAATCAGTAACATCCATGGATGTTTTCTTTATTTTAAGACATACATTGGGTAAAGTGCTAAAATGGTGCTTTTAAAGACAGTTGTTCTCTGATAATGTATACTATGCAAGAAACCGAAGAAGTTTGATTCGCTTGCATATTGAAGGTGACTGTGTTTGATTTTATTTAATTTATATATTTACAGGGTATCACAAGAAACATGCACTTTATGGTTTTTTTCATTAATTAATGAACGCCAATATATACTGAGATATGCCGATTTGAAAGAGATGGGATACTCAAAAAAATAATTTGATATATTCCAAGAGCAAAATTTCAGCCAAATGATTGACATTTCTAAAAAAAAATATTTGATGACTTTTTACTTTTTACAGTAGTTTTCATGCATGTGAAAGAACAAACGGAACCCTTGGAGAAAAAAATACACAATCAAATAATTTATTTAGAGATAATGGTGAATCTTCTTCTTCCGTGTTCGAGTTGAAGACAAGTGCAACCCCCCTCACCGCCCTCTGATGCGTCCTTTTTCATGTCCTCTGTCTTCTTCTTCAGAGCATTTCCAACAGAGACATTCTGCATTGAAACTAACTTTCAACCACGTCTGCTAAATTGGACACCATACATCGTAGACATTTTCAAATGGTGTTTCTGACCGCACGGACTTTCATTTCCTTACCCGTTTTATGGTCACAACTGTAGGCATTCAAACAACATATTTTGTTTGTACATGCGCAAATACAGCAGTAAATGAATTAAAGAAAGGAGTGCAATATAATTGAAAAACTGCATGTTTTGCCTTATGGTCTTTCGATTGTCGCGTGACGTCATTGTGAGCATAACGGAATATTTTACCGTTATCGGTTATAATGTTAGTGCTATGTGATGCATGGTTTTGCCAATATTTCTTGATTTATACTTGTGTTTAACACATTTTAAGTTATGTAAAGTGAACTGACACTAATGTTTAACAATTTATAGAGAGTAGTTTGAGTTTAAATCGCTGAATTCAATGAAATACTGATAAAACCGTACATAGGCAAACTTGACAGAGACAACAATTCATAATTTTTTACCTTGCAAGGTAAACATTTCTTTGCAGATTTCGATAGAATATATAATGAATTATAAATGTACCAATTTTCAGTGAGTTTGAACCAATATTTTAAAAGTTATAGGCGTTTATTGCTGCTAAACTGTACTTATTCATGGTTGAAAAATTGTTTCAAAATGCACTGTAAATGTGATAGCTTTCATACTGGCAAGCTTAAATAACCTAAGAATGTTTAAATACATAAAATAAAGGATTGCGATTATTTTTTTTTAAATAAATGCTATATTATATATAGAAATCAGTTTAAAAAATGTGATGTTTGATTAGAGAGCAGTCCTCCCTATAATTCTCCTGATAGTGTACCTGTGTAAGATCCTACAGCATGAACAAAATATTTGCAATACACCAATATTTAAGTTCAATTTGAATGTTTACATATTAATCTTCCAATTTTAACAAAAAATACACGGATTAAACCATAAAAACATCAAGGGTGGAGAAACCTTCAGTTGTATGGATTGTTTTGTTAATAAAAAGAATTGTTTTTAACGTTTCAATCACCGAATTTTATCATTTTTATACTTTAGAATGCTCAGTTTCGCAATACATCCTTTTCTCGTAAAAGATGTTTAGTTGATTCAAGTTTTAAAGTATACAGAAAACAAAACCCAATCGTACAAGTAATGACTAATGATTTTGAAACATAATACATGACAGGCAATACAATAAATGTTTTATTTGATTCATGCATCTTTCTAAAAAAAAAATGTTGATAAGTTTTTTTGGGTAAAAAATAGAACTATGGAGGGGGGGTTTATGTGAAAAACAACAAATTGAATACGTAATGACTCTTTGCAACAGTGTTAGCTGCTTAAAGCTAACAAGCTGCTTAAAGCTAACATTCACTAAAAAAGGAAACATGTAAAAAAGAAAGAAATCACAAGCAACGGAACTTATAACAGCCAAAAAAAGATTACATGTATTTGACACATTTTAAAAAACCAAAATTGTTGTATTTATTTAATTTTGATGTTTTTTTATTTATTTTATATTGTAATATGACAGACTTGTCAATTAAATTAAAGCAATAGTTGTATTAACAGTTTATTTACATTTTTACACATATACACTTCAAGGGCAAAACACATCACTTATGATGACCTATCATCTTCAAGTCCTACTCTCGAACTCTCCTCTCCCTGACTCGCGGGATCCTTTTCTCTCTCTCTCTCTCTCTCTCTCTCTCTCTCTTTCTCTCTCAGGGTTTCTCAGCCATAAATCACACATCATAGCTTTCCCTGGCTAGAGAGAAAATAACAAATTAAACCAATGATTCCCACAGGTCTGACAAGACATCAGAGACCCACCAACTGCAGAGACGGATGGCATGTTAATTGAGTACCAGCTCAAAATTCTACGGTTCACTTAGTCTAGCAAGATCTCTGAAAAACAAAAACATTAATTTGCCAACTGTCGACAGTAATATTTCTTTCAATTTGCTTAAAATAAAAAAAAATATTAAAACCTCAAATGAACCATTAAAAAAGAATATTCAGGTAACCAAATGATGACGGAATATATTCTTTTGTTAAAAAGAAATCAGTTACAAAAGAAAGATAGTCATCTTAAACAATGACTTTAAAAAAAGACGTTGTTGGACGTCACGGTGCAACGCGAAGCTTAAACAGTATAAACATAACTCGGAAAATGCCGATACAAACTGTAAAAAATGCTCAATGGTGCAAATCATGTCAAAAAATACTTGCAAGTTTGTAATTAAATTTAATGTTTTTTGCTGGTGTTGTAGTAACTGTATTTTGGACATCAAACGGTCCGAAAGAAAAAAGAGAACATTTGTAAATATTTCTTTAACAAAAAACAAGTAGCGGCATCTGACGTTCAATATTGCCTTAATAAAAACTAAGAGACTTACCATAAAAAATGAAGACTTCGAAAAACTAACTTATGATTCTGTAACAATGTGAGCAAATACGATATCAAGTTGTAGTATTTAGTGATTTTTAAAGTAGTCATATTTTGTTTTCAATAATATGCAAGTTTCCGTTACACATAAAAAAAATAATACCTTCTCTCAGTCCTGACTACTGATACAATTAAAACCAGATTGAATTTCTTGTAAGTCTATTTACAAATATTTATGAAGGGACACAGGTTGAGCTTAAAATTGACAAATTGTCTTTTTTCCCATTTGTAATGTATACGATTACGACTACAATTAATATTGTCTTTGTTAATGCTTCCACAAACTTTGAAAGGCAAATATAGAGTTACAAACAGTATTCAGAGTTTGAAATTCTGTGTTTTGTAAATAAAGCGTGTCTTGTTATTGTTTACATACGTGTTATATTGGTGTAAGTTATATTTCAATTAAATGGTTCTTTCTTTTGTTAAAACTATTATTTATGAACAAATTGAATCAGTTTATCTTGTTTCTCATGCGCACTGTTGTCAAATAAATTGTAATTTCATTTAACCCCCGTCACACCGGGACTGCGTCCACAAGGCGATCCTGCTGCGTCTTTAAGTGATGAAAATGCCATAGTACACGCAGTAGAGTCTCCTACAGCGACGCAACACCGCAACGGCATCTTCGTTTTTCGCGGCAGCAACGCCTAGAGCATTGTAGAGTGCTCTGCGACGGTGCGCACTTTGAGCATGCATACTGTGGCTCTGCGTTCTCATAAACACGCAGTAGAAACGAAAATGAGTCGCCCTGACAGCGCCGTGAGATCTCAACAGCCCCACCAGAGCTCCGTTGGCATGTTCAAGTAAGGTGCATATACATAACGGCAGTACAGATGCAGTGATAAGTCGATTGCGATTGCAAAGACACCCCTCGAAAACCTTTGTTATGCCACTGCGTCTCTATCGCGCTCTCTATGAGCATCCCGAGCGTTTGGACTTGTTATTTTTCATTTTGCTGTGATTCCACAGCGACCCTAATAACTTTTACTGGGATCATCGCGTACTTTTGACGTTTCTTTTGCGTTCATTAGTGTTTAACGGCGCTTCAACGGTGTTTCTAGTGCGTTGTAATCCAAATCACAAAAACTTGAAAAATGGCTGTGGTCTAAAAGCAAACGGTATATAGTATTTTCAAACTCGATGTGAATGACTATATATAAAAATTAGTATTTGCGAATATTCCAGGATCGTTTAAAGGACGTAAATGAAATGCGTGCCATTTCGTTCTGATGTTACTGGCCCTTCTATGTTTTCTAACAACTAATAACGGTTATTTTTGTAGACCATTCTACTAAGATTTTTTATTTAGAAATAGTAACGTTTGAATTAAAATGTACTTTATTTCATTTCAACTGACAAAAACAATGTTTTTTATCATTTATGTACTAATTGTAACGTTCAAAATTCTTGTTTGTTCCCCGTACAATTGTACAAATTAGCATTAACCTACCAGTAAGTAAATACTGTTTTGTGCACGCACTCATCGCACAGAGCACGCCGTGGATGTGAGGTAAAAACTCTCGCACGTCGGCGGATTCTCAGTTTGAGCACAGCCAATCGCCAAGTAGAACTCTGTGGAAACGATGTTACATACCGCGGAAGCTCCGTAGAAACGCCTCGGTCGCCGTCAGGACGTCGTGACATCTTCACTTGTAAAAACTTTAAATAAAATTGTACCTTTGAGTTTTTTGCGTGACTCTACGGCGATTTCAGGAATTTTACAACGCCGTGAACACGCTCTGTTAACGTAACCTGGTGTGGCAGGGCCTTAACGATATTTGTAACAAATATAAGACTCGAGTTCTGTTTGCACAACAACAATTTATTACCTATTTATCTTGTTTGTAAATTGACTTCTAACAATCAAATTTTTCTCTTTCATTTAAAGTGCACAAGTAAACCATTTTATACATAAAAATAAGAAATAAAATCATGATCTCAAATCGTATCTAAGTCCATTTAAACTACACCATAACTCGTCAGAAAGTGATATGAGATTGTGTTTTTATACAATGAACTGTATGAAATTACAAAAATTCTAAAAAAAACCCAAAAAAAACCCCAGTAATTTGAAACATTATTATTAGCATACCAAACAAATGTAACAAAACACACTCAATATAAATCCTCAGACAAAATGATCTATAGAACATATTTTCTACAGGAAACGTCATTGATGTCAATCATAGTAATACGCTGTCAACAGGTTTCAAATCTGATCACATACTCATATTGACATATACAGATGTATATATATATTAATATTGAGAGTACTAGAAAATTATAGGCTGGTAACAAACGAACAAGGAATGAAATTAATGTCTTAATTTGATGTGTGTCTTTGTATCCTATATCAAATCAGTTAAAATTCCTGCAGTATTGGTTACATTTATCTGTGGTTTTGAAAATTGTTTGATATTTTGATAATGTCAAGAACAAAAAGATTCTAAAATGTGTGTAAATTAGTTCATAAGCGATAAGGATATCTCCCTTACTTCTGTTATTATTTTTTAAGGAATGCCTTAGATAAAGTTTGGCTTTGCTTCAACGAAGGCGGCAAATCCTTTTAATAAAGGACATGTTTCCATAATGATACCAGATACCGTTATTTTTTTTATCTGGATTCTTTATGCCACCGTTAAAAAATTAGTGATATTCATCTAACAACACGGATGATCCTGAAAAAAACCCCATTATGTAATGGTTATTTTTTTTTTATCAAACACACAAAAGAATCTTAAGTATATATGTGTGTAAAACAAAAAGAAAAATTTTGGAAGAAGAATAAGTACGTATTGTAATTTTTAAAAAGCGACCTAATCAATCTAGTATTTAATTAATACGTACAAGAATTCAATAGGTAGTCATAGTTTAAAAAGATTGCGTATGTTTTTACATTGAGTTCAATAGCTTCAATTTCAGCAGATTTTTTGGAACGTTAGGTTATCAAATGAAAGCAGATCTTAAGGTAACATATATGCTTGCTGAAATAACTGCTGACATCACTAAGTTTGTGCATCAAAAGACGTAATTAAAAGTCAAAGTTTTCTGTTGAGTCTTTATATGTTTATACATTATGATTTTTGTGCTTTGTTGCTAATTTTGTTCGTTTAGTTGCTTTTTTTTAATTTTTTAGTTATACAGTATATCAATTTACATACCTAAGATAAATAATTTTGATGTATATATATATATATATATATATATATATATATATACACTCTGACTTTAAAACTGTTTGACCGAAATGGTGCTCACCCTAGGCCACGATTAACCATTTACTCACTGTTT
>WFKH01011925.1:28042832-28057400 GCA_016163765.1 Magallana hongkongensis | reverse complement strand
TACTCACTGTTTAAGCCGACCAGTTTATTTGTGTTGGACCCAATCACTGCTAGTCAACTTTTATTCGCGATCGAGAAAACATTTGAAAACAAATCATTAAAACATCAAATTAAATTTATGTTGTAAGCTATACTACGGTATGCTATCACTAATGAGAATCTAATGATATGCTACGAGATTTTATGCTATGGAATCAGCTTCCAAATCAATGCTATAATATGAGATTCCATTGCTATGGTATGAGATTTAATTTCTATCCTATGGTGAATATTGTAAAAGTTATGCTTGAAATGACTGGGGTCGTTTTTTACGAGAGTATCAACTAATCAATAGAGAAAACAAATATTGCAAGATGATGATTGTAAGCATGAAAAACAACATGAAATACATGTAAGTCTTGTACATTATCCCTGTTCTATGTAAGATACATTTTATGATTACGAGAAAACAAGTCAAAAGATCATTCAAGTAGTCGTTATTTCGGTACGTTACGGCGTTTGTAAGGTAAACGTCGTCGTATTTGAATACGAGATAATACATGAATGGCGTGTTATAACTACTTATTTTTTTTTCAATCTTATAAAGTCGTATTTATAACATGTCATATTGTTCGTACGATTTAGAATCTCGTTCTTACGACTTTTATATCGTTCTAACTGTCAAAATACCTTGAACATTAGATTTTGTATCTCGTTTGATGACTTAATATGTTGTATTGACGACTTTGCGAATGACAATATCAATGGACAGAAGTATGTTATATGGGTTGTTTATTGACGTACAAGTAATATCCAAATATGTCAGTGATAGAATAGGCAATTCTCGTCGTATTCTCATTATCACAAAAAAATTAAATGAAATTACAAAAGGAAACTCACTTTTATTTTAATTTCAATAATACATATTACCTAGCATATAAAAGAGCAAAAAGAAATACCAAAAGTTTCATTTAGTATTCACATACACTCTTAACAGAAAATAATTCTAAATTGTTCGCCCTTTTCATTTCTTTTCTATATTCTTCACTGTATCTTTTCATTATTCTGGTACATGTACACTATCGAGATAATCTGATTAATATAAACAATAACTTTAAGGTCAAAATCTAGTATATGAGAGGAGCCTACAGATTTCTGATATTTGAGTTATGAACTCATTCAATGGTGCTTCAAAACAATAGTTTGGTTTTATAAGGTGTATCGGATCTTAATTTTAAGATAAACACAGTAAAAAGTTTTAAACTGTCTTCTCAATGAAAAATGAGAACCTGCTACAAAATTGGATGTTTCTTTCTGATTTTGATCTTATCCAGAGTGTATGCAGTCTAAAGACACAGCATGTAGAATTATCCTGACCTCTGCTTTCAAATGATATTAAATTTAACATAAATATTGGTTTTACTTTTTAAAAGAATTTTCAATGGAATGTCAAGAAAAATGTTTTATTTTCTATATAATTATCTGATACTCATAAAGTAGGGGAAAAAGATATAACAAATTAATTATTGCACAATACCTAAAGACACTCTGAAATTATTTACTAGATCTTGACCTTTTGTCAAAAATATACAACTATTTTAATAACGTTTGTCATGACATATAAATAAACACATGGAGGAGCATAATATATCCATCTTTACAAGATAGTTTGAATTTGATTGATGCGCTTGATTGATTGGAATATAAACTCAATAAATTATGCAAAATGTCAACAGTTTAATGAAACTTAATTTAATTTTCATCAATTTAAATTCAAATATATTTTCACAAAACAATCTAATTAACCTTAAAATAGTTTATGAATTTCGATAAATATGCTGCTTTTGTTATATGGAAAATACATCATTTTTTCATTAATATCTTTATGACTATCAGCAGTGGTAATATCACAGGTTTTCGCAGATAGTGCTATTCCTTCTTTAGGATCTGGCCTGCTTCTTTCATCGCATAACAAACCGGCTGAAAGGTTATTTCCATGAGCATATATAATCTTGATGCATTTATCATGTCGATAACTAAAGATACGTTGAAATTTTACTATTAAAAAGGATTCATTGTGCCTGTAGACATTTTTACGATCTATTAAAGGACGACATGTTAACCTTCTCTTGCCGTCCTAAGGTTTTCGTTTATCCTAGAAGTACAGTACGGCAGAAACATATCTGTAACGAAATCTGCAAACACATAGAGATATATAGTACAGAGAGCTACTCGACAACTTCAAGACCACTTTGAGGTTTTTTTTCATGCTCAAATCAAGTGCTGTGATGATTTGCGGTGTATTTAAGAAGACCTACATTGGTACTTACGTTTCACTGAAGAGCATGCATCGTGTGTTGGTCGTCCAAATGAGGTTTGCCTCCGACCAACGCGTCGAAAAACAAGGAAGACAGGCAAGACAATCACAACGGCCATGAGGACTCTCACACCAATCCCTATGTTGCTTTACAGGGGAAAAACAATACTTGAAATTCATTTGAAATTTTAAGTATTTATAAGTATTTTGATAGAGGGTTACATTACGACAAAATGGAAACTTACATGTAACTTATCTTAAATTTGGTGTGTAAAGACCTATGTTCCTGTTGAACAACTGTACTGAGACTTAATGTTCTGTTGGATGATGGATATAGAAAATATCTGTTAAACTAGGTCCGTCTGTTGATGTTTGAGTTTTACTTAATTCTCTCGATTTCTTCACGTAATCATAGCATTCAGAATCTAATCATTCAATTAAAGAAAAACTATGTAATTTCTTTAAATAACTCAGCATTTTTTTTTTCACTAAAATATATCAGATGTTGTAGCTTTGCAGTAAAAGCAATGACTCTTGTTTTTGATAAATGCATATTTAAAACAAAATAAAAGGTTGTTATTCGTGAAGAAGAAACCATCAAATTACTTAGAGTTAAAAGCATTGCTGGAATTATATGACTGCCGTCACGAGAAAAGGGCCATTAAGGTCAAAATTTCACAAACTCACTTTTTTGTCAATTCCGATTAGTCAACTCTTTCTGAATACAAATATACAAAGATATCCAAGATCTTGTGTGTTTTAAGCATTTTATGACAATTTTAGAAAGACATGTTAACACGACTTTGACGTAGCTATCGTCTTTTATTGTTTGAAGTAGAATTATTTAATAATTTTCTACTATTCAATTCTAGATTTCTTACAATTTTAACAAAAGAGAAAAAAACATTTTGAATATCCAGATATAGTCAAAGTTCTGCAGCTAATCCAGATAGACTTCCGATGAATCCACATGCAATAACCCCCCCCCCCCCTAGGATATTTAAAAACAAAAATCAAACTTCTCCCCAACCTTTAAATACATCAAAGTATTTTAAGCTGCCGAGAAGCAAATAAGCAAACATGTAACAAACATAGATAAAGATGGTCAAATTCGATGCTTATGTTTCCACAATTTTGGGGAATTGTTAAAATGACATACCCGAGTTTATTTTCAAAAAGAGAAATATTATTCTTTTTGATCAACCTTTTGCACGGAAATTTTATCGCATATTTACTGTTATTACTTTTTAGTATCTTTATAGTTCTGAAGCAAGTTTAAAATAAGTAGCTGTTTTTGAAACTCGGTAGTAATATGGTGTTAAATTAACTTCCTTATTTCTCTTCTCTTTTATACGTTATCAAAACTTAATTCTTATAAAATATTCGTGAAAAAATCGGCTTTGACTGTCTCACTGAAAAGTTACAACTACAAAAATGTGGACGGATGATTTGAGAGAAAAGATTTTAACAAAAAAGCATCTTATATATATAGATTTAATTAAAATCCACTAATTAAGTATGATTCCCTTTATTTCTTACAAAAATTGATTGTAATTCACAGCTGTATAGAAACTGACAGGACTGAAATCTACTCGGTCCAGTTCTAACCATGCAGTTTATCGATCGGTCGAAATTTTCAGCAACCTATGAAAAATCACGGATTGCACGAACTAATCATGATGATGCCAAACTCAAATTCTCATATAAGACGCTTTGGCTACAGCTTTCATTAAAAGAAAGATGTAAATATAAACAATAAAATGCTTTCTTCGGTGATACATGCGGGCTATAAAGATAGCAACATTACAGAACGCGGGTTATGTAAATTTTTTCGGTATTGATCGCTACCTTTTGTTTATGTTTATTGATTAAATATACTCGTACACACCTATAATTAAGTGTATCAAATACGACAGACCAACAAAATACGAAAGCCAATATACGTGCTGAATCTACACTTCTATTCAATAAAGTCATCGCCTTACATGTATGCATGTTTTAGACTTTTCAGATTTGTTCAAGCTCGCCCATTCTTTGCACAAATTGTTTATAAAATATATTTTTGGAATTTCATAAGTTAAAGTGACAATCACGGCTTCTTTGTATTAGCGTATTGAGTTTCACTTATACACCGTGTCTACACCACTGTTTTGTGGTATTACATGATTCGTAATGTGTCTTATATACACATGTATGTATATATTTTGGAAGTTTTTTTACAACATTAATATCGCTTAGTAAGTTCACACGTTTTGTGATACGATTTTTATAAACCATTATCGTTGAAATAATTAATTATTATTTAAGCATTATCCACATTTTTTTTTTCAAAATGCAAGATTGCATGTAATTTTCAATAAGACTTCTGCATTAATTAAGCATATTTTTTGCACTAATCGATAGTACAGTGCCGATAGACGTAGGTTATACTCAGTGAGTAGTAATATTGTTACATGTTGACTTAATTTAATTTTCTTATTATCGATGTTACACGATGAATGAATCTCTCTCTCTCTCTCTCTCTCTCTCTCTCTCTCTCTCTGTCTCTCTCTCTCTATCATTGAATACAAATATCGGCCAAGTGATTATTGATTTTAAAAGAAGTAAAATTAAATAATAGTCGTTTATAGTTTATAGAGTGCATACAGTTGCATACGGTATTCCGAAGTTTTAAGAAATATCGCGATTCTCGGAGTTTTTTCTAGTGCTGTACATTGTAACAAACCCACATAAACATTGACTTTAGTATCATCGAAATTTGTTTCTTGTATAAAAAAGAAAAGATGAGAAACATCATCTATGAAGATGTATTGTACGTCCATGCATGTTATTAATTGTAAATTTCGTACAAGTAGTGTTTATATTTATCGATAAACATGAATTGTGTATTTATGAAACGGCACTTTTATCGACTTGATATCAAAAGTATAATACAGTGTAGTATAATGACTGCATTTACAAACCTGTTTAGTTTAAGTAATATAAAATCATGTACGTAACTGATTTGAGATGAATATAATTATTTTAAAATGCTATAAATCCATGAAAATGTGGTGAGTTATGGCATATTATGACTGATTTTTATTTTATTTTACGTAAAATAGCTAAAAAGGACACACAACCTGTGGATTTGGGTTCTTAAATTGCACAAGAAAACAAAATATGTTGCGCTCAAATAAATAAACAAGTTTTTTCATTCGTACAGTACAGGTATAAACTTTTATGTTGTTTCATTAAAGGCAATTTACATGAAAATGTCACTAAGAATCAGATTTTTCCATGAAATCAAATGCGATATATTAGAGTAGATTTTTACGCTGTGAAAATATTTTTCAAACTCTTTAAATCCGTTAGTAACATGCGTTTTAATTAGTAAAATCATTTCAAAACTTGATCGCAAATTCTCTAGCAATAGAATTACCGGTATGCGAAAATTTATTGTGTATGTTGGCAGTAGCACTATAATTGAGACATAGCCGCTTCTCTCGTGTTCCTTCCGACTAATTTAAAAAGTGTAGAATCGTCTCCCGTGAGGTGAACTTCAAAACTTATGATTTAAAAAAGATCTTTTGAAATATTTGAACTTGTATTGTTTCACAGTAATTACTGCGCAGATAACTGCATGTTAGATTTGAAAAATACTGCTCTGCATAGAATTGGTATGTCTCAGCCTTCAACCCCTCTTATGAACAACGAGTATGCAGTGTATTTTTTTTTTTTTTTACTTTAACAAATCATTCATTTATTGCTAATGCAAACTAAAGCTGTACAAATTTACTCAGAATACTTTATAAATCATCATCGGAAATCCTCGACCAGTCTCGCATTCAATTATACGCAATAAGTAAACGAGACGGGCCTTTGGTTTCCAAGGATGATTTACAAAAAAGTGATTTCCCAATTAGAGCATATTTTCATCACACATTAGAATGGAAAATGTGGTGCTTAAGTTTCATAGCGGATGCAAAAGCAGCATTTTTATGATGTCTCAGCATCAACTTGTGTGCAATATTACGAGTTCGAAAGGTGTAGATATTGACGTTACATGTGTATATTTCATTTATAAAATGTTTATTTTTTAAATCAACATGTAATATTTGACTGAAAAATATTAATCACGGTATTTAAACAAGGCCAGACTCTAATTATTCAAAAAACACAAGACAGACGCAGAAAAAAAATAGAAACAGAAAATAAAAAACTGCGTTTACAATGCCGCTACTTTGACGTCGTTTTCTGAGCATTGTGACGTCAAACGATAAGGGCCCTTTTCTCATGACGGCAGTCATATACTTTTGAACATCATTGACATTATGCATCATAATGTCGCTGTATTTTATTTTCTCAAAAACTGAATTCGGCTCATACAATTCCTAGAATGTAATTGTATGACAATTAATTTCACATGCGTACTGTATACAGAAAAATTCCCCTTACCTTTTATGATCGCCTCAATCGTCAACACCTTTACCCAATAGGAAAAAAGTATATTACTTTGTAAAGTCGAATTTAAAGAAATACTTAGATTTTAATATGCAATATTAGCACTTTTTAGTTTATATAATAAACCATTCAAGGCATTGAACAAAAGCATGTAACACTCTTTCTGCAGTTATGTATTTATTTACCAACTATAAGTTTGCTTGGCGCGCATACTTCAAATTCTTTGCATTTTTCCAGGCATTTATAACACAGTGATAAATGTAAGTATGGCAGTGGTGAGTGATGTTTTCACAGTTGTGGCCGCTTTCTCCCGCTCTACGTCTGTTTGTGGACAAGATGAAACAATCTCAGCGAGTTATTTGCCAGTGTAAAATTTGTCTGCAATTTTATTCAATTGAAACATTAGTATCACACTCTATGTATTACTATGAAAAGCCGTATGGTACCCTCGCATTATTATTATATTTTACTTTACGGCTTTCTATAGTATTAGATTTTAACAAATATCGTAGAAAAATTCTTTTTGCAGCTAATATCTGATAATAAAAAAATTACTACTATAATGATCTCTATGATTGATACTAATCTACATATTGCATAAAAAAGAGCACAGATAGTAGTAAAAATGTTAAAATTAAACATATTAATTTCACGCGAGGTAAAAACTCTTAGCCTGTCATGAACGCTTGGCGGATGTTCTGCGAGAGCCCACTCAATCGTCAAAGAAGAACTGCTGTCAAAACGCAGTTACACGCCTCAAAAGCTTCGTAGAAACGCCTCGGACTTCGCCATGATACCTTGACGTTTTCGCGTATAAAAATTTCAAATGAAATTGTACCTTTTATGATCTACGGCGATTCCAGGTATTTTACAGCGCCGTGAACACGCTGAGGGAACGAACGTAACATGGTGTGGCAGGGCCTTTGTCATATTTGTAACAATAATATAAGACTCGAGCTCTGTTTACAAAACAGATTTATTACCTATTTATCCCGTTTGTAACTGTACTTCTAACAATCAAAATTTGCTCTATTATTTAAAATGCACAGGTAAACCATTTTATACATAGAAAATAAGAAAAAAAAATATGATCTCAAATCGTGTCTAGTCCTTTTAAACAAAACCTTAATTCGTCAGAAAGTGACATGAGGTTGATTTTTATTCAATGAACTGTATAAAATTACAAAACGCAGGTTGAAAACATTCTCAAAACAAAAACAATAATTTAAAACATTGTAGATTAGCATACCATACAAATGTCATAAAACACACTCAATTTAAATCCGCAGACAAAATGTTATATAATGCATATTATCTACGGGAACATAATTGATGTCAGTCATAAACTAAAGTCGTAAACTATACGCTTATAAAAAACGAACAAGTAATAAATGTTTTATTTTAATGTGCGTCTTTGTTTCCTATATCAAAACATTTAAAATTCCTGCGGTATTTAATACCTTAGTCTGTGGTTTTGAAAACTCGTTGATATTCTGATACTGTAACGTCAAGGACAAAACGATTATAAAAATGAGTGCAAATTAATTCATGAGTGATAAGGGTATGTCCCTTACTTCTGTCATAATTGTCCCTTACTAATTTGTAATAATAAGGAATGCGTTAGATAATCTTTTGCTTTGCTTAGATGAAGGCGACAAATCCTTTTAATAAAGGACATATTTTTTTTATACTGATACCAGATACCATAGATTATTTTTAGATCTGGATTCTTTATGCCGCCGTTTACAAATTATTGATATTCATCTTATAAAATAAATGATCTAGAAATTATGCATTTTGAAATGGTTATTCATTTATCAAATACATGAAAGAGTCTTAAACATGTTTGTAAAACAAAAAGAAAAAAAATCGGAAGAATAAGTAATTTTTTTAAAAGCAACCTATTCAATTTATTCAATTAATACGTACAAGAATTAAATAAGCAGAGTTTGAAATAGATTGCGTATATTTTGTACATTGATTTCAATAGCTTCAATTTCAGCAGCTTTTTTTTTTTTTTTGGAACGTAAGAGTATCAAATGAAAGCAGGTCCTAATGGAACATATATGCATGCTGAAAAACATACTGGCTTTACCTAGTTTATGCACTAAACAAGCAATTAAATTTCAAAGTTTTTGGTCGAGTCTTTATATGTTCATACATTTTGAGTTTTGTGTTTTGTTGCTTATTTTGTTTTTTTAGTTTTTTTTTTTTTTTTATTTTACAGTTATGCAAAATAGCAATTTACATACCTAAAATGAAATCATTTTAATGTAGAAAATAAAAATACTCTGACTTTAAAACTGTTGGACCGAAATATTGCTTAACCGAGGCCACGATTAACCATCAACACACTGTGTAAGCCGACCAATTGAGTTGTGTTAGATACAATTACTGTAAACAAACTTTTATTCGTAAGCGAGAACATTTCGCGGGATTAGCAAGAGCCTCGTTGTCGCGAATATATCTCGCCGCAACCACCCCTAGTAGGTAATATAAACAACACGGAAATAGATAAGGCTTTATAGCGAAAATTAAAAGAGTAAAATCGAACTAGTTATCATAACACTAATCAATACTTTTTGCTGAAAGTTTCAAGAATATTTGTTATTTGCTCGCGTAGAGTACATAAAGAAGACTTCTTAAACACACATCAACAGAATATATTGGGTATTCCCTTTTTGATTTTTTTAAAAATTTTGTTATTTAAAAGTACACCATGGGTGAATCATGCAGCCTTTAGTTTGAATAGATACGATTGTGAGGAAGACACGCTTGCAGAACTTATAGACGTATACGTAAATATAGTCGTACATCCGAGAAATAACATTTTAAAAAGATAGGTCGTAATTGTGATACATGTTCGTTAAGTAGAACACGAATGAACGAGGGAGTTGTTCAAAAACTCGGACGTAAGACAAAATAAGTCATTGTACACATGCAACTAGATCACTTTAGGTCATTTCATACATACCTTTTACAATTGCATGTTATGCTTTGAAATGCGATTTTGATGATATGCTATGGGATTTTTATACAATGCTACGGGATGTGCATGCTATTTGATGATAAATTGAAATGAAAGCCTTTTTGATATGCTACATTATGCTTAATGATACGCAATGAGGTTTAAACAAAATTGCCTCCGCAAACAGAAGAGCTCAACAATTTCAAAATAAAATAATACTAAATCACCAACGTTGTTTTTAAGGGAACATAAATAAATGCTGACATATAAAAAACTAAGGTTGTGCACCAAAGCCCGTAACTAAGACTCCAAATTTTCTAGAGAACCTTTCAATGGTCATATATATTTTGGTTTTGTGTTCATTGCTTATTTTGTTTTGTTTGTTTGTTTAGCTTTGTTTAACTTTACATTCATCCAAAATATCAATTTACATACCCAAGCTAAAATCGTTTTAATGGATAAAAAAATGTTTAGACTTTAAAATTGTTGGGTCAAAACGATGGTTAACAAAAGCCCCCGATTAATCTAGACTCACAGTGTTAGCCGGCCAAGTGATTTGTGTCAGAATCAAGTAATGAAAAACCAACTTTTATTCGGGAGCTAGATTCGCGAGAGTCTTGTTCTCGGAACTATTTCTCCCTGCAAACCAGCCTATATCACATGGCTGCAAAAAAGAACACGGGTCTAAATAAAACCTACTTTTGAAAATTAGTCGTCCCGAAACTAATTTTAATACAGTATATCGCGAGTTATTGTCCTCGCAAATAAAAGTTGGCTTTCAGTACTCATCATACAACTATATCCAAAGAGTAAATTTGACCGAGTCATTATGACATAGATCAATATTTAAAGCTGATTTTTTCAGGGTCTTCGCGTTTTTGAAAAAGAAAAGACTTCTTAAATACACATCATCGGAATTGTAGGGGTATTTTCTTTATGGAGTTCCTGTGTATTCTGTTAACAAGATATCATCGATGACTCATGTAATTTTTATATTAGATAGATGCTATTGTGAGAAAGACACGCTTGCAGGACTTATAGATTCATGACATTTGATTATTGAATATTTGAACAAATAGAAAACAACATTGAATATAAGAAATGAGACAGCTGATAATTCGAGATATTAAGCTGATAAATATAGCTGTACATACAATAGATAACGTTTCAAAACAATAAGTCGTATGATATGATAAGTAGTACACGAATGAAAGAGAAAATTGTTCAAATATCTTAATTGTGTGTACGAGAAGAAGTCGCACAGGTGGCAAAACCTACATGCTCCTCGAACGTTAAACATAAAAAAGTTATGATACACATGTAACTAGATCTTTTGAAGTTATTTCTTGCATACCTTTAACAATTTATGCTATTTTTTGCGATTTCAATGACATGCTATGAAATTTCTATGATATTCTTTAAGAAATTGGCAAGAAAAGCTTAATGATATGGTATTCAATTATATATTATGAGATTTAAACAAAACCGCCTCCACAAACAAAAGAGTTCTTATAATTTTAACAAAGAGAAATGTCGACATTTTGAACGACAATCTATTCGTGCAAGAAATAAATGAATACCTCAATATTTCCACTCGAACACAATTAAAAAAGGCTGTCCAGTCGTTCGTTCTATATCTAGTTCATTTTTCTTACGAAAAGCACACACATCATATGATAATAATTTGTTGGAAGAATTCGGTGAAGAATTCTTTATTGTAGCCATTGTATTGAAGTCTCAGTAGTTGTCTTAAAACAAACTTTGAAAAAATCTTTAACAGAATTATGTATATCTAAGTGAAGTAATAGTTCAGTGTTCCATTTTTGAATTGCCTTCAAGTTGGGAACAATATCTTTACTATTAATGAGTTGATACAAAACTTTGGAACAGTTTTCATTCAAGAATATATTTTCAAAGTAAAAGGGAATGAATGGTGGAAACAATTCAGCATGCATTTATGACAAGTTCAGAAATACTACTTATATACAGACCCTGAAACGTGCTACTACACCAGTTGCACGGTTCGATTCGGTACGCTTTGTGAACGGTACGTTTCGCTTTGTGAACGGTACGGTTCGTTTTATGAACGGTACGGTTCGCTTTGTGAACGGTACGTTTCGTTTTGTGAACGGTACGGTTCGCTTCTTGCACGGTACGCTTTGCTAAAAATAGCTGCACGCTTTGTGAACAGTTTGCGCGCTTTATTAATGAGGTAGGCGTGGCCTGAACGCTTTTAATTTTCTCGATATAATTTTGTTTAGTTTTTGCCCGATAAACTTCATCGAGTTAGTACATGTAATTATGACGAGCCTTTTTTTCTTTATTTATATGATATATTACAAATGTATTTCAATTTAAATAAAATCAGAACTTTCATCCGTTCTCCCGTTTTTGATACATGTACGTTGCGTGAAACCTGTACTCGCTGAAAACGGCCGGGAAGCGGAGGATAGTTTTAATTTTGAATAGTCTGTTATTATTCGCATTTAATTTTAGATAAATGCAATTATTAAAATAGATTAAAAGAACTGATTGACTTTAATCCGATATATGTTTGTTAATTTGGCGATAATTCTAAAAAGCATCTTAATATTATTATTTCTGTACATGTACATGTACTTGTATTGAAGTCATTAAATATTTCAAATGCATTTAAAATTGCTATTTTCCGATATTTCTTTAGTTTCCTTTCTCGCTGTCTTGATTTTTGGCTAGTTGTAATATATACAAACATCTTTCTAGTTTTGTATTCATAATTCGTATGATAATTCTTTATTGCGTACTGTTGCCGTTCAAATTCCCCTGGTGAATAGACAATGTAAAAATACACGCAATTAATGATAATATAAACAATGAATTTCAGTGTAGAAATCATGAAATAAACTGTTTTAAAGTTTTTTGACACGGATTTTTATTCATTTAAATATTGATTCTATGATTTTCTGCGCTTGATCGTATACACAGATCACACCTACATGTTACCCGTCATCGCTTCTCTTACATGAAATAACATCGCGTGTATATTCAAAATATGACTATTAGTTTTTGTTATTCTGTTAAAGTGAAACTTTACATGTACATGTATCATATTTCTTACGATAAATTATTATGTACACAACTAGATACACACAGTAAGTAAATAGCTTTTAATGGTGATATTTATCAATTTGTTGGTCAAGTGTCCGCTCTTCACTACATGCATGCGATTTAGCTGACGTTTTACAAATGCTGGCTAACCTGTTTATATTTCATTTGCCTTTTTACTCACAAACTTGTTGTAATCAGGACACGGAAAAATACCCGGTAATCAACAACTGAATGCTTAAAGTGATAAATATATTAAGAATTTATCTAGTAACAAAAAAAAAAAAAAAAATGACAGCGATGGATAGAGACTCTGATCGCCATTACATGAGTTAGAATCATGAAGTCGGAACGAAATGATTGATAAATAATTTTAAATAGGAGCACTCTTTAAAATAAGAATTTTAGAAAACATAAAACTAAAACGTTTTTATTCGATAATTTTCTTCTAGCTATGTAGGAGGAGCCAAGTAGCACGCGGCGCATGGCGTGATCTGTACTACTATATTTAAACTGATTGACAGGCGAAGCACGTGGAGTCCTAAAATAAAATCCCGCTCAAAAGACCGACTATATAAACCTAAAGCGAAACAATGACTCAGTGATAAAACTTTAATTTTAGTAATATAATTAACACACAAACTCTCTCTCTCTTCTGTAAGATAGATAATCTCTTCCGTTAGATCGAAAATGGGCGTGCTGTACTGTTAGACGAAGACGTACGCAATTGTGTAGGTTTTCTTTTGTCTTGAACAGGTGTGAAAACCCCCGAGGGCATGTCGTTTTATACCCTGGGTTTGTTAATCACTATACACAGGAAATGATCGCGACTTCAACTTAATATACACAAGAAAGCCAAGAAAGCATACTGATATAACACGTTATGATTCAATGTGCGTTAAAGCAACGAACAACTTTATATGAAATTATATGTATAATTAGTTTATTAATTGAAGGAAAAATGATTTATTAAGTTGATTCCCGACACTTATCATTTCACAACTTATGACATACACATGTTCATGTATTAACAGTTTATGGCGCTATGTAAAGAAAATATTAAGGTCTAAAAAAGGAAATTAGATTAAAACATTTTATAACGGTTTTAATTAAAATAACAGCGTTAAATTAGTATGTGTTACTTAATCCCGTATAACTAAAATCTAGCAAAATATTGAACTTATCTGGTCAGCGATAATCTCCGTCCGTATTCATCGAAACACATAAGTCAATAAGCCGTATATGGAAGTTGCACGCTTATTGCACGGTACGGTACGCTTTTTTGGCCGTTTTGGGGCGGGTCTTGCATACATTATATTGCACGCTTTTTGCACGGTACGGTTCGTTTTGTGAACGGTACGGTTCGCTTTGTGAACGGTACGGTTCGTTTTATGAACGGTACGGTTCGCTTTGTGAACGGTACGTTTCGTTTTGTGAACGGTACGGTTCGTTTCTTGCACGGAACGGTACGGTTCGTTTTAGAGGTGTAGTAGCACGTTTCAGGGTCTGTAGAATAATCTTAGTATGTATATTTATAGAAAAACTTCAAATAGAGTTGCCTTTAATGTTAATAATGTACTATTTTCTGAACAATGGTTATAACAAAGTAATTATTTTTTTTAAATTCTGTACTCCAAGCAATATATTTTTAATTGTTCAAAACAAGACAAAAAACCTGACATTGTTGGGATGTTACATCATCTATTTTTGAATATAAAGTTGAATAATAAAACGCTATTAAATCATGTGAGAATACAAAATTGAATAAACTCTGGGAA
>WFKH01011925.1:27998630-28031745 GCA_016163765.1 Magallana hongkongensis | reverse complement strand
CCTTAAAAATGTGCACCAGTAGTTGTATACTACATGTACATTTACACATACAAGTAATTCAATTATTACCATATACACATTTATGAATACTTTTTGGAGATTTTCAACTTTAACATGTAACAGTGCAATTTATTATACACTTACATCCAAAGCCAAGAATCTCTACTTCATGAAGTCTCCCATCAAACAGCTTGAACTTGCTCCCAAATTTTTTGTCATCTTTTCCAACCAGTCTTTTTGATTCAATAATGGCAGTACATCCATCCCAATCAAAGAGTACAAGTGCCCACTTCTTGGATGCTTCATCTAAGTAAAAAAGAATAGTAAATGTGTAAGATACAGTAAAGACAAAACAAACAAAGCATTTATCTGATAATATAATGCCATATAAAATTAATATTTAGATTCTCATCCTGATTTGCAAAAAATATGGGGCGGGTGGGCTGATTTTATTTATTATTTTTCATTTTTATAAAACACCTTTTTCACCGTTCATGTTCTAGAAAGAACAACTGCTCTATTTTTTTAAGTTGTTAATGCTAATATGAGTACACAAACCGACATGTAATCTTTTAATTCCATTTTATTTCGACTTAACTGGTAATGCATGAAGACATTTGTATCCTTATAATAACAAACATGACTGAAATCAAATGGTAATCCACATGTTTAGGCAGCCATTAAAATGTTTTGAATTTTTTGAATACCGAGCCCTATTTTTTCCCCAATTTTTTTTTCACAAATTTTTTTTTTTTTATAAATAAAATAAAATGCATCGGGGCGGGCCATTTTCAAAGGGGCAGGCGGGGATCAGAATCTAAAAATTAATTTTATGTGGCCTAATAAAATTATTTTAAGTTACCGGTAATATCTTTTAAACAAAAAATATTTTGAACCAATATTTATTTTTATGAAATCTACATTCTATACTTATTTCACTATGAAAATGCCCTTTAACTACAAAAAGATGTTTATGCAATCAATAGTTTTTTTGAAGTACAGTACCTGTCTGAAGATCACTCAAATTTAACACAAGATTTAGACTTATCCCCCATCCCCCCATCTCCACATTATGGCCCCTATAGCATTAGTTATAAAAAACCATTTCATACACTGACTCATGTGTAAGGATAGGAAGTAATGTAACTTAGTGTTTCAATTGTAAATCAGGACTTAGACAAGAAGAGAAACTCAAACATACACTGTCTGCATTATTTAGAATGACTTAGCTTCAAAAATCAAATCAATTACACTATTGTATCTAAATACAACATGTTGGTGATACAGACATTAGTGTACTACAGATGACATAGTGCTCAATTCTTAATCATATTTAGATTTATGCAATCTATGTATTCTAATCTAAACAATTCTGATCTAAACAAATCAGAGCATCAACTAGAACCTCCAAATAAACATCAACAAATCAAGAATTATACACAGTCTGTTTACACTCACACACACAAAAAAATAATGCCGCCATGTTAGGAATAACACACTTGAACAAGTAATTTCTATGATATTATTTTTGAAGTTCCTTAAATTTATCAGTTAAATACACCATTATAATTATTATCAGAACTGTTTCATGTTACATGTGTTAAAAACTGAAATAATTGTTTGTTAAATAGACCATCCTTGAAAAAAAATTTGATCTGATTTGCCAGACCCAGGAGGGAGCGATTTTTTTTTCAAACTGGAAGTTCAAACAATTAAAAATTGGTAAAAAATAAAAATGGGAATAGACTTGTAGCTATGTAACCATTGTACAATGAAAAAAAAGTTAATCTTTTTGCTAATAAAATTTTGTCAGCAAAGGGTATTTCAATGAGGAAAGAGGCAATTCCAAACAAACAATAATTTTATTTTGGCCTTCTTTCTTGTTCTATCTGAATATATGATATCCTATTCTCTAAATAAATCCATCCATTGTCAAGTTTCACATCTCAATAATTTCAACAATCATGAACCATGTATGGGCATAGGTACAATTACTTATATGTGTATTAATCTAACAAAAATACAGCTTTTTCTCAATCTTTTTTTCTACCCTCTTTAATCTCCCTCTCCCCCCCCCCCCCCCCCCCCCCCCTCTCTCTCTCTCTCTCTCTCTCTCTCTCTCTCTCTCTCTCTCTCTCTCTCTCTCTCTCTCTCTCTCTCTCTCCAGAGAACTATAATTAATTAAATGATTTGGTAGAATCATGACTAATTACGAGTACAAGTAGAGCATTACTAAATTTGTCTGACGGCATGTGTAAAGGAAAAAAAAAACCAGTAAACATATTATCCATCAGAAATTAATTTCCCTGTCCATGCAACTAATTTAAATGTTAAATGTAAATATATCTCCGTTAGTATTCAATGGAAACTAAAACATGCACATAAGTAACATCTGTATATGAAAGTACATGTACATTGATTTCTTAATTTGTACAGTGACTGAACCTTGCTTAGTAGCTATAGAGGACATCATTCATTTGATTTTGCATATATTATGTACATTATTTATATGTATACATAATTAGTTTTCAAATTTAAATTTCATTGAAATGATTGAATTATGAAATGGAATTTGCTTGAAATGGAAATATATAAAAAATAATACTGCTAAAAGATCCTACATACAAGTCGACTGTTTTAAATTCAATACCTTTAATAATTATAGAAACACAGAATAAGATTCTAAACAGATGCCAAGATGTCATATTATGCATTCAAAATTATATTTTTCTACAATCTTTAGATGAAACTATATTTATCAGATAAATATGCAGAAGATTTAAAAGAATTAAATATCCAACTGCAACTGATATTTTTATCACTAATATTTTCATAAATATTTATATGTAATTGCATGATATGAGAAACACTGAGACATGCGCAGCCAATATGTTTGTTTAAATAGATACAGATACAAGCAGACAATTCTATTTTAGTCATTACGTCATCAATATGGAATATTTACGTATTACAATTAAATCCATGACAAAAATTACATGATATTTTTTTTTTATGTTTAGTTTAGAGGGATTTTCTTATTTTCTTTCTAATATCTTTTTTTTTATTATTTTGTTTTGCTTTTTTTTTTTGGTTTTTGGTTTTGTGTTTTTGTTTCTGTTTGTGTTTGGTCAATGTTTAGTTGTTTTGCTGTTGAATTTGTAGATGATAAATAAGAATTGTTATTTTGTGAAATTGCATGTAACTTAGATTTCTTTTGCTCCTTAATACCTCTGCGAAACGAAATTGACTTAACCTTAACAATTGACTATCTGGAAAATGCAGGGGCTTCCCTTTTACACAAGCATTGTGAACATTATGATTCATTTAAGTATTCGTGATTCCTATTTCTTTTTCATTAAATTTATGATGAATGCAGGACTGAGATCAACCTTGGTTGAAACACTGGTATCAGTGGAATGCACTGTCTACGTTTTTATTTTGATAGGGTGACGGCAAAAAAAGAGCTTAAATAGAGTAAGCACTTGCTGCAAGTCCAGATTTAAAATCATGAAGCATCACTTTGGTTTTGACGCTGACGATAAGTGAAAGCCATTGAAGCGACAAGTCGACAGTGTCTGTGTTTCTTCTAGTGTTCTTGTGTTGAAAAAAAACAACATATGTAATGATACAAATAGCAACAATGAAGAGGAATTAAATTTATCAATAAAACATTCATTCATGACTGTTTTGTTTATCTAAGCTAATATTTACGCTTTAAGTATTTTAATACTTGATGCTAACACATGAATCTTAAACTCTCAATTTTAAGGTAAAACATTTGTAGTAAAAATGGAAAACAATTGCTCCAACGAATTTCATTAAATATATATATTAACGACTTGCAATAGAAAGGACTCCCTGCTTTATAACGTTTATTAACACCATTGTCTTTTATCTATAGGTTAACAACTATTACTTTTCATGAATAACGATATCTGGTCTAAAAAATCACCGAAAACGATTCATCAAATTAAATTAAAAAAAGGCATATGTAATGAAAGTTAATGAATTCATTGTAGTTCATTGTATTTTTAAATGGTAAAAATAATCGGTATTGATATATTTATTTTCATATCTGCTATTCATACACATTTCATATATAATGCTTG
Source organism: Magallana hongkongensis (assembly GCA_016163765.1). Lineage (NCBI taxonomy): Eukaryota > Metazoa > Mollusca > Bivalvia > Ostreida > Ostreidae > Magallana > Magallana hongkongensis. Next base: position 28,027,636 of record WFKH01011925.1, on the reverse strand, counting down.
AAAACGTAATTTTAAATGCTACGTTAGTAAATATAGTGTGTTATTTGAAAAGAATCATTTACTGCAGCCGGTGGCTGGTATACATGAAGATGTCATGAATATAAACTATTAGAATTACTTTTTAGAATGACTAATAGACGACTTAAGACGTAAAACCTGAATTTGATATATTAGTCAAGGACAAGGATTGGCTTTTAAAGATCTTTATGTGTTATCAGTTGCTTTAGAAAACTACATTACCGATGGAAAGAAGTGTGTCAAGTGTCGTGTATTCATATCAAATTATCTATTTCAACGAACAAACCCATTCCAAACACTCTTATTTCAAACTGTACATTTTTGTACCTAAATGCAAACATCCAATTCAACATACTTTTTTGCATATTGAAAGTGTATGATTAAAATTAGACGTTCCCAATTGTGCTGTTTTTTAGGATTAAGTTTTTAAATTGTTCTTAATAATCTCTAGTCATTAGCTCTGTGATTGTCTTGAAATCACAACTAAATGCCCCCCCCCCCCCACACACACTTTTAAACGTAAGATTATTTATTTAAAACTTATCGAAGAAAAAATGTTAGATTTTGAAAAAAAAAAAAAAAACGCTCCGTTCCAATATCGCATTTATATACATTTAAGGATAGTTTTATCTTGATGAACTAAAGGACTAAAATGAGGAGGTTTTAAAACATAATTTTCTTGCCAAAGTTCAAAGGTGTTGGCAATTTCAAACAGGTCTATTGATCTGGGGAAAAGTGTCAACTTACAGACAGGGCGGTTTATACAAAGATTTACACTTCTGATGGAAGATATAATATATGTCCGCTTTTATCATTTCGTTTCTATCATATTATTGTTATTTCCTGCATTTTCCCCATAATATATCCATAAATAGTAAACAGTAACATTATCTCTTTCTTTCTCTCGAACATATAATGTCGAAAGCCAGTTTGTTTTAGGTTTAATTCATATAACAAGTAGCTGCCATTTATAGTCAATAAAACATAAATAATAATAAATACATGCATAACAGTACATTCAAAGGTCGCATATAATAGAAATTGTGTCAGCTTGAAACTGCATTTGAATTGGCATTGTCTGAAAATTCATTTAGTTTATACAATACGTCCTGTATTTGCGTTTCCTTTTCCAGTAAACAATTTTGTACGTCGGGGCCTTCTTCGACATTTCTAATAGCAGGTTCTACAAAAGAAATTAAAATAAATAAAAATGTAATATATCCTACAAGTACAATATATACGTGTCCAATTTTCACACTAAATACCCAGTGTTCCTTCTATAAAAATGATGAATAAAAAAAAAAAAAAAAAGTACCTGATTTTGTCATTTTTGATTCTTCACACTGTAAAACTATTCCTTTAAAGCAAAATACAAGATAAAACATTTATTTTAAAACATGAAATAAAATATTGCAAGTAATTAATCTGTATTTAACACACAAAACATTGTGTAAGTACGGTTAAAATCAAATACTTACTTTTAAGATGAGAGCAAATTTCATTTTCCCATGATCGTTGTTTAACTGTGAAAACACTTAATATGCCAGCTAAACCGACGACTACACACACACTGATGATGATCCTAAAAAACATAATACATTTTTTTTAATTAAGTAAAATCTAAATTAATTACAATACAGCTAAAAAAAAATAATTAATTTAATTAGTTTAATGTACTGCAAAGTCTCTTTAGTACATCATTTATAATAATTAGCATGTATTTATGGACTTTACTTACATATGACTCGGTGTATTTGGGTTATCAATATTTTGAAATGGACGTGCTAAATTCTCCATATGAGTTATTGATGTAGATGGGTAAACTATTTCTTCAGTTGATTCCATTGATATCGAATCGGTTGTTAGTTGTGTTATATATGATGTTTTTGCATTGTTGACGTGCTCATAACATTCTTGATCTGTTAGAAGAATAATATGATTTCTTTTATTTCACGCCATATAATTTTATATAGCTGATTAAGAGAATTTTGAAATACTTATGAATAAAGATACTTATACTGATTAAGCAAATGTTATTGCGTTCTTAATTTTGTATAAATATACATGAACTTACAGTTGAAACTTTCATTAGAAAAGTAAAAAGACGGACAGTTTTTGCATGGTACAAATCCGTTGCGTTGAATTCTTTTTCCATCTTGGCTATATTCAGCACAAACATTTCCTGCAGAAAACAGTGAATTAGATTATGATTGATAATGAAATGTCTTGCTTTTTAAAATATGAAACTACTTCAAGCAACTGAAAACATTGTAAGCATGTATTTGATGATTTATACGAGTACCTGCATTCTTACCAATTATTTTTAGACTTGGGCCACAGACTTCAATTGTTTCATTAATTACGCAGTGGTATTCGAATGATGAACACGAGTGTGCCATTTTTTCATAGCCTTTCATTGCAGCTGTTTTGTTCCATTCCTTGTGATTTTGTGGGCAAGATTTCACTTTTGTAGCTGTTGCAGCTGAGTCGTTGCATTCAGTAGAATTCGCAAAAACCTACAAAACGAAGTTTATATGTTTTTCCCATTCCTTTTAAGAAGGTTAACCTCCATGTTGTAACACTAAGATGACAATAAGATGAAAGAAGTCAACAAAAAAAGAATTATTTTTCCAAAACTTACCTTCAAAAATGCAATTAATGTTAATAAATCAAGGACCAATCTATAAAATTCCATATCTTGTTTGAATGCAGCAATTAATCGAGTACAAATGAATTAGAGAATGTCTTTTAACACGACTATGTCAGCTGGTTATAAATATTCTTAAATGCTGCAACAACAATATATCACTTCACTGTCTCGAGTTAAAATGAATCGCGCAGCAGTTGCAGCCCAAATATATGCGAGAGAGATCCGCTTAAAGCGCACCAACTAATTTTAGATCTAAAATTTAAATGTAATTTCCCAAATGCGGTAATAGAGGGGTATTTTAAAAATAGTCAACATTGTGTAGATAACAAAAGTATGAAAGGTGTTTAAATTAACATATTTATTGATATTCTAATTCTGCAAATTTTAACTTATTTAAGATAATATAACCCTTACACAATTTAACATTAGTCACAATTTTGAATTTTGTATTTTCTTAAATTATACTTTTTAGCAATGCATATAACTGTTTTAAAATTTCACCATTGATATATTATTTGTTAATTCAATATGATTAATGAATGCTTTCGTTTTTTTTAACCATGGTTGAAAGAGTATAAAATCTCTTAGTTTACATTCACACTCACATACTTTTGAGGCAGTCTTTGAATAAAAAAGCAAAGTTTATTATACATATCATTTTATCTATCTGATCATCCGATTCTGGCAGTGTTCAGATTTTTAAATGAATCCAATATGGCGGCGATGTGTGCCTTGGGTAATATATGATAGAGAGTATATATTTTATATAAGAAAAATATATAACGCCAGTATTTGTGAGTCAGTAGGCAATAGGTGAGAAAAGACGATTATACAAGTGTGTCGATTGATTTATCTCCCCAGCAATATATGGCCCCGCCGCTACCAAACATAGTTGAGCACAAAACAGCCTCAACTCTGAGAAAATACGCAAATCAACCTTAAGTCACCGCAAATAAATATTTGAGTACGTGCTCAAATAAGAAATTTGAAAACGTACTCAAATTCTATGAGATAGCTCTTTACCTTTCTCAAGTATATACTCAAGCAATAAAAATGGCTCCGCACAGACGACAATTGCGACGCCGCCGTCGTCAATTGTTCAATAATCCAGTTATTTCAAGAAGGGTCATTCGAGACCGGATGTACCCCTTTGATAATTACTCTGGGGACGAAACTTTTGACCGATTTCGGTTTGCCCCATACAATCCATTTTATTATAGACAAAATTGCGCCGACCCTCGCTCACAAAACATCCAAGAACTGCGCCTTGCCCCCGGTTCTCCAACTTCTTACCTGCTTGCGCTGTTTGGCGACGGGGGCATTCCATCGCCTTGTTGGAGACAGTATTGGAGTGTCTGAAACGACCACCGTAAGATGCTGTCGTGCATTCTGTGATGCCATTGTTCATGATTTGCTTGCGGAGTTCATCGTATTCCCAAAGGATAATCATGCGAGAGTAACTAAACTGTTACAACAATTCAATTATAAGCGACACCTCAATTAATAGGCAAACATGTTTATTTTCTCTTTCCGTAATAGGTGAATTGTGTACGGGTCGGATAAATGAGAAACATATTATTATTATTCAGTAATTGAAAATACGCAATTTATATATCAATCATGTTGCATGTATATGACCTAATAAATTCCACGAAGATAAATGAGTATGCAGCCCAAAACATGCATATAAAATTTTCTTTTTTAAAACAAACTGAGCTGCATTTACTGGTTATACACTCAATTGGAACTTGTTGCACGAAAATGTCATCACTCAATGGAAAACGAGCTCCAATAGTTGTCATCGTATAATGGCTGCCTTTAAAATTACATTCCACATTTTTAATGATCGTATGGTTTTCTTTTACAATTATATTTGTTAAAATTAACTTCTTAAACAATGTCAGGTGCTTAACACAATGTACTGAGTTATATTTTTGAAGCAGAATTAGTTTACTGATTTTTTTTTTCAATTATGCTTTACACACGTGCTCTTAGAGAAAACTCGGACGACACGTAACATTTCCGTATAAATTCGCTTCGTATAGTCATATAGTCACTAGACCAATAAGACCAATTCTGACTAATTATTTATATCTTGTGTAATATTTGCTTCCTGTGTATAGTGATTAGCAGCGTTCACGACCTCAGGTAGACTTCCAGCCCCAGAGGCTTCCACACCTCTAGAAATTAAGCCCCACCTTCACCTGAGATTTACCACCCGGTAAAAATGTTCGGACTTTAAAATGATCTTCCGTTTTTTCTTCTGTTTTTTCTTCTGTTTTTTTCTTTATTTACTTAAACCAGTATATTGGTATATTGTATCAAAGCAAACAAGATAATTTCAATATACTATACAATATCTCTCTCTCTCTCTCTCTCTCTCTCTCTCTCTCTCTCTCACCATGTCTAACGTACGAATATTTTAGTATTTGAATAAAGTACTACCGGTACTAACATGTAGTAATGTTGACAGCGGCTAAATGTACATCTTGGTTTAAAAAAAATATGTATTTATTTCTAGTTGCGGGATAATGTCTTCAAATGATTTGAAGTTCGTTATTTAATGATTGTCTTAAAAATTCTTAATGATTGAAAGTCAACGCTAAAAAGTAATTTTTTTATATCGACGGTGTACTGTCTCCTTCTTTGTGTATGTCTACAGATAAAAATATGTTGTCTGTCTAGGAACAACGAAAAACTCGGAACTAACAAAAAAGGCTCAGTCTATGCGTTATGATGTTATGCGTCACATCAGCTGTAAATTTTGCTTAAACCTCATTATTAAAATAATGTTGCGATTCTTCTAGTCTTCCGATCGGTCCTTTAACATTTAAACTTACAACCATTCAACCAAAACGGCGTATTACAGCTGTAAATAAGAAAAAGTATCCCCCAATCTGCATCTACTGCCTTTGATATGCGTTAAATGTCTAAAGGGAGGACGTAATTGCACGCCTTAATGTAATTGAGATTTCCCTGCTCCTTGTGTTTGTGTCAATTTTTTCAAAATGTATGCAAATAAACATGTTTATATAAATTTTGTGTAATACAAATTGTAATTGACAGTATCTATTATCTACTTCAATCATTTTAACTTGTTAGTTGATCGAGTTTAAAATCGACGCCTTTTGAATATGCTTATTGGTGCTTATTTGGAAGCGATTACCCGAGGTATGACGTATTTATGTAAACATCTGTCCTCCCACTAAACATTTATCGTATATCTAAGGCAGAAGATGTAAACCGAGGGGTGGTTTTTATTAATAACAGATGTAATGCCCTGTTTTGGTTGAATTGGTTTGAAGCTTAGATGTTGAAGGACCGATCGGGAGACACAGAGAATCGTAAAAAAATGTCCTATGAGTGTCAAGCGAAAATTCCAGCTAATGTGCAAAGTTTTGACTATGTAATTTGATATGAATGTACTTATTATTCTTAATTTATTAAAAGCTATTCAGAATACTCAAATGTATACGATATATTCTAGTTTTATTAATTAGCACTATCTTAATAATGGTTGCCAATTTAGTAAATAGAATATCATAATATTTACATTTGAAATTTCATTTTGTAAATCTTCTGTCCATAGTTCTTTATCTCAAGAAAATTAACATAGTCTAAAGATTGGCGAGACCATCCATCCTTCTAACGCTGTTTTGACATTACTGCCTCACGGACAAGAACATGCTGTTTTGACATTTCATATTTGGATTCATAAATTTGTGTTTCGTGTTTCTCTTCTTTCTTAGCATATTATCATAAAATACGATAAGATATAAGTAAGCATAATGCAAACAAGATACATCGTTACAAATTCTTCGATTTTACCTTCAAATGGATTTCTTTGGGAGACGGATATGGTTGTGTTTCGCTCACTATCTGTCATTGATAATAAATTGAGCTAGTTAAGTAAACTTGAAAGTGTGTTTAACTGTATTTTTTTTTAGCAAACAAAGCATGTTGCAACTCAACATTTCAAATCATAATAAAGAACAATCTGATAATCAAGTCGGAATACAATTTATACAAACAGACTTAAAATTGAAGATAATAAAGATTGCTTATTGGGTTCACGCTACATTGATTATAATATTAAGCAAGCAATTAGCATCATTGAGAATCTATGCTGGTTTACCTTTCAAAAGTTTCTCCTAAGAAACAGATTTGACAATGTTTTGCTCATTATCTGTCAAGAGTATATAAATTGAATTTGCTGAGTAAACTTGAAATTGATCCTTTATTCTACGTTTAAGAAAAAAAAACAAGTTTTAAGAGAAACGGGTGGGTTGTGGTCAATTTTAGACTGTACTGATCTATTTTTGAAGAAGAGCTCCGTTCATAGATGTAGGAAAATTCTCAAACTTGAAAGCTAAAATCAATTATTTTTTTTCTTTACTATATAATAGTTTATCGATTAACAAATCATATCTGAAGATTTAAGGTAGATCTGATGGGTAGTTTGTTATCTCCTCAAATTCAACGTACAAACCATATAAAAATAAACTGGTAATATTCAAAATGATCTACATACAGTCAAAAATTGACAAGGACAATATAAACTACGGTTCTTTGGTTTCATACTACATGGCGTATTAGTAAATGCAAACAAAAATCATCGTTACTCATATACTCATATAATGTATGCTGTGTTACCTTTCAATGGATTTCCCTGATATACAGATACGGTACTACTTCGCTCCTTATCTGTAAATGTTATGTAAATTGAAGTTGTTAAGTTAACTTATTTTTTTTTAAATTTTATTGTACGATTAAGCAACTGAAAAAAACTACACAGCGTGAATTCCTTATTCATTCAGTCATTACCGAGAAAAGGGTATTATTAACTTTTTTCTCAACCATCATATTTTGTACGGTAATTTATTGAAAAGAAAACAAACAATACTTGCATTCTTGGCACCCAAGGTCGAAATGACATAAATGCTTCTCACAGGAACAGTTTTGAGCACATTTCTTTCCAAATGTGGGATATTCACACATCATGCTGCAATTTACCCAGAAATAACCAGGCGGACAATCTTAAAAAAAAGTAAGAGCTAAACGATTTAAAAGTGTTCATTGTCTTATCTTTGTATAACAAAAATCTGATTCCTTTACTTTTTTCAGGCACCTATATTGTTTTTGCTTTAGATGGAGTACAACAGTACAAATCGAATCAAGTATTGCATGTAATATCAATCCTAGCTGCGTATATGCACCACATTATCTTTTTAAGCATTGTATACTGTACAATGATAAAACAATATGTCAAATCGTGTGATGTTTATTAATTAAATCTAAACCTCGTGAATGTTCCTTAGATATCAATTTCCAAAATATAGATGACAATAATTAGCTTTGACAATGTTGAATGCAATATTACCAAATTTTACCAGATGATATATACACAGATAGATATATGGCTAGGACATGCTAGCTAAGCAGGCCTATAACTATCCTACGTCCAATAACGCATACTTAAACAAAACATTGCAGTTGTATAACTTAATCAGTATATACGATTGCATGGCATTGTTACATATGTTTACAAAAACAGCAGGCCAACAATACGGATAAAAAAAAAATAACAAACCGACCTGGAAATAATTTTCCGGTTCGGGGGCGGCACAAACCAACAAGAATTTTCAAACACTATACAAGTCCGTCAAATCCGCTAAAGCTACATGTATATGTACTAATGAAGGTGATTTTACATAATATTTTGTCAAGCAAAATGTTGGTCATTCATTAACAAACCAAGAAGTAGTTCAATCATGGTTATAGTTCAATTTACGGGTATTTGCAATATTACAGGTACCCTGTTTTAATTCTAGGTCAAAGGTTACCACATTTATTAATGTTTATGTGCTATCTATATGCACTTTAGCATCGTGTCACTTCTTGCTGTCATTCTTTGTACAGGTACAGTGAAAGCACAGTATAAGCACTTATCTACTGATTTTGAACTTGTATCTTTGCCATCATTTTTAAAAATATAGATGTGCCTGTACAATTTTCTTTTAGCCAAATTTAGCCAAAATGAATACGACTCTGTCTCTTATGCATCGTAGCATTACATTATATCATTATACACAGTAAACAGCGAGCAAATAACTTACATGCAAGTTGTACTGAAGTGTTCTGCATAATTCATATGTGTATTAATATCTAATCATAATTGTTATATATCGTGCCCCATGAAGCCCCAATTTAGAGATCAATTTAATTTTATTATATTCTGTACATCGAAATAACTTAATCTTATTCAGTTAGATTTGGTTTTAATTTATTTATTTACGTGCATCATCTTCCATGTCATATTTAATTAATAAAGTGCTTAGTTCTTGATAATGTGATAAGTTTCATACAATCATTCTTATTTACCCTATAAACTACTAACATAACTTCCATTCAGTTTGATGTGATAAAAAAAAATAGTACATCTAGCGTCTTAAGAGTTTTTAACTTATGCTCAAACGTATTGCCTATACCTTATTTAAGGAACACCTTTTCTTTTAAATTTAAAGTTAAAGTGAGTTTTTCAAGAAATCATCTGATAACCACGTTTTATACTAACATGGTGAATAAACTCATGGTTCAAACATATCAAGGAGGAGGATGGTGGGGTGGCATACACATACACTCGGCGTAAAATAGTTTATCCAGATTGATTCAATCATTTAGTTGTATATGAAATATCAATATATCTCATTGTTAATGATATTTTTATTTTTTTATTTTTATTCAACATGTTGTTTGGTTTTTTTTTCACTGAGCATTGCGAGGACAGTAAAAACACTCGATGTGTGTTAATTTCTGCTTACTAATTTCTTTGGATTGTTCATGCAAAATTGAATTTAATTAAACAATTAAAAGAAAAAGTACTTTACCGACACATTGTTCTTTGTATGAGTCCCATTGTGTGAATGGACAACAACCAAAAGGAGCACTTTTAAAATCAATAAACATTTCACAAATAAATTTGAAATATGATACATGTACATGGTATTTAAGAGGAATATGTTGTTTTTCTTGTTTTTAACTTTTTGAAAATTTCATTTCAATTTCAATACAAGTTGCTCTCCAAGAACATTTTACTCGAATACAATGTAATTTTAGAAAACAATACAAAGCACACTACACGCATACATTATATGGTGTTGGAATCAGTTATGCAGATGTAAGAGACCTTTCAAGAATTGTGAAACAAGCTGTAATGGAATGCAAAATATATCAGTCTACTAAAACGATATACCAATAATGAATGAGAATGAATTTATGATAAGTAAACAGTAGATGATATGTAAACGTAAAAGTTAAATGAAGGCTAGCTATAGATTAAACTTCTATAGAAAAAAAATATTTCGAATCTAGTCTTTACATTTGATTTAAAGTAAGTTAGTTTTGTTTTTGAACAGAATACATGTGTTATTAAATAATTTCGAGGCTAAAAAAAAGTATAAACTCTATCATCTCAGTTTGTGTTTGCTTAACTGGGTAAGTCTCTGATTAAATATTTAATCAAATAAAAATGAATGTATTACCAAAACAAATTAAATATAATGGAAAAGTCGGGTGATCAATTTTTTTCGTAAATCAAAGCTGATCGATAAATTGTAAACTTCATACGCTGGAAATATTTGGTGTTTGCATAACAGAAACAAAAAATAAACCCTAAATTATTAAATTTTGTTTACCAAATTTTGAAATACATACGTGGGACATACTCCTTTTAGACTGGCTCCCTGGTAAATATAAGTAAAAATCACAAGAAAGATAGTGCAGAAACATGAAACGAATTTGTAAGTCATTTTAAATCGTTCAGTCTTTACAGACATAACGTTCCTGGTGTTGTATGAGAGTTTCCGTATATTAGATTTCCTTAAAAAAAATCTATAAATAGTAAGCTGACGTTGTTTTTGTTCAAACGCCAACAACATCAAACACATTAATATTTAAGAAAAAGTAGTCTGAAAGCATCTTTTTTAAACAATTAAAGCTTGTCACTAGACTCTTGTTGCTATTGCAACAAAAAAGGTCTTCATGTAATCATATTCAACATACATCTCACCGGAAGTTATTTTTTTTTTGCTTATTTAACATCGCATTAATGACATATGTGAGATTTTATACAAAAAAATAATTCTATGTAAAATGACAAAAAGGACAAAAAATCCAGTACTTCCTGTGCCGACTGAAGGCTAGAACGAATCAAATTAAATAATTTAAACACATCTACCTACATAGGCCTTTCATCCCCGAAGATTGGATGATTAAGTCTTTACCGTGTCTGAGATAGCGTGAAGACAAGGGTTTTAAATACAGGACACGAAACGGATAACGGTAAATGAATTTTGAGAAAAAAAGCCTCTATGAATTATAACTTTCTAACATCCCTGAAAATTTCATGGAAATCTATTCAGTCATCTTCGAGATATTCTGCCGACAAAAAAGGTGGGGAAATAATTAAAAAGAAAGAAAAAAACACTACAATCAATATAAGGTCTTCCGTTGGAAACGGAAGACCTTAATTAGTATTATGTAATTTAAATAGAATTAGTGACCCAGTGAAATACACCATTGTTAAGGATCAATAGTCAGAAATTATTTAACATACGAATTATTTATTAAGAGTTATTATTATTTGCAAAAAAAGTTAACAATTTGGATAAGGGCGTGCAAATTAGATCTGATGTTTCAAAAGCGTTTAAAAAAAATTCCATTCAAGATTTGGCATTTGGATAAAAAATAATTACACAACAATGCTTAGATATCAAAAATATGATTAAAGTTACTTATTCATTTACATATTCGAAATTCTGCTCTTCCTCTTCTTAAATTAAGAAGTTTACTTTTATCAAATGTTTATTTTGAAACATTTACAAGACTAAATGACTACCAAAACCTGCCTATATACATTCATTATTTAATCAATTTCAACTTGTCATACAAGAAAGGTTAACGTAGAAACACTGTTTTATAAGTACATCTATAGTTCATTCTTAAAGCCTCCTTAAATTTGTTATTGAAATACTTTTTGGAGACCCCCACCCCCTGTATATTTCAGCATATATCATTTAAAGATGGTTGCTTAAAAAGGAATATTAACATTCTTGACCTGCAACATTGCCGCTGGCCAAAAAAAGTTATCACAGGTAAATACTAAAAGAAGAATAACTAATGTAAAAACTGGGTTAAAAATAAACATTATCAACGATAAAAAGCAAATTTTCTAAAGTAAAAAACCGGAAACGATGTTTATTTTTACATGATTAACGAGTCGATACGATATGACTACATGTACTTAAGAAAACACTCCATACACACACAATACGATAAATAAACAATAGAAAAAATAAACAATTTTTAGAATATACTTAAAAATTAGACAGACAATCATCACGATTAAATTGATAAATCCATGACAAATGGACACTAGATACAATATAAGATATTTATAACCTAAGGTTTTTTAAAAGAATGAAGATGGTACGCATTGACCATTCTATTTTTTGAAATATTTTTTAAAAAAGTTAAATAGGTTGTTCTTCGTTTTTTGTCTTTTAAATGTGTGTGTGTGTGTGTGTGTGTGTGTGTGTGTGTGTGTGTGTGTGTGTGTGTGTGTGTGTGTGTGTGTGTGTGTGTGGGGGGGGGGGGGGGGGGGGGGGAGGGGGGTGGAGTATTTTGATACAAACTAAGATAGGATGGCAGTGCACGGAGCGACATTCATATTCCAAAAATTGGCATGCTAAAAATATGATTACCTTATAAGTTGCATATAAACTTAATAGGATTTACGAATGATAAAGAGGGTTAAAATCCTTAAAGCAAATCAAAACAGTTTACATGCATTATATGAACAATTTTTTGTATGATAAGGTTTGATTTACGCATTTTTAGTAAATTAATTTTAAAAAAAAAATGAGCATCTGTTATATATGCTAACAGGGAAACTTCTGTAACAGAGAATAAGAAATGACCAGAAAAATATGATATATTAAGGTTGATTTGTGATAAAATACAAGGGTTGGGATATTAAAACATCATTCAAATCAAATTGACTTATTTCACCAGAGTTATAGATCACAATATTAAGAATGCAAATAAAATATCAGAGCAAACGTCATTAGTAGGGTTTTTTTTTTTAAATGGATTTGAATTAAGTTTTAATTAAAGTGTTATTTTGTTCTAAGGTACTAGATGTCCTGAATGCTTTTATTTTTGTTCTTTTTAGTGGTTATGTATACTTGCCATCTGTAGATATATGTCTAATTAACTATGAATATATATTATCTTACAGGGAAATAGTGTTCACATGCATTGAAAATAAAACTAAGTTTCCTATATGCTAAAACTCGTACATTATTTTAGTGGGAATATGACATTTATCTATAAAATTGCTAGATAAGGTAGGTTCATTGAACTTCTATCTAGTCCGCCGAATGATATATCCTGTAATGGATCTCCTCCGCAATTTGTGATAAAGGGAATTAATGTCATTTACATAAAAAAAAAAACTGGTACAGTGAAAAACAACTCACTATAGACTAAAAGGACAACATTTAGATTTTTTTCCTAAGTATAGAAATCATACAGTGCATAGCATAGTACATGGTTATACAATTACGAAGATAACCACTATACAATTTCCGTGTTTATCTAATTAGTATTCCCATTATAGCAAGTCTTTATAGCACAAAGTGTTCTGTAACCTGGCACTCATTGTTTAATTACATCTGAAATATATTGTCATACTAATTGGATATATTAAAAAATCCATTTTGAGGATAAATGTATGTCTATATAATTTGCTTTATTTAACATGTTAATTGAAGGAACTTGATAATTAAGTCCGGTTTAATAGTATATAAAATAATTAATCTGAAACTGTTATTCTCTTCCAAAGCAAATGCTCTCAATAATAATAATTCAAAAATGATTATGGTATTCGAAATTTACAAAGTCGTATGCCAAACTTATTGTTTTGCATAATTTAGTATTATAACAGAAAAGTGCATCAATGTTAATCCATAAATTTATTGGTGGAACCAAAAAACCTTAATAATGAAGAGGAGATGAATCAGCAATTACAGGCTTAATATGTTTAAAATACCTTTAATCTGAGGTATAAAAAATTAATTCATTTCATCCAAAATCCATTCCATCCTTCGTATTTTCTTTTCTCAAAACATGTATAAAGAGCTTCCACACACAGTTAATTGCTATGTCTAAAGTAATCTACCACCCGCTTTGACTTGGTTCTGGTTTTATTTTGAAACGCTGTGAACATAAGGAAAGTAAGATATTATATTGCTATTTACTTTATAGTGAGATAGCTTTGTTATATTGTATTGTTGAAAACAATGTAGTTTTAACCCACATTAATAGGCTCTCGGCGAAATCAAAATTGCTCAAACAGAAGTATACATTTACATACGAAATGTAAAAACCTACTCTATATCAATACGTTTATACATAAATTAATTATAATTCAAATTCAGCAAAGTACATTAAACAAAAACAAAGATTACGAAAAATGCTCTAAGACTTACTATCTGATCCTGCTATGAAAAATATTATAGGTTTAACATACTCATAATGTTCAACCGCAAACGATAAAAACTGTCCATTCCATTCAACCAACAAATGCCAAAAATGGAATAAACTCCACTTTGGAACAACGAGGGTGCCCTTAGCTCTACAAAGAACCATATGGTTTATTACAGCTGGTACTAAACAAATCCTCCCAACTGTAAGCTTAAGCAACTACCCCAGAGGTACCAGGTGTCCAAAATTTGCTAAAAAAAACCTTTTGAACTTTGAAATTATTGCAATCAACAAATAAATCTTCGTTGTAAGGTACCTACTTACTGTTTAAAAAATGAAAAACTGTATCTGAAATGGACCAATGATCGTAATCATATATTTTGCTATAATAGCCAGCGAAGTCATTTTCGATTTTGGGATCTATTTAACCTGTAAAAGAATCTGAATTTAAATGTACATGAAAAATATATTTATACAGTCATTTCATGCATATATTGTACAATTGTTTGCTATGCTATGATATGCGATTTTAATGATATGGAATAAAGTTTTAATGCAATGCTATGAGATTTGTATACTTTGCTATGAGAAATTGAAATGAAGGGCTTAATGATATGGTTTGCTATGTTATGATATTGTATGCTATGAGATTTGAACAAAACGCCTCCATACATCGAAGAGTACAAAACATTTCGAAGTAAAATGACAAGAAGCCAAAGTTTTCCACTAATCTACAATGTCAACATTTATTCTTTTAAATAAAAGCATCTAAGACCGAGTTAAATCTTGTATGCTATGCTATGGTATGATATGACGAATGGGACTCTATGCGATTCTATGCTATGGTATGAAATCCCAATGCTATGGTATGAAATTCCAATGCTAGGCTATAAAATGTCAATGCTATGCTATGCTATGGTGTATGTTGTAAAAAATATGCTAGAACTGACTGTAGCAATGTCATGTAAACTTATTTTAATGCTTCCCGAATTAATAATCTTAACATAATTTTGATTCTTTGTGTACAATTTTACAGTTCAGTGACTAAGCTTACTAAGCAGAGACAATATTGATATTCCCTCTCCAGGTTGAGCTTCAAAAATCCACATTCGATGTACAATACTATCCGCAAACTCCACTTAAAATCCTTCCCCAGCAAACTTACTTACATCTGTGTACAGAATCCTTTGATGATAAGTTTTGATTTCTTCTTTCCTAAAAATGGGACAATCCTACGACAAAGAATTATCACCATTCATATGCAAAACTCTTGTCATTAACGAACAAATATTGCCTAAACTTCGCTGAAAAGAAACAATAGTGCCTGCAATGATATTTGCTAAAATTTTACGAGTGAGAATGTAAGGTTTTAACACAATGTATTTGATTTTGCCCTAAAGCTTATTTATTTAATGCGAGGGTATAGTCAAAGTATCTCTTGACGTATCTTAAATGAAACCAAACCATTTAATATTATATTGAAGTTCCTAGATACTATTTCATTGTATTCGATATAAAACCTACCAAATTCTAATCTAGCTTTACAGTGTATCATATTTCAAGACATGATTCGTAACTAGATGCATACCAAAACCGCCATCTAAATACACGACTATTCTGTAACCTTTTTCTCACCAAAATCTAACTAAAGGTTTCAAACGTTGAGTGAATATACATGGTTCAGAACTAAGACCAAAATGTAAAACAGTAAAGCAATAATATAAGTCTTTCCAACAAAAATCTAGACATTGAACATGAAATGGGTTAATTTCTAATGATACTCACTTTTTAAATCAAATTTAAACATGAAATCATTAACTTACAATATTGTATTACATTTTGACATCTTCTAATTTGAACATATATTTCCGTACACATTTGTTAACGTACCGTAAATCTTAGATTAGTCTTTTCTTACCTTGAGAATATTTAGCTACAGATAAAGGTAGGAAAGGCGGACAATTGCATTAAGTGACGATACCTTTGCGTAAAGAAATGAAGTTCAAAATGTACCAAATTTTTATTGTCGGAAGCAGATTTTTGTTACTCAAGATAACAGAGATAGGAAGACCTTCAAATGAAATTGAGTAATCATAAGTAATAGTATCAACAGTTAAATGTTCAGCACTCAATCAATTTTTTTCCAAAAGCACAATGTTAGTATGCCTTTTACTATTATATTATCTTTGTTTCTCTTGACACAAAGAAGTGCATACTATACTACAGTCTTTATGAGGTGTCCATTGGGGCTGTTTGGGTAGCTGTTGCTTCTTGATCCCCTATGTCCTTCTCTTGAGGGGGCAGCTCAAATGTCACGCTGTAGTGGCCAAATGCGTTACAGAGGAGGCACGGTTGGGAACTATTGGAATTTAAGCAAATTTGAATAGGTAAGAACCTAGAGGCTTGAAATTTTGTGTGAAAGCCACGAAAGGGATTATTGTGTTATTTTAAAACTTTTTGCGGTTTTTTTTCTCTGCTACGCCCGTCGCAAGCGTTGGTTGTCTTCAGAATTGCCAGTGATTGGGTCACCTTTGCATTTTCTTGCAACGCCCCAACCATACTAAGTCTTATCTGATTTTAAATGCAATTCAGATAAGATAAGAAATCTTTCTTTGTGATGAGACACTTTTAGATCAAGATTCTCATCTGCTACTGTTGAAGTTGATATTCTTGTCTCGAGATCCTTTAAAATGGTCTTCTTGTTCCCAGCAAGATTCAGTTTATATGCAAATAACTGGAAGGCTTCAGCATTAGATTATTCAGCATTTCCAGAATGTACTAATGAATCTGCTGAAGAGTTCGTGCAGGGACACAACCGGGGTCTTCACCAGCACGTGTATAATGCCTAAAAGCATTAGAGTTAGACATCAGAAAACTTGTAAGTCGTTTGCTTACTTTTGTCGAGTGGTTACAATAACCGATTCCAGAATTTAAATACCCTTTATACCTACAAATTACTAACGATAAAAAAATAGTCCTCTAATTTCAAGAACACGACAATACAATTTGAATACCTATAATATTATAAGGAGGTGGCGGTCATCAAATCCGAGGGACCCGGTTGGAAGCAATCAAACACAGAAATTTTAATTACTTTTTATTATTAAAACGAAAATAAATTTATTAAAAATTGCATGTAAACTTTTTTTTTTTACTGAAACCATTTGTTTTACTCACTTTTAAGCTATATATTCCAATTATTCTATTTTACAGGGACAATCATATGCTGGGCTTAAATATAATTTTTCATTATGTAATAATTATTAGATTAGAAGATGACAATGAAAATTCAACTCTGTCGAAGACTAATTGATTATGAGATGTATTGCGTCCTACTTTAGGTATCAAGAGCTTTGGCACATTTGGACAGACTCACTTACTCATTAATTGGATTATAAAGTTCATTAAATGTTAATAAGACTGTACATGTATATAACTGGAGGTCAATGTAGGCGTTGGAACGATTTAAAGACCAGAGAGAGAGAGAGAGAGAGAGAGAGAGAGAGAGAGAGAGAGAGAGAGAGAGAGAGAGAGAGAGAGAGAAAGATACCCGTGGTTAAGTTTGTGTAAATATTTTGAAAGCAAGTTGTGAATGATTTTGCAAAATAGTTTTAATTTTGAACTGCATTTTACAGACATCCCCATTGGAGGTAATCTAAGTTACACTTGAACAACCATTATAAATTGAATTTTATTTATATTTATATATATTTATATAAAATTTTTCATATAACACATCAAATTATAAAAAACGAAAATATATATTAAACAGTTCTTATGAAATTGAATTTAATTTAGTAGCACGTACACATAAACAAAATATGGCAACTGTGTAAACACTTCAAAATGATTTTGCATGATTAAACAGGTTACGAATGTAACTCCCTAATTGTGCTGAGTAAAAATGTGGCCAATTTAGCTGTTTTCATTGTTAGTTGGTAGCACTTAACCAGATGGGCTATAATTAGGGCATATTGTTCTCTCTGATCGTCAAATTTGCATGAAATTTACAGCAAACTAACAATGTTTAGTCTAACTGTCAACAAGATTATCTAATCAACAAACATTCTTGATTTATTATGTACACAAACTTGATTGAATTAATTAATTCAACAGTTTTTACAGAACCAATAAATCTTTACCTTGTAGACAACATATGGTATATTATTGCCCAAATCAATATACCGATTTATAATTGTACCATGATTTAATGTGGCTGTACGGGTGGGTGGGGTATCGACAATTCAATTTTTATTAATTCACATTTTAAAGTTACATAAAGTTAGTCTCGGACCCTCCTTCTCCCGTTAGGCAAAGTATCTATCGGACCCCTCCCCCACCCCACCACCCACCAACTCCAAGAAAAACATTTTAAAAATGATTAATATTGACATTACTAGGGCATCTTAATGTGCAGTCAATGAATATTAGGTATCTTGCTCGTATATATGAAAGAAAATATCTTTGTGACCTTAAAATAAAACGACAAAGATTAATACATAGAATTAAAAAGTCAAAATAGAAATGATTTTACACCTTTTATGTGTCAGTTATAGTTAGAACAATGCCATCATAACTCTTAATACCTTTCATCACTTGCCTAAGTTTATCAGTACCGTAAGTAAAAACGTCAGTATTTGTCTAACCTTATCAATAAATGTGACAGTCTAAATTTATCAGTACAAAATGGGAATGTCAGTACTTTTCTGGCGTAGTGATGCCCGTTCTCAAAGACGATAAATCGTATTCGTTAGTACATGTATTAACCAATTTACAAACTATCAAGCAACAATCGAGCCCCAGGATTTCTGATTTATCATTTTCCAAAGTGCGTTAAGTATATTAGTACTAAAAAGAAATTTACCTTCATAGCGCATTTTTTTTTTCAAATTGCGTTATCTTAAGGCCCTCTCACACCAAGTTGCGATCCCACAGCGTGTTCACGGCGTTGTAAAATTTATGGAATTGCCTTAGGATCGCATGAAAAATTCAGAAACAAATATACAATTTTACATGAATCTTTTACAAGTGAAGATGTCACGGCGTCATGACAGCGACCGAGGCGTTTATGTACGGAGTTCCCGCGGCGTTTAACTGCGTGTCCAGGGAGTTCTACTTGGAGATTGACTTCACTCTGGCCGAGTATCCGCCGAGCGCTCATGAGGTGCTAAGAGTTTTCACAACGCGTCTACGGGGTGCTCTGCGCGCTGACTGCGTGCACAAGACGTTTTTAGCTCACCTGAGCTGAAAGCTGAAGTGAGCTTTTCTGATCACATTTTGTCTGTCGCCCGTCAGTCCCTCTGTCTGTCTGTCCGTAAACTTTTCACATTTTCGACATTTCCTCAAAAACTGTTGGACCAATTTTAACCAAACTTGACACAAAGCACCCTTAGGCAAAGGGAATTCAAAGTTGTGAAAATTAAGGACCATGCCCTTTTCAGTGGGGAGATAATTAGGAATTATTTTAAAAAATGAGAAATTTTAAAAAAAAAAACTTCTGCTCAAGAACCATTTGACCAAGAAAGCTGAAACTTGTGTGGAAGCATCCTCAGGTAGTTTAGATTCAAAGTTGTGAAAATCATGATCCCCAGAGTTAGGGTGGGGCCACAATGTGGAGTCAATTTTTTACATAGGAATATATAGAGTAAATCTTTAAAAATCTTCTTCTCAGAAACTAATCAGTCAGAAAAACTGACACTTGTGTGGAAGCATCCTTAGGTAGTGTAGATTCAAAGTTGTGAAAATCATTACCCCCGGGGGTAGGATGTTGCCACAATGCGCTGGGGGTCGAATTTTTACATAGGAATATATAGAGTAAATCTTTAAAAATCTTCTTCTCAGATACTAATCAGCCAGAAAAGCTGTAACTTGTGTGAAAGCATACTCAGGTAGTGTAGATTCAAAGTTGTGAAAATCCTGACCTCCGGGGGTAGAGTGGGGCCACAATGAAGGGGGGTCAACTATAGGAATATATAGAGTAAATCTTTACAAATCTTCTCAGAAACTAATCAGCCAGGAAAGCTGAAACTTGTGGGGAAGCATTCTCAGGTAGAGTAGATTCAAAGTTGTGAAAATCATGACCCCTTGGGGTAGGGTGGGGCCAGAATGGGGTTCGAATTTATACATAGGAATCTATAGAGTAAATCTTTAAAAATCTTCTTCTCAGAAACTAACAAGCCATGTGATTCTTTATTTTTTTTTAGACTTTGGCCCCTGGACGATTTTTTGGGCCTCACAAGGGGTTCAGAGTTTGATGTAGGTTTATATCCTATATATAAACAATTGTTTAGGACCTTTTGATAACTGCAATGCTCAACATGTGATATTACTATAAAATCAACCTGTTAGAAAAGGGACTAATGATAATTAACATAAAAATATTCAGGGGGAGAAATGAATTTTTATTTATACAGGATCTACATTGTCCAGATAGTTTTTATTATGATTCAATTTAGCTGATTTTATCATACCTATTGTTCCTCAGGTGAGCGATGTGGCCCATGGGCCTCTTGCTTACTTATTGGTAGGTTAATGTTAATTTGTACAATTGTATGGGAAACAAACAAGAATACTAGTAAATAATTGATAAAAAAAAATGTTTTTGTTTTGATGAAATAAGGTGCATTGTAATTGAAACGTAACTAATTTCTAAATAATGTGTGAAAGACAAAAATTTCAGTAGACAGGTCTAGAGAAAAGAGCCGTTATCAGTTGTTAGAAAACAAAGAAAACATGTGAAAACATGAGAACAAAATGACATGAATTCCATCTACGTCCTTTTATAGGTCTTGGAATATTCGCAAATGCTACATTTTGCATAGTCAACCACATCAAGTTTGAGAATACTAATCGATTGCTGTTGTACCACAGTTATTATTTGAGTTTTCGTGGTCTGGCTGACAACGCACTAGAAACGCCGTGAAAGTGCGGTATAAACGCCAATGAACGCAGAATAAAACGTCAAGAGAGAGAGCGATAAACGCAGCAACAGCTATTTGGGTCGCTATGTGAACGCAGCCAATGAAAAACAACTCTTTCAAACGCTGTGGATGCGCAGTGAAGACGAGGTATAGACGCAGTGACATCACAAAGGACTCCGAGAGGTCTCTGTGCAAGCGCAATCGACTTATCACTGCGTCTACACTGCGATTAGCTGTGTTCCTTGAGTGCACCAACGGAGCTCTCGTGGCGTTGTTAAAGACCTTACGGCGCTGTCACGGCGACCTCACTCCGCTTCTACTGCGTGTTTATCAGAACGCAGAGCCACGGCGTATACTTTGTGCATGTTCAAAGTGATCGCCGTCGCATGGCGTTCTATAATGTTCTAGGCGATCCCACCGCGACAAATGAAGATGCCGTTGCGTTGTTACGTCGCTGTAGGAGACTCCACTGCGTGCACCTTGGCGTTTTACATTATTCAAGGACGCAGCGGGATCGCTATGAGGACCCAGCTCCGGTGTGACAGGGGTTTAATTCCCAAATTTAACGAACTTCGATTTTTGTTTTAATGGTTTTTTTTCAAAGTGCGTTTTCACACGGGACCAATACAAACATATAGTGAAAATGAATTAAATCTTAGAAAAATCTCCTACTCTACTACCATATATATTTGAGAAAACTAAATGCATGGTTATGATGTCCACAATGCCTTCTAACTAAATATTAATTCTGAAATTAATGGTCCCTTGGTCAGGTGTTCATGCTATAGGGTGCGGTCAATATGGCCATATGGTAATAAAATAATCAATCTTAGAAAATCTTATTATCTAATTGACACATAATTGAGATAATCTTAATCTGTAGAATTCTTGTTATAGAAGAATTATTTATCAAATATTAGTATTTGATTTGAAATTAAATGTTTAGGATGCTTTTATAATTCTTCAGGAGTGTATATCATCGTTTTAAATTATTTGTACGCAACGGTTTCGCATCTGCCATTTTTTATATCATTTATGGTGAAAATGGTTTTATCTGATAATATACAAACAATTTTGAAATATTCCGTCCACCGCATTCTTTTACATGTAACATCAACATAAACTCACTCAAGGGTAATAATGCTAACTAAAGGTCTTGCATTTTCTCCTTTGTTGGTTAGGTGTTATTGTCATTAAGTATATAAATTCAAGGAACCGATTTATGATATCATCTTACTCAATAATACAGCATTATTTAAATAATAGCATTTATGTAATTTGTAATATGTTCTGTTTAAACGATAGTTTAGGTATTTTGAATTTTTAGAAAAATTCAGCCATGCATTTGGGGTTTAAGCACTACATTTTGCTACTTTTATGTATCAACCAATCAGAACGTGCTAATATGTCACGTGATGTTTATTTAGCGCCACTTCATTTTGTAAACAGATGATCGTTTATTTTTAAATCTACGTTGATGATGTATACATAATTGGGCTTACACAAAAAAGTTAGTTGTATGTGATGTGATCACTGTAATTCCCCGAATCCAGGCAGGCTCCGTCCAAACCATCGACGATGGAGACTGATGTGTGCATAATCGGACATTCGTACATTCGTCGTCTGAGGGATTTCACGACCACATATATTAGTTTTGACAATTTAAAACTTGATTGGAACCTATTTAAAGTAGAATTCAGAGCTAAAGGAGGCCTTACTTTTCCTAGATTAACGCATTGTGCGGAATTCTTGAACTTTCAAAATCCCCCCGCTGTGTGTTTTATACAATTGGGTGGAAATGACTTGTGCCACGCAAAGCCAGAAAAGGTGACCACGGACATTTTGTCGTATGCTCAGTATCTAAAGGATGGTGTTGGTATTCGGAATGTGGTAATAGGACAGCTCCTTTGACGACAACCCTGGGCCTCACGTGCATCGTACAACGTCAAAGTAGTGAATGTCAACAGAAGCTCAAGGCAGAGGCGGAAAAACGCCAGGGGATCCATTTCTGGACACACCGTGGGTTTTGGACGGACCTGGCCTACCTAGGGAGGGATGGGGTTTACATTGATGCTGCCTCTCGCCACATGAAGAAATATCTTCACAGCATAAGAATAACTGTTCTCCATCATTCAAGATGAGAATATGTATATACATGTATGGTCTGTCAACATATGTAAATACCCAGATACACTACACATATTAAGAGATAAATTGTTACAAAAAAGTAGTCGTGAAAATTGACTTGGTTCACTAGACTGCCACAAGCTTACCCATCAAATTTGCTTATACGTGATTAATTATCACACTGGCGAAGTTTTATGTTATGTTCATCGTGTTTTATTTTTTATCTTTTCCTCTCATTATGCAGAGCTGTGTAAGTTTGATACATGCAGAGAAGTGGTTATTTTCATTTGCACATGCCGAGTTTTGCTTGTCTTTCATTCTTGTGATTTTAGTATTGCACACACAGAGATGTGTGTATTTTTCATGTTCACATGCAGAGCCATGTGGAGTAAATTATTGCTCACGCAGAGTCGTGTGTATTTTTCATGTTCACATGCAGAGTCATGTGAGTTTACTATTGCTCACGCAGAGTTGTGTGCATTCTTTATTATCACATGCAGAGTCGTGTATTTTCATGTTCACATGCAGAGCTATGTGAGTTGATTATTGCTTACGCAGAGTCGTGTGTATTTTTCATGTTCACATGCAGAGTCGTGTCAGTTTTCATGTACTGTTGCACACGTAGATTCGTATGTAATGGTCTAATTTGTATCTATTTTCCTTTTCCACAATCAGTCATAAAAAGTTTATTGCAAATAAAAATGTGCTCGGAGCAAAGTTTAGTAGAAATGCCATTCAAATTTTAAGTCAATCTTGAAGTCTTGGTGGCAAGTGATTTTCTAGCATATATTTTCATAAGCCTTATTTTACTACTCGATGCAAGTGTTTCCATGATCAAGTTCTCATATGAGAATAATTTTAATTTAGGGCACTTCGCACTTGGGAGTGAATCAGCTTTACTATAAGACTGTACACCTTTAGGAGCTTTAAATACAGTGTCCATATTCATTCATATTTAGTTACATTGTAGACACAACCATGCCGCAACGCAAGAAAGCACAAGAGTCGCAGGGGGTAGTTCAACCCAGTGATTGTACCAAAAAGTCAAAATCAGTGGTGGACAACAGTGTTGGTACCAATGAGCCAGTGGCGGACATTATTGACTATGAACGTCTGGCCCAAGAAATTACCAAGTTACAAAGAGCAATTCCTGAAAATGTAACTGACCTCCCCATCAACCCTGATGTGCCGATCGAACATCTTTCAAAAAACGTTCAAGATAATACATCGGCCACACATATATGAGACATGAAACGACACAGGAAAATCCAATTGCCTCTGTGATAACACAACTCTTAGAAAATACTACAGGTGAGCCAGTAGGCACAACTAATGATTGTGTTAATTCTACCTATGTCATTTCATTGTCAGAGGGTATCCCCCTTGGTGCCACAGTATCACAAAAGATAAAGGCCAAAATCTGATCCAATGAGTTATTTTGATTTAAGAGTGCTACTGTCACCAGGAGGAAGAACCTCTCATGCTGTCCCTTAATTCAGGTGTTATTAAGGTTTATGATTCCTGATTTTTATCAATATAAGGATACAAAAGCACCCATCAGAAGCCCCCCATTTGTTAAATTACATAAGTTTTATTAGGGAAATGCAAAGGCTCCACAGCGACACCGCTCGGAGAACTTACGATGAATCATTTCGGAAGCTCAGGGAATCTCTAGAATTAGCATGGCAAAAGCCAGTTTAGGAATTAAGGGGAAAATGTATTTCTATGTCCCAGAAGCAAAACTATGGTCAGCCCTCTCGAGGGAAAACGGCGGCCAAAATGCGTTTCTGATTTGCTTTCAATCAGGGGGGGGGGGGGAATGCAAAAACACCCCATGCCCTTAGTCCCATTCCTGCCAAATATGTAGCGGCCAACACCCAAAGCTTAAATGTTCATCCCCAACCCAACGAACTCGTGATACAAGAAATCCCCACACCAGTGAAGTGGGAAAATCTAAATAAAAATTGGAGGGCTATGACAAGGATCTAAGAACTCATTTGGTGAATGGTTTTAGGTATGGTTTCTCTATAGGCTGTGTTGAGACTCCCACAGCACCCTTGTCAAAAAATCACAATTCTGTCTTGAAACATGGGGAGGTAATTGAAAACCATCACTGGATGAAATATCTGGTTTCAGCACTGCGGAAACCCTTTGGAAACTTTGCGGAAACTTAAGGTTACTTTAAGTTTCCGACAGGTTTCAGCACGGAAACTTCAAGTTTCATTAAGTTTCCGCAGTGCTGAAACTTAGGCTGTCCACGAATCCAAATGGTTTCCGCAACGGAAACTTACTGAAACTTGAAGTTTCTGCATAGTTTCACCCTCCATATACGATTGGGATACATATTGTTTACAAAGGGTTTCCGCAACGGAAACTTGCTGAAACATGAAGTTTCTGCATAGTTTCAACCTCCATATACGATTGGGATACACATTGTTTACAAAGGGTTTCTGCAACTGAAACTTACTGAAACTTTATTTTTTTTTTTTTTTTTGCTTTCACAAAAGCTCAGCAAGGTTTCTACTATATGTAAAAACAACACAATTTCAAACAGTTCCAAATTTATTTTGTTCACAAAACTGAAATTGTTTCCAATAATGAATAAAATAAAGCCAAGATACAATAATGGAAAAACATCCATATGGCAATTCACTTATCAGGGACTCTCATTTAAAAAATGATAAAATTGCACAACAAAAAAACTTCCAATAAAAATTTGTACATTAATTTTTTACTTGTTTTCTTCTGGATCAAATGCATATCAAATTTCCCTTTAAAAATGCAAAATGATCTTACTTTTTAAAAAATATGAATGCAATTTACAAAATAACTGCATGTACATAAATAAACAAAAAATCAAAGGACTGAAGGCCTGAGAGGCGCATCGCATTGAAGGTAGCTAAAAACATCACCACAAGCATTTTTATGGCGGCATGAGACAACTGAGTGTTTGACTATCTTCCTTGATGAGTGGTTAAAGTATCAGGCTTGTAAACCACAAATGCAAAGTTCGAATGTGGCTGAGGTTTTTGACCATACTTCAGTATTGTCTGATTATTAATCATTCTTTCAATAAATAATGCATATTGTTCACTTATTTGAATTAAATACCCTTTTTATGCACCATGCCAATTATGCAAGGTAGCTCCGCAAGGTGGCGCGCTTTTCCTCATTCAGTTGGACATCGTCTTATTCGTTTTATCAAGTGAAAAAATACGAAATCTGTTCCTAGCTATAGGAAGACAGCCACTTACTCTCATTTTAATATAAATATTTTATATACGAAATTATTACATTTGTTTACCTCCGATATTCAAACAATTAACGTCACCGCTTTTAAATTAAAGTACGAACTGTTGTTATGCAAATTATCTCATCGGTTGATTGATCCTCTGTCTCTATCATACGTACATCGCATTGCAGGCTCATCTGCGTATTAATCTTTGTTTTGTTCTTTCATTGATGTTGATGTTTTTTCAATGTGTAAAGGAGATATCTGTTGTAATGATTTGTTGATATTTTTAAAACGTACACTGAATATATGTTTCTGATTGAAAATACGTAACAATCAGAACGGCACTATATATTTATTGGCGCACTGATACTTGAGTTCGATGACGCCGCTTGTATATAATCCGAGAGAAGTGAGCCGACAGCAATGAGGCTACATCGCTGATAGCGATGCGCCTCAAAAACTCCACTGTTACATGAACATGATACACTTGTCTTTATTTGTTTTGAACTACAATGAATATGTACACCATAAAATATTTTGGAAAAGGCTAAAGTGTCCATCTTTTGTAAAAAAAAAAAAAAAACCCATAAACTACCAGATAGTAATTGACTATAGAGGTATGACCCAGATTTGATTTGAATATGTATGTCCATAAATTCCAAAATGAGGTCAAAGTGACCTACTTTCGAGTTGGGATAAACCTTTTCTTTGTTAGTTATATAATCTAATGTCTTACATTAGAACAGGATTTGACAGCATTTATTAGATAATCCATAAAGTCCAAAGTGAACTTCTCAGTTCCCCCCATGATGTATCAACTGATCAGATTTGAATGTCATAAGCCTATCGGTATTTAAGAGATGACCCAGAGGGTGATATGAAAAGCTTGTGGGCCGATGAAAAGCTAAACAATGGAGCAGTCTGTCAAATCATGTGCAAAAATATGATGTACACATTTAAAATAATTATGCAACACACTTCATTCCTGATGAATATTGTTCTTTACACACGGTTTACCTTCCTTCATTTCACTATTTTACCTACATTGATATTTTTAAATCCAAGTAATAATACAGTTTATATATGTCAAGTGTTACTACATGTACATGTACTTGCTTTTTGTAGCATGAATGTATAAAATACAAACTGTCACACAGATCATTTAATTTACACTTCTCATCAATACCAGTATTTTACTTATGTTATAAAAGCTAATTCCAATATTAGTTACATAACACAGATAAAAAAAAAATCCACATGGAAACAACTTTCCATGCAAGTACTTTTGTTATATAAAAATTGTAATACATGGGTATATGTTGTCTTTATATATTTTCATATCCGACATAATTGAATAGTGTTTTGTGTATTTGATCATTTCTTTGACTCATGCATTCATCTCCTAATGCAGTGTTTTTACATGTATTTAAGATTGGTTTCATAATTTTTCATATATTGCTGCATATAAGAAATAAGTTATCAATAAATGTTTAAACAAAGAAAATGAAAGAAAACAAAATGTACTTAACACTTAGATATATATATATCTGATCTAGGAATGGATTTATATTATGATTTTTCAGACAACGGTTGGTTAGTATAATATATATGTCTTTTCAGTTCTCTATTTAAAAAGTACACATCATACTGGCAAAATAAAAATAACATTCGGGGTTGTGTTTGGATTGTGAAAAAATATATGAATCAACTACTAGGTATCAACAACATCATTAACAATGCATGTATATTATCAACCTGGAGGTGGAAGGACATATGTTACCTGGAGTCTAATATTTTATGCAATATTTGCAAATATAACAAATTATTTAAGAAAATGAAAGTTAATATCAAGGTCTAATCAATCATTTGATAAGTCAAGACCATGTGATTTTCTAAGATTTTAGCTAACAGACAGACACTGCAATTTACTGGTATTTGATCATATAAAAAAGTTCATTTATAGTTTATAAGTTTTGTGAAATGGGAATACTTTACAGCTACAAAGTCTTGGTCTGCAGACTGAGGTTTAGTTCGGTTGTAGAGATGTGTCCATTAGAATCAATAAGGAGTGTCCTTGGCTGTTGTTGATGTAACCTGAGTCGTAGTTTATGGAAATAGGCCTTTTGGGGGGATTTTCGAGCATTCTCCAGGCTTGTGAAGCACTCGCATAAGATCACATCAACATGGTTACAGCAGACTTGGTAGTTCTGAACAGTGGTAGCATTAAAATTCTTCTTCTTGCGATGAACTTGTTCCTTTCACTGGGCTGTACTTTATGCCTGTTCTTTTTATCTTAAACAAGAATAATAAAGTTTCATTTAGATTTTTAAACAATAAACATTCAGTCTAACATGTAATAAAAGCATAAAATTTATTCTGAATATAGAA
Organism: Magallana hongkongensis; assembly: GCA_016163765.1. Classification (NCBI taxonomy): domain Eukaryota; kingdom Metazoa; phylum Mollusca; class Bivalvia; order Ostreida; family Ostreidae; genus Magallana; species Magallana hongkongensis. Next base: position 27,998,754 of record WFKH01011925.1, on the reverse strand, counting down.
GAAGCTAGTATTTGGTCTAAAATGTTTCATTTTATGTTTGAAACTAGGTTATTTACATTTTTGATTCAATAATTGTTTGTTGAACAATGGAAGAACTAATCAACAATAAGTGTGTTTCACCAAC
>WFKH01011925.1:27979098-27996701 GCA_016163765.1 Magallana hongkongensis | reverse complement strand
ATAAAAGCTAATTCCAATATTAGTTACATAACACAGATAAAAAAAAAATCCACATGGAAACAACTTTCCATGCAAGTACTTTTGTTATATAAAAATTGTAATACATGGGTATATGTTGTCTTTATATATTTTCATATCCGACATAATTGAATAGTGTTTTGTGTATTTGATCATTTCTTTGACTCATGCATTCATCTCCTAATGCAGTGTTTTTACATGTATTTAAGATTGGTTTCATAATTTTTCATATATTGCTGCATATAAGAAATAAGTTATCAATAAATGTTTAAACAAAGAAAATGAAAGAAAACAAAATGTACTTAACACTTAGATATATATATATCTGATCTAGGAATGGATTTATATTATGATTTTTCAGACAACGGTTGGTTAGTATAATATATATGTCTTTTCAGTTCTCTATTTAAAAAGTACACATCATACTGAGAAAATAAAAATAACATTCGGGGTTGTGTTTGGATTGTGAAAAAATATATGAATCAACTACTAGGTATCAACAACATCATTAACAATGCATGTATATTATCAACCTGGAGGTGGAAGGACATATGTTACCTGGAGTCTAATATTTTATGCAATATTTGCAAATATAACAAATTATTTAAGAAAATGAAAGTTAATATCAAGGTCTAATCAATCATTTGATAAGTCAAGACCATGTGATTTTCTAAGATTTTAGCTAACAGACAGACACTGCAATTTACTGGTATTTGATCATATAAAAAAGTTCATTTATAGTTTATAAGTTTTGTGAAATGGGAATACTTTACAGCTACAAAGTCTTGGTCTGCAGACTGAGGTTTAGTTCGGTTGTAGAGATGTGTCCATTAGAATCAATAAGGAGTGTCCTTGGCTGTTGTTGATGTAACCTGAGTCGTAGTTTATGGAAATAGGCCTTTTGGGGGGATTTTCGAGCATTCTCCAGGCTTGTGAAGCACTCGCATAAGATCACATCAACATGGTTACAGCAGACTTGGTAGTTCTGAACAGTGGTAGCATTAAAATTCTTCTTCTTGCGATGAACTTGTTCCTTTCACTGGGCTGTACTTTATGCCTGTTCTTTTTATCTTAAACAAGAATAATAAAGTTTCATTTAGATTTTTAAACAATAAATATTCAGTCTAACATGTAATAAAAGCATAAAATTTATTCTGAATATAGAAGAAGCTAGTATTTGGTCTAAAATGTTTCATTTTATGTTTGAAACTAGGTTATTTACATTTTTGATTCAATAATTGTTTGTTGAACAATGGAAGAACTAATCAACAATAAGTGTGTTTCACCAACCCCCCCCCCCCCCCCCAATCAACTTCCTTTTCCAGAACTTAGACCTGGATTTCCCCCAAATTACTACAGTAAAAATATAAACATTCAACATATGTCTAAGTTTATGGTGAAAATAATCAATTTCAAAGCAATACCTTGCGTTCACATCGTCCAGCTGGTCAAAACATTCACCGAAGAGAAGATGCAACTAATCACCGGAAACATTGACTTTGTATGCTGTTAATGCTGAAAAAAAAAAGAAAAACGTGAAAGATTTCATTTTCCGGATTTAATAAATAATTTTTTTTTTAAACTTACGTTACATTTAGAGTTTGTAAATTGTGTAATGTGTGAAAAAGATTCATTGTTCGTCTTGTTTACCAACCAAGCATCCATATATTCTAGGGACGTTTATATATACGTATACCCTGGATATTCTAAGAAACTTTATCTTGAGTATCATGCATATAAACTTGGTTAATGGTTAACTTGGTAAAAATGTATATTTTAAAGAGATACGGTAATAAAAATTAAAATGCCGAACCAAGTTTGAAAAAAATGACGCCATTTTGATTTGATGGCGCGAGATCTCGTTTACAAATGAGAGATAACTAAGAGCCTTGAAAATGTTATTGGGAGTATCTATATTGTGATTTAAGTTACCTTGATATTAGTTCTTCGTTCCTGTATTATCTTCTTGTGGTAGAGGCTATTCATGTTTCTCAGTTCTTCATTTTACAACAGCACCTTCTTGTCCATTTCAACCTTCGCTCAGAATTATAAAGTGCGCCAATACTGACCAATCAGAACCCGCTAAATCTTGGAGAAGTGCATCATGGGATAGTTTAAAATAAATAATGTTTAATCAAAATTATCACTTTTTACTGAGTAGAATACTTTTTACATATATCTTTTTTAAATAAGAACTGTTGGAGTCAATATATCCTGGTTAAATACGACAAATTATTGGGGTGTTTTTGTTACAGTTGTAACACGTGATTAACAAAAAAAAAAAAAAAAAATGGCCGACCGTTTGTTTACAAATGTTTTATCTAATTAAACATGTTAAAATAATTTCAAATGTGCCATAGGTTTCAGATTTTGTCATTAACTATCATTTATTTACATGTTCTGATGATTTTGCCAAACTTAATATGATAGAGTCATATATAGTTTACTGACAAGGTAATCTTGACTTGTTCAATTTTCACCGCAATTCTAAGCACGGTCATTGTCTTATTCAAAAATATAGAGGTGTGAAAATATTATGTTCAACACAGAGCAGGTTCCGCATGAACACACAGAAATCACAAGTATAATTAGATGCCGATCAATTAACGGGGGTCTTGACTGTGGGCTGGTTAACAGGGTTCACCCGACTACGGTCAATTTACAACTACGATGAATTGATGGCAATTATTTTACAGTTACACATGTGCGCTGCTTGGTCATACGATGAACAGTACGTTAAAAATACTTATAAAATTAAAATACAAAAGCATTAAGCATTAAACAAGCCGGGAAGTAAGACGTACATGTGTGACTGATATATAAACAAATATAAAATTGTCAATAACAGATTAAGTTCCAAACCATTACGTCAATGGATTTTGACAATTTGATTAGAACTTGACCCCTACTCACCTACATGTACATATGAATAAAATATTAAGTATTTTAAATACATAACTTTACATGTTATAGTTTTAGGAAGTATTAATTGACATAGACAGGAGCTGTTTTGTGCTAAAAGTTACTTAATTATTTGGTATACTTTCTACATCAGATGTATACGAATGTATCATCAAATTAAAAAAAATGGGATTGAAATCACCTGCACTACATGACTAGTGCTGGATTTTAAACTGATTTTGTAATATAACGTATAACTTCAGAAAAATTTTAATTAATGCTTATTATATCTTATTGCAGAAACATGTGCATGTTTCATAAACATACATCAATGATTGTGTTAACAGTACAGAAAGTAAATACATTAAGTATAGAAATACACGAATCATGATACAGTCACCACATATATACATGTAGTAAAGTCTAAAATGCATGTAAATAAACAATTATTCTATTAGACTCAAACTCTAAGTGGTTTTTACTTAACATTATTATCAACTGTAGTCTTATAAAATGTTTTTTTCTGTGTACATGTATTGGCGTGGTATTTAAAAAAAAATGAATTCACTTTAAACTTCAGGTTGTACGATTATTTGTATGGTTTGTAATAATGTAGCATTTACAACGACTTTACCTTAAGTTGTTTGCTTAATTAGAACCTCAAGATTCATTGATTTATTAATTCAAGTGATAATTAAAGGATTTAAGAAGGAGTACGTCTTACAAAATAGGTATATAAGTAAACGAGTGTAAGTAAAATACTAGTCATCATCATACAATGTTTGCGATATACAACTAGCTAGAGATTTATTTTACTAATTAATTATAATTTACTAACTAGTTTTACTAACTCAGATACACACATATTGAAAAACAAATTCCTGCCGGGCTACAGTTATAAACTCATGCTTAGAACCGTGTATATGTTATGTAACAGTCTTTTGTTCACTCCTGACAGAAAAACCCTGCAATCCACACAGAATATACAGGAAAATCACAAAGAGGAGGTCACCTGGACAAAGAATGTATACACATGTATACACGTGCCCGAGTACATAAGATTAATGATTTCATCATTAAACAAGATCAGACATCAGTTTTTCTTTTCACATTCAATTAATTACTTAGTAAATTTGTTAATCGCCTTATTTTCCACATTTAAAGATAGTTACATGTATACATATAGTTTCAGTCACGCTGAAACCTACAATAACTGTACATATAAGCATGTGCGGCTTCATGATCATTAGGCTAGAATTAAACTTAAACCTGTTGAAAATAATTGAATCACTTTTAAACTCAAATCAATTTTAGTAATAGTTTCAGCAATGCGTAAACCATTTGGAATCTTAACTTAAAGTTTCCGCATACTGAAACCTAGCGGAAATGTGCTGAAACTGATTGATATTTCCATAATAATTTACACAACTTTTCATACATTTCAATTTTGGTTTCCGCATTGCGGAAACCATCAGGAATCTTAGACTTAAGTTTCTGCTGACTGAAACCTAACGGATACTTGCTGAATCGATATAATGGTTTCCGCATTGCGGAAACTATACATGAAACTTCAACTTCAAGTTTCAGCAAGGTTTCCATATAGTTTCAGTTTTGCTGAAACTGGATTTTTCATCCAGTGCATATACAAAAAAGCTTAAACCTTAGGAGAATTGCAGGACCATTTTCAACCCTACCATATACCCCATTTGTATCATCCCTGTCAGGTGTTATTCCGAAATCTGAACCAGGTAAATTTCGAATTATTCATGACCTCTCATATCCAAAAGACAAATCTGTCAATATCAATATCCCAAAAGAAAACTCTGTGGTACAATATGATACCATTGATTGGATTATACAGCTAGTGCGAAATTATGGAGAAAACTGCTTGATGGCAAAAACGGACATATAGGATGCATTAAGAATCATTCCAGTGAACCCTGCAGATTATCATTTGCTAGGTTTTTCTTGGGAAAATAAATTTTATTTTGACAGATGTTTACCAATGGGGGCTAGTAGTTCTTGTCAGATTTTTGAAAGAGTGAGTGTTGCTTAACAATGGGTGATGCAATCAAAATATAAGACATGTGCAATGTCACACATTTTGGATGATTTTTTCTTCATCGGTCCAGCTGATTCACAGAGCTGCAAAAAATGATCTTACAAATTTTCTTTACCTTTGCAAAACCATTGGCGTCCTTATCAAAACGTCAAAAACTCAAACTCCTACCACATCAATCATTATAGATGGCATTGGAATTGACTCATGCAAAATGGAAGCACGTTTTCCTGTTGAAAAAGTTGATAAGGTTAGAAAACATCTTTTAGACATGCAATGTAAAAACAAAACAAAATTACGTGAGCTGCAATCTTTGATTGGGCTTCTAAATTTTGCCTGTTTAGTTGTTGTCCCAGGTCGAGCATTCCTGCGGCGCTTGATAGACTTGACTTGTGGGGTAGAAAATCAGCAGGACATGATAGATCTTTCAAATGAAAACAAAGCTGATATTGACACTTGGATTTCATTTTTGTCGTCTTTTAATGGAAAATCTGTATTTCTATCTCAAAAATTGTTTTCATCAGATCATCTCACCCTCTATTCAAATGCTTTATGGGCTTTGGGTTTTGCTGCTATTTTGGCTTCCAATTGGTTTGTGTCACACTGGCAGGAAAGTATGAACAATTACCAAATTGCTATCAAAGAGCTCTATCCAATGGTTCTGGCCATTGAGATTTTTTTTTTTTTTTGGGGGGGGGGGGGTTATAAAATAAGAAAGTCTTATTCACGTCTGATTACTTAGCAGTTGTACAAATTATCAATAAACAAATCTTCCAAAGAAAAAACCCTTACGAAGTTAGTGCGCCGCCTGGTGTTAGCAACTCTTAACTGGAACATACATTTTCGAGCAAAACACATCTGGAAAACATAATATTACGGCTGACCGATTATCTCATTTCCAGTTTCAGGCAGCCTTCCAGCACATGCCTCGGCTAAATCTCGAAAAAACGCCAATTCCAGAAACCCTGTTGGAACTCTGACTACTAAGGCACATTATATACCTATTTACTGGCTATGAGGACGATAGAAAGTTTATTGTCCCCCAAGACAGCAACTATTTCATGAGGCGAAGCCGAGGGAAATAGTTGCTGTCGAGGGGGACAATAAACTTGCTATCGTCCGAATAGTCAGTAAATAGGTATTTTATTATACCGAAGCAAACTTTATTTGTCGGCGATGCAGAATTTCTTTATGATAAACAAATTAGAGTTATCAGACTTTGAATTTAATGCAGCGATCGGATTACGTCAGAGGAGTTCCGAGTTTAAAAAGGAGGGAAATCGAATGCCGCCGATGAAATAGTTTCGATGACTATTCACCATGGGCAGATAGCACGGAAACTATTTCACGGTTAGATAGAATAGCATGTTTATTCATTGTAATTTTACATAGAAAATATTCACAGAGGTATAATAAAATCTTTTAGCCGCAGCTTTATCAGATAATACAAAGGCTGCTTACAAAAGAACAAAGGGTCTCTTTATACTATACTTTCCATGTATAACTTCCATTCCTCTATCACCTACAATAATATGCAATTTGATGGGAAAACTTTTTTCACTTGGCTACTCTCCAAGTGGTATATCTTCCCATGTTTCAGCCATAAGTTATGTACACAAGATCCTCAATCTGCAGGATCCAGCTGAATCATTCTTAGTCAAGAAAATTCTACAAGGGTGTCACCATTCTGCACCTAGAAAAGATTCCAGATTACCTGTTACTGGTCCCATCTTAGCAAACAAGATGAGGGGTATAAATACTTCAATACAATTTTTTTTTATACAAAATGGCTACTCAAATCATTTTTTCTGTTGGCCTTCAATGCCTTCCTACGGTTGGGAGAGATTGTTGTAAAAACAAAAACTGATCAATGTAAAGTAATACAAAGAAATGATATTACATTTGAAATGTCGAATGCAGCACCAGTGGCTGTCGTAATTGTGTTAAGAAATTTCAGAACACGTAAAAAAATGACCTTTTTCAAATCCATCTTAAGGCTTCAGGTAATGAAGACATGTGCCCAGTTAAAACACTCTACACATACGTTCAAACCTTTGGTCATAATCCGATTCCTTGTTTCAATTCATGGGAGGTGAGCCAATAACCTATGCATTTGTATCAAAACATCTTCAGAACATAATCTGTTTCATTGGCTTGAACCCTACCCTTTACAAGGGCCACAGTTTCTGAATAGGGACAGCCACTCATGCGGCACAATTAGGTTATTCTGAAAAATGCATTCAAAAGATGGGCTGATGGAAATCGGATGCAATTCGCAGATACATTCGGTTGTCAAGCTTTATATTTTAATTCCACCCTCTCCAAGTGCAATGATTATTGCGGTTAAGTGCAATGTAGGTATTTGAGACATAGGTCAGATGTCAACTGCTGTGCTCTCATAGTATATATCTGTATGATGTCAATTGGGGGTTTTAAATCAATATCCACAGACTGTTTTCATTTTCTAGTCCCTTTCTAACTTACAATCAGGAATCACACAGGTCAGAAGTCAACTGCGGTGTGATATATTGGTAACTATTGTTATTCCATTTTTTGTTGCTGATCGCATAAACACAATAGTCAGAAGTATACTTGTGTGTTTATATCAAATTATGTACAAATGAATTATTTTTCTCTTTAGTCACTGTATGTTTCTGTTACTAACCTGTGCCTACTGGTTCCTCACCATGGTGTGGACTTTGCATGATAGTTGGAATATGTATGATTATAGATGACAGGTGCTAGTTTTTTGTTTTATGTGTTTTGGTAAGCTGTGTTAATCACCAAAAATATGTGATGTAACTTACAGTCTTAACATCATATTGTATTTTTAAACACTTGTATTACAAGTAGTACGGGTAAAGTCCTGTATGCATTCTACTAGTTTAAATTTTAGTTTATATTTTCTTGTTTTTTCTCACATTTCCGACTATACCTATATTTTTGTTTCCTGCCATGATCTGGCTAGTCCACCTTGTGTGGGCCATTCTGCAAACATGCTGTTTGCTTTTGATGGCTGTTTTTGTTTTAGCAATATTTTGTTGTATGCATATGCTGTATATAAATTATACATTTTAGTTGTGTGCAGGGGAGGTCACATTTCGTACTCTATTTGATCTTACATCTAATGTCGGATGATCTTACTATTGTTAAGACCTCCTCTTTAGTCTCTTTTTCCTTATTGACAAAAAAATTTATACCTATTTACTGGTTATGAGGACGATAGCAAGTTTATTGACCCCCAAGACAGCAACTGTTCCACGAGGCGAAGCCGAGGAAAATAGTTGCTCTCGAGGGGGACAATAAACTTGCTATCGTCCGAATAGTCAGTAAATAGGTATTATACCGAAGAAAACTTCATTTGTCGGCAGTGCAGAATTTCTTGGTGATAAACAAATTAGAGTTACGCGGGTAGGTTAAGGCAACTCAGAGTTTAATGATCGCCGATATTATGGTCATTTTAAAAATTGTTTATTTTTATGGAATCAGTGCTGAATATTAATATCAAGTGAATGTATTTAACAAGATATTATATTTTTACTTCGGAATCAAGTCGATCTTTAAAGCTGTCTTGCCATGGTATCACGTGACAGTTAAAAATATATCATTTTTGTACCTTAAAAAAAATCAAAAAGTGTAACACTACCCCGAAGTTTATTTGTATGTATGATGCAATAATTCGATCGGCAATAAGTTCATGTTTATTAATATTGCTGCTAGAATCCTATAGTTAATCGCATAAAATAAATATTGTCATTATTTACCGGAAACCTCCTCAACTTTTTCAATTTCATTGAAAATACTACGTATTTTTCATTTACAAAAACAAACCAAAGGATTCTAGCAGCATTTTTCAAGTATTTAAGATCATGTGCTTTTGATATTTGCCAAATTCATCTTTCATAATATTCGGGGTAGTGTTACACTTTTGTCTTTTGTATACACACTGACAGAGGAAAGGCCGGTCTATCTACTTACCTTATAACACTCGCTGATAAAACAAAATATCCATGCCTGTATTATCCTGGTTATATCCTAACTGACACTCATCTAAATCTTGGATATCTGTATTAAATAAGTCTTATTTCGGCATTGTTTACACTGCATTCCGATGATTTGTCTCCCGACATTGATCTTCTCTATTAAACATGCCTGTAACGTCATCAATGTTAACGATACGTAATACAGAGAAATCGAAGATAGGCCCCTTATATTCTGTTTAAAGAGCTTCTTGTGACATTTTACGCCTGTAATTTTCATAATTTTGACCAGAAAAAAAGTTAAAATTGACAGATTTCTTGAGTAAAACATGACATCATGCTGCTTATTGTGACGTCATATCGATCAGAGAAATTTTTACTCGATTTGTTGCCTTATCATACCCGCGTGTCGGACTTTGAATTTAATGTAGAGATCAGATTACGTCAGAGGTGTTCCGAGTTTAAAAAGGAGGGAAATCGAATGTCGCCGGTGAATAGTTTCGATGACTATTCATCATGGGCAGATAGCACAGAAACTATTTCACGGTTAGATAGAATAGCATGTTTATTCATTGTTATTGTACATAGTAAATATTCACAGAGCTATAATAAATTGAGAAAATTCATCGAATTTAAAAAGTTATGGAATTAAAGACATGCAACAAAAAAAAATACACTTACTCAACTTACCTTATACGATAACTTTTTAATTAAATAAAACATTATTTTCCTTATTTATATTTACTTTTGTCAAAAGTAAAATAACCCTAGAACTTATCTGTTTTCAGAATCATCCATGTGTCATTGATGTGACTCATCTTTATAATAGAATTCAGTAAAACTAAGTTATACATTCATAGTTTACATGTAAGATTTGGTCTTTTAAGTCAATAAGTAAATGCTGACGTTAATTATTTTGTACGTCAGGTAGCTTTAAGTATGGTTGTACGTACATGCTATAGAAAATGACACAATCATCGCAAATCAATTTACTGTCTATGATACATTTTAAATTGAAATATATTTTTTTTATAATCCATCAAGGTTCTTTTTAAAAATTAATTTGAGTTATTTGATTGTCATTATTGTTTTTAAGTCGATATTCATGGTGCCAATTTACTATAAAAAAAACCCAACGTTTCCATTTTGTTTGCTTCTAACGCATTTGCTATATAATTATATACAATGGAATACAATGGAATACAAAGCCATTATAATATAATTTGCGTAATAGGTCACCATTGATAAAATTAGGGGAGAACTAAATTTTGTGTAATTGTCATCAACAATTGAGAGTATATTTAAGAAGATATATTCAAATTCAAAAATGTATAAAGTATAAATAGGGGGAGGAAGTACAGTTGTTACGACATGCATGTAATACACGTACAAATTCAATGGGAATAAATTTGTTATATCAATATTAATTCGGTATGTCAGAGTTGTATCATATTAAGTTAGCTTATAGCGACTAAGAAAGGGCAGAGGGAGCGAAGAGACCGAGCCCTATCTTAAATGCGATAATTCTAATGTATTTAATATGATCTAACTTATTCAACAAATTTGTCGTCACTGTAAATTAAGAAAACTCTTAACAATTAGCAGCATTAAATAATGGAATATTTAGCAATTGCTGACTGGATGGAAATGTGTTTATGTTCTTATTCAGTAATTCGCACACCATTTAATATGCACTAAAGGAATCGAGTAAAGCGAATTTAAGGAATATTTATTTTACTTTCAAGCGATTAAACTTATCATTTGCATGAGCTAATAACGAGATATTACACTGGTGAATTCAGCAGCTACAGGTATCTGACAACAAATGCGAGTTATTTCAAGCATTACAACATTAACCAAGCATTTTGTAATCAATGATTTTACCACATCAATTCACTTCGTTTTATCTGTATTTCACAATTTTATCAATGAGGTAAATTTAAGGTCTTTCGATTGTCACATGACGTCATCAGAAGCATTCCGGAGTAGTTTACCGTTATCGGCTTTAATATTAGTGTAATGTGATTCATGGTTTTGGCAATATTTCTTCATTTTTGGTTTTGTTTCAATATAATTTAAGTTATTTAAAGTGAAATAACAATTATATATAACAATTTAGATAGTTGTTTTGGATGGAATCGCGGAATTCAATGAAAAGCTGATAACCATATAAGGCAGCCATGTACATGCACCGTATTTCATCATTTCTTACGCGACATGATACTTATTTCTTTGCATATTTAGATTGGGTAAATAATGAATTACAAATGTACAAATTTTGGGCGAGTTTATTTTATAATTTTAAAATTCATATCAACATTTAATATGCTTAACTGTATTTCTTCGGGGTTGAAAAATTAAATCAAAATGCACTATAAATATCATCATATACATGTACATACTTGCAAATTTTAATGGCCCTAATTTATAATAAAAGCGTGCAAAAATGATTGTGATTAATTTCAGTAAAGATTTGCTTTCATATTGGAAATCAGAAAATAATTTCAGTGATATTTGATTGGGGAGCAGTCATCGTTATAATTGCTCTGATAGTGTACCTGTCTTAGCTCCTACAGCATGAAAAATCACAGGGCGAAAAACAATCTTTAAGCAAGTCCTTAAAGGTGACTTAAAGATGGCGTAAAGGTGGCTTAAAGGATATACAATCTTTAAGCCACCGTTAAGTCACCTTTAAGCTGAGCTTATAGGTCCTTAATGTCCAAACTTCTTTAAGTCACCTTTAAGCCATCTTTAAGCCACCTTTAAGCATCTTTAAGTGGCATTTACGCTCCCTTTAAGTTGTCTTTACACCATCTTTAAGTTCCCTTTAAGTCAGGTTTGATCAAGCTGAACAGATTCATCTTGAAAACATATGTTAAATGCAAAAGCTCTTTTATAGGGATGGTAGGGGGTGATCCGAGTGATGATATACTTTCCAAGGAAGGGGGGGGTGTTCCAGGCGGTTTTAATTGTCGCTACATTAAACACAGATCGCTTTCACCACCACCGCTCCAATAGACACAGATTGCCGTTATAAAATTCTTTATAATTTTTTGTTTCAAAATTATTGTAGGGGTGAGCGCAGTCTCTGTATCTAAATCTGCGCATGAAATTATATTAAAGTATGTTTGTTTCCTATTATAAATTAATCGGTGAAATATCTCTCTCTCTCTCTCTCTCTCTCTCTCTCTCTCTCTCTCTTTCTCTCTCTCTCTTTTAGTTCATCCGTATATTAAACAAAATAAAAAAATGAACCAATAATGCATGATTTAATTTTATCGGTTTAAGATATGTATTTTTTTTTCAATTTTAATTATTTCTAGGTCTAATTCTAGATATGCTAGATACATGTACATGTTAAAGATGAAAAGACTCTCAACTGCCTTGGTTATATCGGGCGGGATATTACCGCTTTGTTTGTCTAGACATAGTTTTGTTCGTTTGTGTATATCTAATTAGAGTCTATTGTTTGTCCAAGTTAAGAAAACCCCTGGAACTAACACAGAATATACAAGATATACACAACAGATGTGTCGTGTGCCCAGGTGCACGTCAGGGTTTCTAAAGGCGTTGAAATCTTAGTATGTATGTATATACGATAAGTCTAGTGAATGAAAGTTTATTTACATTTGTAATTCATTTTCAAAGTATTATTTCCTAGCTGTGGGTTTTAAAAATGTTACGTCTACAAATTAAAGATACATGTATGTAAGAGTAAAATCTAGAGGCTAATTAATTACTGTACCGGTGTTTAATGGGGGTTAATTATTTAAATATATGTATTTTGAAAGGGTATATATGTCACATACCCGGCCTGGTACATCATACAATTGTATGTACAAGTATATGCATACATCATTTGCAATTGTCACATGCAGTAAATACGTCACCGGTAATTGGTAATATTGTTTGTTATAGAATTGATAATTTAAAAATCATGTATACAATTAAATATTTAAACATATATATCATTTCATTTGTTATTCTAGATCTGTTGTAAATGTATAATAATCAATATTATTAAAATTATACATGCTGGAACGGCGCCGTGATCATGAAAACCGGGAAATTGCGTAGAACTAATACCCTAGCTAATAGTTTCAATGCATTTAATGAACGAAATAGTTTCATCTTCTTCCTTGCATTGTTTTCATTTAGCTATGAATTAGATGAACATAGCCTATATCTACTTGGTTTAAATTTATTAACTAAGTACTAGTAAGCCTAACGGTTTCCATTTAGGTATAATATATTTTTTTTCACTGAAGACCAAGTTTCGTATTTCATTCTAAATACATGCATGCATTTAATTTATAAATTAGATATAATTGATTGTTACAAACTGAATGGAAGTCAAAATCTTTTCAAGTAAAAAATACACACTCAATACATTGATTCAATAGCCACTAATTTATAGGATATAAAAACCTCCTAAAATTTATAAGTTGCCGTGGCGCAGAGGGAGTGAGGCGATGCTGGGAAACGAAGGGTACCGAGTTCAATCCTCGTCTTGGGCGTTTTGAATTTTTTTTTAAATTTTATTTTCTAGAACAAAAATCGTTTTTAATACCTGTTCTATCATAAAGTTAATACATTTTGTTGGTAAATTAAGCACAATATTGAATTAAAAGATTTTTTAATGGCTTAAAGGTGGCTTAAAGGTGGCTTAAAGGTAGCTTAAAGGTGGCTTAAAGAAGTTTGGACATTAAGGACCTATAAGTTGTCCTTAAAGGTAGCTTAAAGATAGTCTTTAAGCTGCCTTTAAGCCATCTTTACGCTTTCTTTAAGCCACCTTTAAGCAACACATATATCTTAAAGGTGGCTTAAAGATTGTCTTTAAACTACCTTTAAGCACCTTTAAGTTATCTTTAAGGAGAACTTAAAGATGGTCATTCATCCTGTGAATATATTCGCAGCATATCCATAATATAGTTTAATTTGATTGTTTACATATTGATCTTTAAATTTAAATAACAATTGCATAAATTTAACCATAAAAACATCAAGGGTAGAGAAACCTTAACAAGAACGATACTATCACAAATTGACATTCAAAATACGCCGTGAATCTACATGATCGCCTGACTTAGATATGACGTATTTGATTCGGAATGTATTTCAACCTATCATTAATTCTTTATGTACGTGTATATTTACATATTTATCTTAAACATTTGTTTTGTTATATTATTTTTATAAATCAAATATATCATTTTTATTTTGTTTACTAGACGATCGAAACAATAAGAGATGATATACAAAATGAATAACTTAAAAAATAAACAGCGATTTAAAATAAAAGTTTACCGTGACATGAACTTGGTCCTCAAGGGCTTCTCAGAAGATTTGATCACGTAACAACCAAGTTCGTATCACAGTGAACTTATCAACATTTCTGTTTATTATTTATATTTAACATAACCGACTATCTATGTTTTTAATATTGTAACTGTTACATCATAAGCCCATTCTGTGGTCATTGTGACGCATAAAAATATGACTTTTTGACCCGTTATAAAGTTCACACAGAAATACACGTTTTCGATATTCTGTACGTTCATATAAGGAAATTAATTTTCAAATGTAAATATAAGTGTTACATATGGAAAATTATATATATTGGCGTTTTGTTTTGAAGGTGATCAAAATCATATGTGAATTCTGTCAGTGGACATTTATACTAGGAGTTCACCTTTTAAGGTTATATCCATATATCAAAGCGAACAGACGGTATTTTACTTATTTTGTTCAAATATGTAATCCTATCTGGTTTTTAAGGATTTTGTGTAAATAAGTCAGAAAATCATGAATTGTTAACGTCACTAGTAGGCACATACATCATTAGTTTAAGCAGAAGATTTCAACGTTACCCGTCAACCTCAGTCTCACCCATGGACACGAACAAAGAAGCAACCACCTCTCCCGGAGCCTCCTTCCGCCCTTTATACCATGAGAACTGGCGTGATAAAACGCACAGAACATTGATTGGTTAAACTATTTCGATTTGATTCTTGTGGTAAGGGCATTGGCGTACACTTGGAACACCGAGAGTAACGCTTCCCCCACCTGATACGGATTTAAGTACCCCAATAAAATATGTTACTGCTTCATTGGAATTAGAAGCACAGGTAATGGGTCTTATAGATGTGTCCTTGAGATATCACGGTAGGCATTGCCACAAAAAGGAACCTGCCATACCAAGGAACTCCAAACTTTTCAACAGTGGCTGATAAAGTATTTTTTATTCCTTTTAAGGGTGTTGTTTACTCAGGATTTGAGTTCTCAAATTCGGATTGTTATAAAGTTCAAAGTCATAAGTAAAATTTGTTCTAAACACAAAAAGTATTTATGAAATGAATTATTATTGACATAACATTCGATTTTTCTACTATATTATGGAATAAGGCTCAAACAAAAATTGACTTTTAGCCAAACAGAGGAAATTCGGACTAACTTTTGCAGATTTTGTTTTCCGCTCAAACATTTTTGGCAGTACTCTAATATTAAAAGTTAATATTTTATATTTTTGTCTTTATAAGTTTGCATAGTTTCTGTTGGTTTTACCTCACTTATTCATTAAAATTATCGTATGGCACGAATTGCAAAAATATTGAAAAATGCATAAAAACGATAAAAAGACACCATATCTCAAAATGTTGATCATTGACCTCTTATAAATTTTATGTCAACAGAATAAGGTCAATATAAGTGGTTTAATACTATAAATGCTTTTGTGTTATCATCATTCAATTTTCTGTGAAATTTAATCAAAAATGGGTAGGAATTTAAAAACTGATAGAGGAAATTCGGACTGGAATATTTTTAAAAATTGTTGGTGAAATGTTAATGCTTAATATCTATTTAGTGCCACTACCATTCATAAACTGTATTTCATTTTTTAAAGTGTTTAATTATTTCTAATATTTTCACAATAAAGAAATTCTCAATGGTTTTGTAAAATTTTATTGGATTTTTTTTGATTTTTTTAAAATATATTCAATAGCCATTAATTCAAAAACTAGGTCATTGACCTACTCTTTTGAAAGTGAAAACAAACACTACAATCAACGGTCTATAACATACAATAGATTGGTTTTAATTATCATCAGTGGAATTTTTTTCATTCTGAGTAAACGTCATCCTTAAATACCTGACATAGTAAAACTATCACTTACCGATTAACTTTAAACTCAATATTATTTCTTACCCTTAAGCTTGTTAAGTAAGCACACAATTACCTTTAGATATGTTTTACATTTGTATTAGATGATAATGCTGAAGCTGAATTTACTGCAAAATTACTGTTAAGTTTTGTAAATAGAATAAACTGAAAGTTAAGGTTTTTCCCAAATCTTTGAGGATATTCACTTGCATGTGATTTTCAAGTGCTGAACATTCATGATTGAAAATTTTTTTAGTTTGTTCCTTAAAATACCTTTTCAAAAATGATATGGGTAAAGACGTAGTTATACTTAGGGCAGGTTTACAAGCGGAGTATTTTTTTTATATAGATTTATGTATCTATATTGTTATACATTAATACATGCATATTAGGGGAAATAAAGTGTAAGCAATACATCGATTAATTTTGTGATTTTTATTTATGAAATTAACAATTATTTATTGCATGGCTCCCTTCTCCTGACAACTGACGTGTTTGCTTATTCTTTGCTACATAGCCTTCATCAAAACGTGCTTCATTGCAAATACTTTCTTCTTTGGTGATTGAATGTACTATGAAACTGTGCGTCTAGGTTGCATCATTGGTATAGAATGTTTTAATTTTTTTATTAGTTTAAACTTATATAAATTTTTAGTACACGTCCTGCCGTTAAAAACAAGATACACTATGTCAACTAAGTCTTGTAATTTAAAATATTCAATACTTTCATACAAAAATAAGTCATAAAAAGCAACACAAACTCTATCTCAGGTCGCTTTTAAAAATTGTTTGTTTGCCCTTTACCGACCGATTTATTCAAGTGTCTTACGCTGATATTGGATACTAGGACTCTAGGAGCATCAACCTTTTCTAGTAGTTTGAAAATAATTTTAGTTTCTAACTGATTTAAAATTAATTTTAAATAAAAAGGAAAAAACAAAAACCCTATTTATCTGCCTCCTAATATCGGCTGTGATTCGTCTAGGGTTGATAGTTTTTTACAAACTATTCATATAGTTGGTAAATCTATTTGATGCGTTTGCCCGGCATTTCTGTTTATAGTTCGTAGCAATGTTGCATCGATACATTTAACCATGTAACGAATACACAATGACCATGCGACAAAATGCTGTTAAGTTGTTGTTGTTTTTGTTGGGGTTTTTTTTTTCGCTCTATGCTACATAGCCTTCGTCAACCTTTCTTGTGAAATCTTATCAAAGACTTTCTGGATTGATAAAAGATTTTTGAAATTGTGCTTCTTGGTTGCATCATTGGCATGGAATGAAGCACACGTTGTGCCATTTATTAACAGAATACACCGTGTAGACTATAATACAATATTTACATTCTACTGTATTTTTCCATTGAATTCTGTGATCTTTAATTGCCTCTAAATGCAACAACCTAATCACTGCGAATGAATTTACATGTAATTTAAAAAAGTAGTTCCCAAACATTGATTTCTATGATATCGGTTTAAAAA
>WFKH01011925.1:27953553-27979088 GCA_016163765.1 Magallana hongkongensis | reverse complement strand
CTAGAAAACAGCTGTTCTTGCTGTTACTAATTTACTCCCTCCGCGATCAGCAATTTATACCGATTTATTTTAATAAAATAATTAATTTTATCAATGAGGGAATGTAAATATAAGCATGAATTGATTTATTTTTTACGTAGTCGTGTCAATACCTGCCGTCAGTTGAGCAGACAAATTATTATAACGCGCTGACGCGCGTTATTCAATTTGTCTGCTCAGCTGACGGCAGTTATTGGCACGAAGACGTGAAAAATAAATCATTTAATGCTATATTATACCTCGAAACAAAATAAGACACGTACATGCACAATTGTAAAACAATTAGATAAAGGGTTGCATAAACTTTACATCCGGTCGCCTTTAAAAAATATTAGCATGTTTTAACCGACTAATTTGTTTAAAGTAGTTGACACTTATATTTGAAATTATAACTCTATGGGCATCAACCTTTTCTAGAAATAAGAAAATCATTTTTTGATTAATTGAAAACGGATTTCATTTCTAAAGAAAAAAAATTACGTCCCCTAACATAAGCGATGACACTTCTAGGCTTGTAGGCTGCTTCAATGTTTCATAAAATATTCATCCTGTTGCTAGATTTATTTGAAGTGCTTTTCTATTTTGGACACCATTTTTGAAAGTTTGTTTAAAACGCACGAGTATGTAGAGTTTACAAAGTAATCTACGGGATTTTTTCCATTGTCAGTTGAAGAAAATAAGGTGGCGCTTATAAAAAAAAAATGCTAGCTTAATATGAGTGTTAGCATTGCCTTATGCAATGCATATGTTCACACATACATAAGAGCTGCAATATTGAATCGGACAAGTCATAATAAATGAGAGCTTTTAAGTGGGATTTGTACAATGAAAGGTGAAAAAGGATAGACCAATGCTGAGCTTTTTGATAAAATGCTTTTAATTTAATACTTTTAGTAAACATACACTTTACCAATTGGCTGGTGATGTCTAAATTATTTGTTATAAAGATAAATCATCAGTTTACCTCATTCTATAAAAGGGTCAATTATGACGAGAAAAAGTCATCTAACCATTTCTTGATATTTTGATTACAAGTTGTCCTTTTAAAGAAATAATCGTAATATGGTATCACTTGACAGCATCGTAAAATGTTTTTATGTAATGCCGAAAGTAAAACATGCCTTAAATAGGATAACTCGGGCAATTTAGTGCTTGCCGAAATAGCAAAAAACGAATTAACTCTACTTTTAGTAGGCGAAGTGTACTTCCGAAAAAAATTCATTCACATATAAAGACAACATTATCTAATTCATTTTGAAACTGTTTACTAGTTTGTATCTCAAGACAAATGCGTCAAAATAATTTGTAAGTACTAAACATGTAATTGAACATTTGCATGACTTTCTTACTCTCTAGTTTACACAAAAGCGAGAGGCGTGATCTGTGCGCATTTATTGAAATTTGCCAGATGCCTTATAAGGACATAACAGTTTCTGAGATTGACCAAAGCGAATAACACAATACTGAAATCATGCATGATACATTGCTATTTTGAAAGCAGTTTCCTGTTTAAATCATAATTATGGAACTTATATTATAAATGATAATTCATGTTCATGTAATAAATTTAGTTTTTACATTACATGTATATATTTACAGATTTTTTAAACAAACGTATACATCAAGATATTTGCTTTATTCAAACAAATATTTACGACAATATTGAGCATTTTTTCATATATAATATTCACAACTACATGTATATCAAAAATGTAAGAAACATAACAAATTAAAATCAATTTCAGCGATGTACATTACACAACGTATTATTTAAAATTGTATGTCAGCTTATTGATGTTTTAAAATGTTTCTCTATCTTTGGTTTCATTAGATTAGCATAGTCCTTGGTTATTCGAAATAAGTGTTGTAAGCTTTTCCTTTTCTTCATCAAATGAATCCATCGTTTCTGATGTCGAGTATTCCTCTAGAAATAGGGATATAAATAGATTTCCGTTTATATTTTAAATATAAAAATATAATATACATTTTATCGATATTTGTTCAAACATACATACACAAATGAAGTTACGTTTTTCTTACCAGATCGCGCCCTATTCTCTTCAATAGTTGGTCCTGTAAAGAAAAAACATTACTATATGTAAACCGGTTATAGAAGTTAAATTCAATGTTCTTCTTACAATACAATTTTTATATTCATTAGAATACTGTAAAATTCGACTTACGGCATATTATTGAGCAGGGCAAGTTCTTCCTCGATTTGTTAAATACGAGTGCGACAATAGCTAATACAGGGAATCCAACGACGACGCAGACAACACTGATAATTCTGCATGAAATATGATAAATCTCAATAGCAATTCTGATACAATAAAACACGAGATGTAATGTAATAATAAACCGAAAACAAAAAAAAAATCAACATCTAGAAAAATAAATTACCGTTGTTTTTGTACATTGACATTATACAGTATATACTCACAGAGGACTGGGGGTATTTTCTGAATTAGTGTGAGTATAATCTAATTCTTCACTAGGAGCTGTTGCTATGGACGACATATTATGTTTAGGAGCTGTAAGGCTAATAATAGCTGACTCAGTTGCCCCTTGAGATTCTAGCATCTTTTTCGACTTCATGACGTAACACTCTTGATCTGGATGAATAGTTTGTTATATATATATATTTCAAATGAAACTTGTTTTACAAATCTGATTTCTATTGCAATAGATTGTGATATTTATAAAACTTAATAAAATCAAAAACCTTTAATTGCTTTCCCATAAAAAATAGATTATATTAACTTGCATTTATAACTCTCCGTTGACAAGTAAGTTGTCGGACATGCATTACATGTTCCAGCTTCGCCCTTTTGAATCCTTTTCCCACCAAAGCTATATTCTGCACATGACATTCCTACACATGAAACAAAAGCAAATATCAACTTAATTTTAGTTTTAATTTGGTGTAATAATTATATGTTTATTCATGACAAAATATATTATTAAGATGATTTTTTCCGTTTATTACCAACAATGCTCCAGCTTGGTGCGCATACTTCAATCGTTTCATTTCTCCACGCATTTATTACACAGTGGTATTCGAATGAAGTACAAGAGTGTGTTTGGTTTCTACAGTCCTTCTTTTTAGCTGCCTCATTCCACTCCCTTGCTGTTTTCGGACATACGTTTACTATTTTAGCTGTCGCTTTCGATTGATGACATTTATTATCAGCATCAGCTTTTACTA
This sequence comes from Magallana hongkongensis, assembly GCA_016163765.1. NCBI lineage: Eukaryota > Metazoa > Mollusca > Bivalvia > Ostreida > Ostreidae > Magallana > Magallana hongkongensis. Next base: position 27,975,844 of record WFKH01011925.1, on the reverse strand, counting down.
ATATCTGCAATTGAACATAGACTTATAAGTATTTTATAAAATTGTGTATACAATTCCATATACACCATTATCATATGTCAACATGTATTATGCATTTGAAAACACTTGCTGATCAGATTCAAAACGTTGCTCACCAATTGTTTTATGATTACAAAATGACGAAGAAAAGAGTGAGATAACTTACCTTTGTTGATGAAATCAGCGTTAAAACAATGACGCTGATAGTTGATTTCATACTCAAAATATTTACCTGTTATTCTTAAACAAAATATATTAGACCAGAAATTGTAGAACAGATGTTAGCTTTGAAATAATTAGTTACTTGTCTAGAGACGTGCAGACCCAGAGCTGCATTGCAGATATATGAGCAAGCCTTGATATGTATTTTCAACAAACAGTGTATGATATAGAGACGTGTATTAAACGTTTAGATATAAATAACGACAGGAAAATTTACAGATAATTTCCCATGAATCAGCTACCTGTGTACAGTAAAAACGGGGTCAAATTGCATTGATTACAAAATCATATTAAATAAGGTGTGTTTATCTCCCAATAACTCTTTTTATTATTTTCTTTTATTATTTTTTATTTTTGGTAATTTTTATTCTTTGTGTATTGCTAAATTCCATTGATTCAACAAAACTGAAACGAGTTCTAAATGCCTGTTTATACATGTCAGAGTTAAGATGTTATTGGGTACCAAATGACGTGTCATTCTGACATCAATTATAAAACTTGATATAAATAAGAAGTTAATAACGTTTTATTAATTTATTCTTCTAATTGCTTCCTGGATTAATGTTCAATTTAACATTTATTATATTGTGCTGTGTGTGAGAGGTTTGTTTTGTTTTTATGAAGAGGTGGGGAGGTTTTTTTTTCAAACTTAAGCACAGTTAATTAAAACCGTTGTTATATAGTGCACTGTGTGAGGTTATGTTTTATGTAAAAATAAATCTGAAAGTGGGATATGTTTAATTTATGTTTGCTTAGTTAAAAAGGAAAACATTGCATGTGCCCGACTTGAAACTGTTTGTGAGAAACGTGTTATATTTGACAATATAATAAAATTGCATTTTAAATACTCTGCATATATTCATTTTATTCTGAAAATTCTATACTTGTTAATATTCAAGCTTGATGTATGCAATTTCTAGTGAGTGCATTAAATTGTACACGTATACTATTAATTTATGGTTTTAGTTTTGATTTCTTAAAAGAAGAATTAAATCAATATTTCGGACAGAAACGAACGAAATACCCTTTTAAATGTGTCCTGCCTTTACAGAACATAAATCAAATCTTAAATTTTTGACAAAAGACAGACAAAATACCCATTAAATATTGTTTCCCATGCTCTATCAGACAGTCTTAAATATTTCATTCATAAACTAGAAGTGTCAGATGACCTTGATTCAATGCCAGTAAACTAATCATTTAACAAACAATGTTTACGACATCCAAGCCAGCACGTACTCAACAAAGTTTTACATTGACTAGTTATCTCTTAGCAGGTAAGGTGCAGTCTTGATATCAAACTAGTTCACGTTATACCCTTACCGAGGAGGAGATGCAACTTTTATTTTCCTACATTCACTGTGGGTTTTTGTTTTACTGTTTATTTATTTTTCATTTTTTTTAAATATGTAATTATTGTTCTTCATACAGGAATAATTAATTTTTAAAAAAATATGAATTCATCTTTACTTCTTATTAAAACAAAACACCAGTACTTGATTGATGTTTTTTTTAGCAGTATCTTTGATATTTAGCGTTTCCATGTTTTATCTAAGGAAAATTAATATCTATGGGTCCTCGACACCCCGATACTTTTACTTTTTTATGACAGTACGTCACAACATGGCGATTTCAACTGTGAAACTGGTTATGTCACCAAAATTGCGTGCTTATCTCTGTAACGCAATGTGTATACTTTCGGTCTACTAGCCCGCAGGTCCCAAACTCAAATATAGCAAGGCCATTTGCTTTTATGGAAAGCAATACATTTTATAAGTTGATTTTATCCCAAAATTGAACATTATTTCCGTCATTTTAAATGTTAAATGAATTTCATATCATTAGGAATATAAAAATAAAATTGTATTCCAAACTGTTTTAGAGAGTGTGGATGACCCGTATGGAGTCTCGGGAGAAATTGTTCCAAAGATGAGATTTCCTTTAATTTTTTCTCGGATGTAAGGTTAATTTATGAGAAAACTATGTGCCAAATATTAAAAAAATGAACTAATAATTAATATGTTTACCGCGCTCATATTATGATCTTATCTCTGAATCATCCATGCATACATGTATATACTAGGATTATATAAGATTGTCTTTCAATTATTTGCAATGAAAGGGTAATGTTTAAGTAGACTTTGTGCAAATTGTAAACGGAATTGACTGGATACTCCAGTAATTTTTTGCAAAACGCACTCAAGGTTGATCGTACATATGTGTCTTTTAACAAGCCATTTAACATAATTGTAATGTGATTAACTGTGTATTTGAACTTGAACGCAAAAGGCACAAACTTGTAACCAGCGACTGACCTTAAATGAATATGCAAGTTATTTATTCAGTATCACTGTCCTTTTATTTGCAGCCCTTTATTGGTTGAGAGAAATGATTCAACGTATAATCAGAACTGAAATAAACCTTCAAACCTACAGCAAAGTTTAATTAGTACATTTGGTAAATTTATATTGCAGTTGATATAAATTTATTTTAACATAACATCCGCAACATTCAGTGTTCCGAAACATTTCTATAATAAAACTATGACGCATTATCTGTTTGCGTTTGGGTTTGTTTTTTTTTTTTTTTTTTTTTTTTTTTTTTCTTTTTTTTTTTGTTTTTCATTTATTAAAATGTATCTTATGTTACAGGGGTCATTTAATTCACCTTTTTGATCAACTGAATATTAGCATGCCATTGAAAAAAAACAAAACAAAACAAAAAAAACATAAGCACAAAAAACCGAGCAGAACACTTCAAATGTATTCTTTCTTTTTTAAGCATTAAAGGTAGAAATTATTTATATTACGTTATTAAATCATTAAATAAAAATGTTTGATTTAAACAGTTAATGAATTTTGTTTGATTTTAATTATCGGAAACAAAGGTTAAATGTTTCTAGGAATGAAATGTGAAGAACCATTTATTGTTGCATGGTTGCACTCTCGTGACCAGAAATTTCAATTTAACTGCCCGTTGTATATTACTGATGCCTGCACGAGTCTTTTTGAATGAAAAGTGTTAATTGATTAATCAATGGACCAATCACTCCGGTCAGTTATACGATAACCTTTTTCATAGGATGGATTTTTTGAATTGTGTTATTTATCACACTTCTATTTATTGTATGTCCATATAACAAACCGTTTCCTCTGCCATTTTGTCACTCGCTTTAAGATTATGCCATAGTGAATATATCTCAGAACACTGTTGACTATTTATCTAATTACAGTCCTTACCAATCAAACCCTGATAAGTTTAATAATTCAATCATGCGACAAAATGGTTGTTACACGGTTGCCTCGGGCGCGCAGAACTCGCCCTCGTCAAGCCGTGTAATAACCCTTAATTGGACATGTTATAATTTAATAATTACATAACATTATGTACGAATTCCATGTCAAATGCAAAAATAGTAAGACAATGACAGTGATATTTTGTTTTGGTTTTTTCATATGTATGTTATGAAAGAAGTATACTTTGCATTTTTTTTTAGTACTGCTGCCTAATAATTAATGTTAGTTTTACATAAGTTTAAGGGCATTGCAACGTTGCCGCTTTCTGTGAATTTTTTTTTCATAGATTCTTTGGTGACTTTATATGTCTATCTAGACAATAACAGATACAACAGACCTCTCTTTCCATCCGTATTTTAAAAAATGATTCCAAAAATATTACTTTTGCATTCAACATTGATTCAATGTTATTCAAAGAATAAATCGCTGCTATTATTATTTGAAAGGAACACTGTTTTAATAAGTGAGATATGTGCTTATGAATTAAATGATACATATTATTGTGCATCGATTTTGTATGATATCCAACCGGAAATGAAATAAAGTGCCAATATATACAAATAAGTGTTAACCTCAACCTACTATTTCCAATTTAAAAGTTTAACTTGATTTTGTTACCGTTCATACACACCAATTAAATAATAAAGATTACTGTAAAAGGCAATTTTAACAATACATATCTTTGGGGTATCAAGAACGGTTTTAATGTTTTTGTATTCCTAGTTAGCCTTTACACGTGCTCTAGGAGAGCATTAGTTTTTGTCAGAAATTTCTCTTTAACAAGTAAATTAATAAAAAAATGTAAAACAATGATTATTCTGACTTAGATGAAAGGTCAGTTTCATTTGGAAATAATCTCATTGTCCACTAAGCAAAGTACCTATGAATAGTTTATATGTAATATTTCATGCATATTTGTGTATTGTACAGCTGTTGTACCATAATATCAAAAGAAAAGTTATGAATGAATAAGACATTTGGTCTATTATGTCTTTTGTTAAAGAATATCGGAGTAAATCAGGGTTTTCTTCCCCATTTTTAATTTACTCGTCGAAGATGTTGCGGTAGGTCTAAACCCCCCCCCCCCTTCTCAGGTCGTCTGTCTTATCATTGTCAATAGAAAATAAGAATACGAGATGTCACTCCATTGCCATAGCCCTTAAAATTGAGATTGTTCATAATATACACATTTAAGCCATACCTAACAGTAAAACAAACATTGTTTGTACTGAATGAATTTCAATACACGGATTTTTTTTTCTCAGAAATATATACATTTTATTTAATGCAAACCTACATGCAAGGTATTTTTGTTTTATCTCTATCCAACCTTCTTTCATTATAAACATCCATACATGCGTTTGTTTGGGCTTCACTTATTCGTACAGATACCTTAATGTTCCCAATTGAACGGCAACAAAACATACAGGCTCGTGTGACAACAAAAATATTTGTGTTCTCGAACAAAATTCACATCTCTTCCTGTTATCCTACAGTTTCGCATAGAATGTGATTGGGTAATACCTATAAGCCAAATAGGTTTAAGGAAACAAGTCATTGTCATTGAGTGTTATGAAACTTAAGACGCTTGTAAAAAAAATATGTTTGTTTAAGATAGTTTGAATAAATTGTCTACGTGGTCAAAAACGACCGTCTAGGGTATGATCTCAAAATGAGATAACTCTTGTAAATATTACGTCAAACTTAGATATAGGACCAACACTTACCATTTAGTCAAATAAAATGTGAATGAAAGATTTATAAAATATGATTAAATGACAAAAATCTGCCATTTATTCACTTTCTTCATTTACAGGTACATGTAAATACATCATTTGATGTACATTGTCTCATGTTCTAAAAATATAATCAACATCAATAGTTTTATTTTTTTTAGTGCAATACATGTGGAGCTTTATGCTATCAGTAATATAAACGGTATTTCTGGATAAAAAAAATACTACTCTAAGACTTGAATAATTCATATTATAGTTTTTGTTTTTTGTTGTTTTTTTTTTTTGGTTTCTTTTTTGTGTGTTTTTTTTTAAACGATTGATGTGTTTATTGGTAATGTTTTTCCTGAATAAAATACTTTTCGATCATGCGTCTAACACCTGTTGAAACCTACATATAAATACCTCGTGGATTCAAGTCCCTGTACAGCAGTAATGATGTGGAACAGGAGGGAGTATGAAGCATGCAGAAATAGTTTATACGTCGTAAATTCAAAAGTACCTAAGAATTCTGCAAATTCATGTCATATATATTTTTAAAACAATATTTTAACCTATTATACCACACTTTTTCAAATCTCGGTGCATTTATATTCGTTGCATTTTTTGTTTGTTTGTATGTTTGTTTTTAAAGGGACTTAGACACGATTTGAGCTCAAAATTTTTAATTTTATTTTTCCATTTTTAATGTTAAGAATGGTTAATATGGGTATTTTTAATGCTTTGTAAAAATTTGAAAGTCAAATATTGAGTTATAAGCAAGATACGGAGTTTAAAATTCTTTGTTTTGTAAACAAAGCTCGAGCTTTGTTATTGTTTACACATGTGTTTTATTGGTATAAGGTTTCAATGAAATGTTGCTTTTTTCTGTTGATAATATTATTAATGAACACATTAAATCAGTTTACCTTGTTTCCCACGAGTCATTTTGTCAAAGAAATGGTAAATCCATACTTTACATTATTTGTCAACAAATATAAGACTCGAGCTTTGTTTACATAACATTGATTTCTTACCTCTGTATCTCTCTTATAACTTGACTTCCAACATTCAAATTTTGGTCAATCATTCAAAATATGCAAGTAAACCATTTTATACATAAATAATGAAAAATAAAATTTTGATATAAAATCGTGTCAAAGTTCCTTTAAGATTTTAAAGGTTTCGCAAATCCAGTTTTGAAATTTGAAAGGTTCACGAGTCATTATGCTTGAAATTTTAATTATTTGTTTCTAGTATAAAATTGGCGTTTTATGTTATAATGTTTAATTACATAACAATTCGATTTAGACTGAAAATTGTATGTCAAGTACAAAAAAAATGGTTTCAGGTGATATTCAAGACATCCAGAAAATAATGACTTATTTTAGACAAAATAAATATGAACACAATGGCTATTGGACAATTTTATACAAATAGCAAAACAGGTTTAGAATGGTTATCCTTTAAGAGGACGTAACTCTGACATTCAGTCACATTTTTAAACCTTGCAATTGACTTTTAGTTTTCTGAATGGCAAACATTTTTCTGCAATTTGTATGGAATTCTATGCATACTTAGACAGGTTTAACTAAAGGTTGTTCACCAAAATTACAGATTTCATGTAGTGCCTCCCTGTCCAACAAGAAAGAGGGGGCACTATCAATTTAAGATTTTCTTTATTTTTTTTTTTTGTGTTTTTTTTTTTTTTTGGGGGGGGGGGGTGGTGGCAAATGATTAGACTTAGGAATGGAATGAAGTTTAAATTTTAATCGTAATATCAGGAAAATTATTTCTTATCATTAGAGTCTTATAGAGTTTCAATGTCCGGCCACATCCTCTAAATACTTTGTGCAAACGCTGCAAAAATGAAAATTATATGCATTTTTAGAAAGATTTGAAAGTTGTTCAACATTAGAATAGTTGTGTAGTCATTTCCTCTAAATCAAGGAATGTGTGTACAAGTATGATACAGAGCCATGCATTCAAAATTTAGATATAAAAGAGGACAGGTAATTATACACTGTTTCCTATAAGTCAGCTACCTTTGTACAATAAGGACATGGTCGAATTGCATTGTATACACAATCATATAAAATAAGATGTGTTCCTCTGTCACTAACCCTTTTTGATATTTTTAATATTTTTTTTTTTTTTTGTGTATTACTTTAAATGTCAATTGATTCCATTGAGTCAACAAAACTGAAACGAGTTCTAAATGCCCTTTATACATGACAAAATGCTATTGGGTACCAAATGACAAGTTATTCAAATATCAGAGATAAAGCTTGTTAATGGTTCTGAAGTGTCAAAAATAAAGTCCGAAAATTAATTCAGATTCTCTTATTTATCACATTGTGTCCTTGCTCTAAAACCAAGCAGAGTATGTCACCGCAATTTGACAAAGTTCTGTTTCAAGAATCTCTTATCGCATTGGTCTAGCTTCATCGCAGGCACAGTGTCTGATTTCTGTTTTCAAGGATAATGAATGACAATCCTGGACTAATGTGCAATTTAACGTTTACTATATCGCTCTGTGTGTGGACTATTTTTTGATGGGGTGTGGGATGTTTGTTTTGAAACTTTAGCACAGTTCAAGTTAACCGTTGTTATAGAGTGCACTTTGTGAGGTTATGCTTTATGTGATTTTTTTCTGAAAGGAGGATGTATCTACTTTATGTTTGCGTAGTTTACAAAGTAAAACATTGCATGTACCCAACATGAAACATTTTTAGTGAGAAACTCTTGTTATAATTGACCATATAATATAAGTGAATTTTAGATACCCTGCTCACATTCATTTCATTATGAATTTTTTTTATTTGTTAATACTCAAGCTTTTTGTATGGAATTCCTAGTAAGCGATTTAAATCATACACATATCATATTGAGTTTTGATTTCTTAAATTATAAATTGAATCAGTATTTCGATCTGAAACGAGCAAAATACCCTTTTGAGTTTTTCTTTCCTCAAATTTTGACCGAAGACAGACACAATGCTCTTTGAATTGTTTCCCATGCTCTATCAGATAGTCTTTAATACTTCATTTATAAACCAGGAGTGTCAGATGACCTTGATTCAATACTAGAAAACTAAGCATTAAGCAAACAATGTATACGCCATCAGAACCAGCACGTACTGAACATGGTTTACGTTTACTATCTATCTCTTAGCAGCTAAAGTGAAGTCTTCTTGATATCAAAATAGTTCACGTTATACCCTTACAGAGGAGGACATACAACGTTCGTTTTCCTACAGTGTTTTTTTGTTGTTTTTTTTGTTGTTGTTGTTGTTTTTTTTTTTGTTTTTTTTTTAACTCTTTATTCATTATTTCTTTTTTTTCAATGTATGTGATAATTGTTCATCATACAGGAATAATCAATTAGATAAAATGAGTATTTATCTTGACCTCTTACTAAAACTAAAAAACAAGTAATCGATTGATATTGTTATAGCATAATCCTACCTATTTAGCGTTTCATTGTTTCATTTTAGTTGAATTAATATTTAAGGGTTCTCGACGTTGATCACGTGGCTTTTGTTGTTCACATAACAGTTAATATAGGTTTAAATGTTTAGTATTGTTATTGCCCCGTTGGCAACTGCTTAGACTTAAAAATAAAAATTTAACTGTTTATATAATATTCGCTTACATGTATGAGTATGGGCAATGATAGTCAGTTGACCATAACGGCTTGTGTGTCTCTTGTTATAATTTCACATGAAAGATCTATAACTCATTGTATGAAATTGCAAGGAATGATGCAGTTGACTATAATGCTTGAAATAAGCCCCGATATTTTTTAATATCTATGTAACGTCTAAAATTTTTATGTCTCGGTTACTACATAATATTTTTTCGATTATAACCCAGTGACAACCTTAGTTCAGCCTTTTTTTTAAATAATCGATAGGCACAACAGAAATGACGCTATTTTAAATATGATTTCATTTTTTTGCTTTATAAAGTTATTTGCGAGAATGTACGATGGTTGTCAGAAAAGTTCGTGGACACATTGAATTCTATTCAAAATTACGACGTCATTTTCAGGAAAGAATTATAATATTTTAATATAGGGTATAATAATGTATATGTATAAAAAGTCAGAGCAATGTACAATCTTACATCATGATATATAAATTGCCTTTACAGGCCAAACGGCCCAGTTTGACATTGAGTTATGTCGACGTTTCTTTCACGTCGAGGTCCAGGGTTTACCTGCGAGTGATATGCTGCATTCACCGTCTGGCAAGAGGGTACAATCGCACGCTCCAACAAAAAAATCGCCTGTGTCACTTTAAGATAAGTTAAATCGAACTATTTATATGGGGTTTTTTTTCCTCCATCATTTTTTTCCTTTCTATCGGTGTTTTACCTCAGTCGACACCATTGTATGATGGCACTATGTTCCGTGCGTCAGCCAACGTCACTTTTTTTGGCGTTTTTAAAGGCATGTTCTTGCCATACTATCTTTTAGAAGTCCTCTGCTAGTTTGAAAACGGTTTCAAATGACGTATGAAAATGATGTACACAATTCAGACTACATCACAAAAGATTATGAGTTTTTGACAAGTTTTATAAAAACTGTAAATATTCATATCTAAAAATACAATTACAAAGTTTGGACAATTTTTATACTGGACCGTGCGTACTTTCCGCGACCTTTTGTTATATTAAAAGTTTAGCTTAACTTTATGGAGAACATTGAAAACCACTTTAGTTTGATTTGAAATTTTATAACAAACAGTTCGGTTAACAATATGTATATATAAACCCATTTAAAATGACAAAAAAACGCGATTATCCACGAACTTTTTGGACAGCCTTCGTAAATACCTCTAAATTTATATGAGGAAGTAGCACATACTGAACAAGCATTGGACAAATAAAAAAAATCTTTAAGAACATTTCTATGTCATTAAGTGGTTTTATGATACCACGATACTGAGTTTAATCAGCCAAACAAACATAAAAAGATGCAACAACATTTTACCTATTATAAGTATGTACTAGATTTCAAACTGTGTTCTTTTCCAGTCATTAAACAAATCAGCCAACACCGCATACGAAAAAACTGAATTGTATCAATGACTGTCAATCAACTTTTAGAAATAAGATACAAAAGAAAAATGTGAACAAAATCATCATTCTTCACAGGATAATTGTTATGTTTTTTTTTTCAACTTAAATATGAAATAACTATACATATATTGTTTCTTTTTGCAATGGATGTAAAAACATATGTGCTATATTTGCTTTTTATACATATTATCTGCAGAACTTAAGATGACTTGATGCAATAATAAACGTTTTTGATGTGTTAATTTAACAATTAAATGGGTTTTTTAATGATCTATGCGGATTATGAAGGCAGCAACATTGCAGAAGAAATGCACAACCTGTGTGAATCATCAAAGGAAACAAGAAACATTCTGAAGTTTATATTGACATCTTTCCTTGAATAAATTAAAGAAATGATCCAAAAGAGCAATCATAATTAACTATAGCGTTGTTAATGCACATAAGTACTTTAAATGAAAGGAATAGCCGAGTCGTCTTACATGGAAATTTGAGTCTGGCATAATCGTCATTATCTCGTGTAGTCCATGGTTTTTCTTAGGTTGCTGAATGTTTCGAACAATCGATTACCGACGCGTGTAAATTTAAGTCATGTCAGTTTCTACAGAGCTACGAGTTACAAACAATATCCTTAAGAAATTAAGGGAATCGGACTTGGTGTATTTAAATATAAAACTTTGAACGAGTCGCCCGACTTAACGTACATGCGACACTAGCAAGATAACGATGTCGCCGGTATTTGTGGGACACTTGCCAAACAAACACCGCACCTTTATTATGTTATTTGTTATCAGAAGGATTAAATATTTACCAAGATATTTCATCGCTTATATATCTTTGTTGATATCTGACAATAACACTGTACGTGAATAGTGCTGGCTGATCTCATAATAAGTATTTTGACCTAATTACATAATTGTATTTTTTTTTTAATTGAGTACTAGTACAGAGAAATATAAAAAAAAATCATATCACAAGTTTAATGGTTTTCCCCAAAAAAGTGCGGACCGAAAATAAAAATGCAGTAATCAATTGTTTAAAAGATTCGATATTAAATAGTCAGCCACGCCACTTGCTAGTTTATGATGTTATATTTGTTGTTATCTTAGTCAAACATTATCAAAACAACTTAAACATATTTTCAATGTTTTTGTAGTGTATTGTGAATGTAAACAACGAAAAAACGTCAACCATTTTTGATTTAACGCCAGATATTAGTATTTTTCGCAACATGACTTAACCACATAAAGCTGAATTTAAACGGGGATTTCTTAAATCAACAACATATATGTTTTCCTTCAAATGCTATTAGACATATGCCGCCACAGAAAGTTTATTTTGATTAAAGCAGGATTAATGGTTTTTTTTACTTTATTAAATGGAAGATATTTTTTGTTTCCTCAAGCCTAATTCATCAACTGTTACACTAGTATGATAGACTTTTAGTGATGTGAAGCCAAGATATTATAATAATAAATTGAAAAATGCTTTTATGTCAAGATAAGTAGCTTTTACAAATTATAAGATTTGTACTTTTAAGCTATCAATAAACATTTATTTGACATATAATACCAATATATTGGAAAGAAACATCCATCAAACATGTTTTTTTTAAAAGATACATTCAATATTATTCAAATTAGTGTAACATCTCGTTTTTAAAAATTTCAAAATTTCACAAACTCCGTATGCGGGAATATAACAATATGCTACATCATTTGGCTGTAACTGTCAAAATCACTTATTATATTGCTAACATTAAAAGGGATTTTCCTAAATTTGTTACATTTCGATAAAGAGGAGAATTTAAAAAGAAAGTAGAGAATTCCATGCAGTAAGTACAACTAAAAAATGTTAAAAAAAAAAAAAAAAAAAGATATACGAATAAATTTATATGTGCACAAAACATAATACCGATTGCCGAAACCAAAAATGTAGATTATTGATTAAGAAATAAAAAAATAAAAGTTCACCGGATATAAACTTAGTTTGTCATGTGATCCAATCCATTAAAGACAGGAGATATATATATATAAAAAACAATAAACAATAAAGACAGGAGATATATATTAAAGATAAAAAAACAACTAATGGAACAGCATGTCTACAATGCATTCCTCCCAAAATAAAATCAGATGGGACAATGAAAGTGACAATACCATCAACTTTATTGTCACCGTGTATTATAACGATATTAAAAGCAGTGCTCTTTCGCGTTTTTTATCTTTAAACAAATATTGAGATGAATCTTCAAATGTATCTTAAGATAATGACGACTATGACATTGTTCTTCTGATGGTCCTTTGAATATAAAAACCACAAGGATCGATAAAACTTACAATAACACAAAAGTATCACCAAATATATTCAAATATAACTTAAAACGAAGGTCGACAATCTCTTAAGAGATCGAAATTGGGTTTTACTTACAAATAAATTAACCTGATTTGAAGAAGTTAATCTGCTCTGTTTATTACATAATCGTTTTGTATATTTGTATAACTATTCATAGGAAGAACAGTTTACCCTTTGCTTTATGAATTGCATTGCATTGTAAACACCGAATCGAGTTACTCGCAATTGAAAGCATTTAGTTGTTAATTGCATGTTTCGCATCATATTTTTGTTTGTATATACAAATACAAATACTGGTTTTTTTTTCATGATTAACGACGTTTTGTTAAATTAATCAACGGAAACGTTTCATCAAGTAAGCAGCATTCATTATGACTGTGTTGTGTGTTTCTATCTTATTAAAACGCATCCGTTAAAACATATTTATTATTTTATTTTAAAAAGCATATTATTGTCGTTTTGTTATACCTGCATGGATAAGTTTGAATATATAATAAACAAGAAATGTAGTGTATTTATTGATAACATTTCACATCAAATGCAAATAGTGTTTGATATTCATGTAGGCGTTATGAATGTTATCAATTTGAATTACTGGATTCAGGATGACTGAGTTATGACGTAAGAGGTAAAACATGAATTTGATATATCGGTCAAGGACACATATTGCTTTTTAAAAAAAAATAATAATTTTTTGAATAGTAAAGACTGTTGTCCGTCGTTTTTCGAGAGTCAAATTTAAGATCTTCTTAACAGTTTTTAGAAAAAATAAAAATATTAATCATGATAAATAAATATTTAAAAGTTTGATATTGCATTTAAACTTGTATTGTCTGAAGATTCATTAAATTCACGAAACTCGTCTTGTATACAGGTATGTGTTCTCTTGTCCAATTAAATAGTTTGTATTTCAAGGCTTTCTTCGACACTTCCGATAACAATGTCTAACAGAAACAAAATATGAATATAAATGTTATATATTATACAGCATCAATGCTTATTTGTCTCAAATAAAAACTCATTATTTTTTTCTCCTCAGTTGAAAAATATACACGTACCTGATTGCTTAATATTTGAATCTTCACTTTGTAAAACTGTTCCTTCAAAGAAAACACAATATATTGCATACTATAATATTGTCAAGGAAGAATGTGAAAGTAATTCGTCAGTATAAAGCGCAGAAGAAGGTGTTGTTATTTATGTAGTTAATGATATACTTGCTTTTTAGATATGCGAACAATATATTTATCTGCCGGTGATCGTTGTTTAACTGTGAAGACAGTTGGTATAGCAGCTAGACCGACGACTACACAGATAGTGATTATTATTCTAAAAAAAGAGAAACAAAAAATAAAGTTGTAAATGAAAAAAAATGTATAAAACTAGTTTTATATAATTCAAACTGTCTTTAGTATATAATTTATAATGATTTGCATTTAATTATTGATTTAACTTACACATGACTGGATGTGTTTGGGGTATCAGTATTTTGAAATGAACGTGCATATTCCTTATAAGGCGTTAATGATGCAGATGAGTAAACTATTTTCTGTGTTGTTGATTCCAGGTCTATTGAATCGGTTGTCAGTTGCGTTGTTTGTGATGTATTTGTATTTCTGATGTACTCATAAAATTCTTGATCTGTAACATTAACAAATCTTTTTGTGTGTGTTCAACGATTTTTAGTTGAATAAGATATATTCTTAATACACTGTAAATATGTCTAGAGATAATAGCAATATTCATTTTTATCATTTATATACTGATTTTCATAAATTCAGCATAAAGTTTTAAACTTAATCTTACATGTGTAGCTTTTATTCGAAAAGTAAAAAGGACATTTTTGGCACTGGAATTTTTCGTTGCGTTGAATTCTTATTCCTCCGTGGTGATATTCTGTGTAAACACTTCCTGCATGAAACAGTAATAAGTGATCATGAAGTAAAGATTTAAAAGAAAACTGATCAAAACTGGTTTAAAATTATGAAAGTTCAAACCGATAAATTCATATGTATCCAATTAGAGATTTGTACTTGCATTTTTACCAACAAGCTGCACACTTGGAGCACAAACTTCGATTGTTTCATTTCCCAATGCATCTATTACATATTGGTATTAAAAAGAAGAACTTTTACATGAGTGTGGGATTTTCTCGCAACCTTTCCTTGCAGCTGCTTCATTCCACTTCTTGACATTTTAAGGACACGACTCCCCTTTTGTAGCTGTTGCTGCTGCGTCTTTGTATTTAGTTGAACTCACTAAAACCTGTAAATGATGTATAACTTACTTTCTGTCTTCAAACTATTTTCCCAAAGTTTCAAGACTAAGCAGGTAATGAAAGAAAAGACTTTTTGAGTACCAAATAAAATATACGTGCACATAAAGTAGAAGTAAATTTCATACATGTTGTTTCAAATCATAACTTACCTTTTAAAATGCAAAAAAAATTGTGAACAAACGAAAACCAATCTATTAAAGTCCATTCTTGTTTCTTTGTATGATCAATTGGTTTTAATTAAAACGCAAACATTTACAACAATACCATCAGAGGTGGATAAATTAAGGGTTATATAGCCGCATCAACAACATATCCCGGAACTGTCTTAAATTAAAATGATTTTTACAGCAAAAGCAAGCTAGATAGATGCAACAAAGTATCGTGTAAACTATGCAAACTGAAAATAAAGATAAAATTTAAAGGTAATTTTCAACAGAGGGTAATAGAAAGATATTTTAAAACATGTCAAAATTGTGCAAGTGGTACAAGCACAGAATATGCTTACATTGATTCAGGGATATATTTTTTTTAAGTCTTGCAAGTCTGCAAAAAAAAAAAAACCAAACCCCCCCCCCCCATATCTTAACATTACAAATATAGAGTCTTAAGGACAAAGATGTCGGATGTAAATAGGAAGAAAAAAAGATAGCATACTTATTTTAATTGCGCATTGTTAAAAAAGTATCTTGTTGAAGTATTAATTGGACTAAAAATATGAAATATTTTAAATTGCTTACTATATACGATATTTTGAACTTGCGTGTGTTAACTTTAAAAAAATATATTGAACAAGCTGTATAGGAGTATATCAGCCTTATTATTTAAATATATCAAACAACCATGTGGTTTATTATGAAAATGTTGTTAAAAAAGAGGTTTATTTTGTTTTTAAATTTCTACTGATGTTTTACTTGTTGAGTCAATCTTAATAAAATATATGCCACCATATTTCATCAAATTTTATCTTTAATTTTAAAGAATGGAATATCTGTAACCGCTGGTTTTTATTGCCATTTCGAGTAGAAACTCAATCCGAGGGACTTGAAACGCTCATTGAACATATAATACATAACCATTTATTTCATACATGAGATATACAATAGTGATACCCAGATACCCTGACGATGAGGTGTCGTAACCTGACCGAGGCTGATGGTCATAAGTCACCATTGTCATTGAAACAACCATTTAAACTAATAGCAAAACTTGAATTGCATTAGGGGCACATATTGCATATATCATGACATTTCTCCATTATGAAAACAATCGAAGATAATAAGGCGAGGAAAAAGAGCACAATAAATGATGACGTAATGTTGATTTAATGTGTCAACCGGTTCTAGCTATTTTGTCTCGCTAAAGTGTACATTTCATGAAAAAGCAATTATTATGTATACTTACTTTAAAACCGTCTTATTTTCAAATCACGGCTTATTATCAATGCAAAATTGCCGTTAATGATAACATCATAATCACCGCTTATCATCAAAACAATTTAAACTGCAATGATCGATTGTGAACTATTTGACGGTTCTAAAAATGATATATCCAGTAAACACCTGTTGGAGTAAAATGAAAATGGTAAAATGTTTTTAATTCAATTTTATTTCATGTATTTCTGTTCCTTGCATCTAACAAGTTCAAGCTAGTGTAAATCGCCATTACGTAACCAGCCACCTGTTGACTCGTCGCGTGGTCAATGTTTGTTTAACAATTTCCGGTGTCAGAGGCATGCACTGACCTGTCGGACTTCACAGTTTACATCAGTATAGGAAGCAATAATTATGATTTGATTAGAAAAATTATTTACTTTATGTTCTGTTATGCCGTAATTGGTTTGGATAGCAATGACCACTTTAAAATAGACCGATCATTTGAACGACTTGATAATGACGACAAACGATATAAACAGACGTCTCTGCACAATGTTTATTTTACAATAGCAGCAAAGTTTTTTTTTCAGGATAATATAAACCGGTACGTGCTACACATGAAACTTTACGGTAGTCTAAAATCTTTCCAAACTGGCATTGTCATGACTGGCTTATTTTCAAAACAGGCTTATTTCCGAGTAATTTTCAGTGCAAAAAACAGGTGGCTTATTTTCAAAACCGGCTTATTATTAAATCCGGCTAATTTTCAAGGTTTTAGGGTATACTAAATCTACTCAGAAAAAAAAAATACACAAAACCAGTTATAATTAGCGGTTAATATTTTTATTATATGACTTAAGGTATCAACGAGTGTTCGATTAATATCGATATCGGGAGATTAAGGAGGTTGGCACCTGAAATACCAGTAATGTCAATCAAACAAAAACATCTTGGATACAAAGATGAGGATCTAACATGTTCATATATTTTATTTGTGACCTATGTCACATGTTTTTTTTTTAAATATGAGGTCCCGATCAGAAATGATAATTTTCCTGAAAGGTTTGCGTTAATTTGGCATGGAAATTGGTTATTTGAAGAAATCAAACAATTGTGATAGTTTGAACTATTATATAGTTATGATTTTAATACAGTATGAAGTTGAATACATGTAGTGGCTATAAAAGTAATACCCAGGTCAATGTTTAAAAAAATCATGATGACTTCAAATGCCAGTACATAATGAATATAACAGCCAATGTAAATATTGTTATACAATTTTTGAGTAATCAAATTATAACGCAACTAAAAAAAATAATAGTAATGCCAACTTTCCAAAACTTTGCAGGCAAATAGACATACAGTTTATGTCTCATATAAAAGAAAAAAAAGTAGGGGCCACATATCAAACAATTGAGATATGACAAGAAACAAGCTAATTTTAGGCAAACATTGTAGTTAATTTTTCTTGACTTCTCTAATATAAAAGCTAAATATGCCAAAATATATCGGTAGATATATAAAAATATTGTTCAAAAATATTTTTTCAGAACAACATGAATATATCGTAATACAGAAACTATCTAAAAGTTAAGTTGCGCTGAAAATAAGGAAGCTGAAGAAACAGTAATCCAAAACTATTGAGTTATGAAAATTGTTCATTTTCTCCTTCAAAACCTTCCGCCACAAAATATAGTCCCTTACTTAACTCTGTAAATATATTATTTTCCTTTAACCATTTTATTCAATATACTGTGAACATGTATTTAATCTTAGAAAATCTTCTTTGCGTTATAAGGGAAAGACAAACTTAATACATGGTAATGTACAATACAATACAACTGTTTCTCACATTTACATGTGCTATTGCATCTTTCTCCATAAAAGGGATATTGACACGCTTTGCTGCAATTTGTCCAAAAGTATCCAGGTGTACAGTCTTGTTTTAAAAATAAATCGAAATATAAAACAAATTTTATTTAAACAATTCGTATATTTAAAAACAAAATCGCCTGAAAAGATAACCATTGATTATTTTATTTTAGCAATATCTCAGATAAACTAAAGTTAGCGTTCTAAAATGCACTCGCTTTTTTTCATATGATAGTGCTTCTCGTTCGTACTACATGCAAGATTGAAACGTGATTTGGAGTCTGGCGAGCGCTTTTTAATGCATTTTTCTAAATTCATTTTTTATTGCGAATTCTTATCCTGACTGGTACGTTTTTTTGAAGATATTAAGTAATGCCACATAAAAAGACCGAAATATGTAGTACCTGAGCATGCATATTGAAGACTATTTACGATAATGTATTTTATAGTTTTTTTTTAATCGAACATAGATAACATCCAAGATTAAATTCTAACAAACCATCGATGATACGTCCATCAATAAAAAAAACCGAACTAGTG
The DNA here is from genome assembly GCA_016163765.1 of Magallana hongkongensis. Taxonomy (NCBI): domain Eukaryota; kingdom Metazoa; phylum Mollusca; class Bivalvia; order Ostreida; family Ostreidae; genus Magallana; species Magallana hongkongensis. The sequence goes on along the minus strand of WFKH01011925.1, from coordinate 27,957,097 downwards.
AAAGTACATGACTGTACATTAGGATTGATTTTTGTAAAATAAATTATGGACTTATGTCTAAGAATTGCTGAATTTACTAGTGTCAGCTGTATTATCTTTTTCTAGAGCTCGATGGTCGTGCCCTTTCTTAGACTATATTGATCTCCTTCAAAAAAAAAAAAACTTTATTTAAAAAAAAATATAGGAAAACACTCAATTTTTCAAGGCAATATTTATAAAAAACTCTCGGTACAAAATGGAAAATTATTGCTTATTACATCATTTCTAAACATTTAAAACTGGTCTGATGGTTAATTTGTTAATCGTCTAGTCCCCTAAAGTTGGAGTGTCAAAATATTATCGTACATTCTTACCAGTTGTTATAGCGATTTGTTTTTTTTCGCAAACAAAAACACAAATACTCTCGTCACTCCAACATGGAATACTGATCAATTTGTTTTGTTTGTTGTATTTAACAAGGTTTGTTTATTCGGGTGTTAATAATTTTCTCATAATTAGAAAGAGATTGTTTTAACATATTTTTAACGTTCCAGTGAGCCTTCTTTTTTATAAAGACTGTACATACATGTACTTCATTTTGCTTTTCTTATATAGGTTATAATTAGTTTTCAACAAATGATTTTACATGTAATATATATTATGATACATATAACTTACATCGATGTTACAAAATTGGCATTATCTTTAAGAAGTTTTTTATTGTTCCTGAATTTCTAATTTTATGGGGGGGGGGGGGGGCTTTTTCTCAGTCGCCGAATCCATAAAACAGTTCATATTCACAGGGCGAAAAACAATCTTTAAGCAAGTCCTTAAAGGTGACTTAAAGGTGGCGTAAAGGTGGCTTAAAGGATATACAATCTTTAAGTCACCTTTAAGCTGAGCTTATAGGTCCTTAATGTCCAAACTTCTTAAGTCACCTTTAAGCCATCTTTAAGCCACCTTTAAGCATCTTTAAGTGGCATTTACGCTCCCTTTAAGTTGTCTTTACACCATCTATAATGATATAATTTATTTTGCTGGGTCTGTGCCTACAGTAGATATCTATAACACTTTTTCGAATTCTTATTTGTTATTTTGCTATATACATACTGTATAATGTACATGTGTGTCTTAGTTTTTATTGGACTATTTTATACACACCATAATAGCATAGACTGTAAACATGCGGGGTCCCATGGTGCACAAGTGTAGAATGATGTAATCATCAAATGCATGTATGCATTACGATTTCTTTACTTTATTTTAATAAAACAATATTGTATCATATTGGCTTCCATGGAATTATTTATGAATTCAAACATTCAGAAAGATTTGTACATATTTGTATATACTGCATTAAAATTATATGATTAATATATTTGATGTATTAAATATGTGCAGTTATGCTTCATAATAATCTAATAATAAACCCCAACCAGTAAAATCTAACATATGTGGTGGTCAGACTCGGTCGCTTCTCGCTTGAGACCAGATTGCATAGGGGCTAGATAATATTCAAGGGGCACACGCTTGAAACTGACCTGGTTAAGGTCTTCCGTTTTCAACGGAAGACCTTGTACTGATTCTGTTGGCAATTCTTTTTTTTCTTTTTTTTCTTCTAGACGTTTTTTAAACTCAAATATCTCGCTTGTTTGTTGTTCTATTACGTTCAAATTTTCAGGGTACATTGCAAATTACAAATTCTCAACATCAACTGAAAATCATTGAAATCATCACTTCCGGTGCCGAGTTATTCCCCTTTTTCAAAAAAAATATAGGCATTCCTGTGCACGCAAATGTCATCCCTGGCATGTGTTTCAAAGTCATAAATCTTGAAAATAGATACTTTGAACGTTGTCCTCCGAGTTTTGTTTTTACGATTTTTCCCATTTAAAGTTTCAAAAAATTTATTGAAATTTTATGTTTTAAAAAATGCTAATTTTTGGTCGTGTTTTTGTCTCGTAACTTTTTAGTTTAAAATTTTTTCTGAACACATACAGAACAAAAAATGTGCAAATTATCAAGGGCTTTCACTTAACACCATTGAAAAAGGGCTGGCCCTTTAAATTAGGGGCCTAGAGCCCTTAAAGGTCTTTGCTTTATAACTCAAAAATGGTTAATATTTTGATATAGCTGTCGCTGGAAAAGTTGTTTATTATGATGTTAATAATGTCGTTACAAAATTATTTTGTACCGGTATTGCGTAATATGAGTGTAAAAAGCTTGTCTTGTTAACACGTACCTGTTTTCATTTTGCAAGTAAACGAATAGTCTTTGTGCGCACAAATGACATAAATTAACAACTGAAAGTGTACCAGCTTATACGGGATGCTTTAATTCATTAGAGAAAGGGTTTTTTTTTTAAAGTATACATGTTTTTCTTACAGCTTTATTTTTAGTCATTTCTGTTTAGGTCTTCTAGTGGAGAATCCTTAAGAAAAACGAGAACGAGAAAATATAAACAATCTTTTTCTTTTCTTTAAAATACATGCACTGGATTTTAAAAAAAATAACTTCTATGAAATATATTTTAGTCATTTTACTGCAAGCATTACAAGTCTACCTGGATTCTTAGTTGTGTGTGTCATTACGTAACGCATTCCTCGCCCGCGGCCGAAGAGATCGGTCGCGGCCGGACTACCTAGCGGTCAGCGGTTATCTAATACACAAGATCTGCATCTTACTTGTATGGGTTTGTTAAGCCGTAAACACAAAGAATTGTTTGAATTTTGATTTCATATAAAAGTGTATTCATCTTAAATTAATTAAGTGTAATTGATAGAGTGTTTAAGAAATATAAAAGCAATATTATTCTCAATCTGAAACATCGTCAGACATATATCAATTGTGGGTATCTAAGTCTAAAAAAAATAATACATATGTAATGCATTTTAATCATTATCAAATCTACATGTACCTGGGTTCTGAGCTGTGTGTGTCATTACGTAACGCACCCCTTGCCCGCGGCCGAGGAGATCGGTCGCGGCTGAACTACCTAGCAGCCGTGATCTAATACACAAGACTCACGTCTTGCATACATAGTTTTATTTAACCGCAAACACAAAGAATTGTTTGAATGTCGATTACACATAAACGTTTTTTCATCCTTAAATTGATTTAAACGATAAAGTGTAAATTAAGAATTAGTAAAAGCATTATTATTCCCATCTGAAGCATAGTCAGACATAGATCAGTGGTGGGTTTGAAAGTCTAAAATGTTCTAAAAACTACAGAAATAATGTTTGAGATTAACAAAAAAAGATTAACCTGTTAATGATGAAATCTGTTTTAGCTTCATAATTCAAAGATAATAGATATGTTGGTTATGTTCTCTTTATAAAAGGTGTTCTTTGATACCTTGTCGATGTCATCAAAATAGTTATATTGTTTAAAATAAAACATTTATAAAACTGCAAACATTTTAAACCAAACACGGCCACTGGGATTTGTGTATACATTTACATAATCAATCCCTTGCATATCCCGCGCGAGTGGACAAGAGATCTCCGGTAGTCTAACTAATACACACGTCAAGCTTCGTGTGCTTCTACCCTATCACACGTGT
>WFKH01011925.1:27933865-27951179 GCA_016163765.1 Magallana hongkongensis | reverse complement strand
GGGGGGGGGGGGGGGGGGGGGGTCCGAAGGGTAATTGTGTTTTCCATGGGGGTCAGAGGCATATTTGTGATTTAATTTTTTTTTAATTTTCCAGGGGAGGGGGGTCTTAAAACTTCCCCCTTTCTAGATCCGCGCATGTTGTCATACTTATAACACTGCATGGTCAGTGTATTTTTTTAAACAAATATTCATGTATTTGCTATGCATATGTTCTTACAGCTAATTGATTTTTTAGAATTTTAATTTCAGCCCAACATGGACTTCTGCTACCACCTGGAGACATGGGTTTTGCGAGTCGATTCTTGTGGTTTCAACTCTTGAGGTTACCCTGTCGCCCCTACCCACATATTCCCTGTGTTCTACAGACTATTTAATTTAAAAATAATCTTATAATGCATTAACATGATGGATAAAGAGTGCTCATCATCATGCTTTGGTATATTTTGAATGTGTTAAGACATTATTAAAAACAAAGTTAAAGCTGTTTAAAAAAATTACAATTTTGAGTTTTGAAATTTTGTTTTTCAATAAAAGTATTTATTATTTCTTTTACTTTGTATTCATTTGATATCATATGCAATATTTTTATGACAATTTTATTTAATAATTTATGAAAATTTAGACAAATATGAGGTTCAGTATATCTTTAAAAGAATTGTGTACCTTAATATGCTGAAAATAATATTCTGACTTTATGGTAGAGATACTCTTATAGTTAGATTACTTTATATTGATCGAGACAGAGACACCATGCGCGGATCCAGAAAATTTTCCAGGGGGGGGGGGGGGCGGGGGGGGGGTTGGGGTTGTCGGGGGGGGGGGGGGTGGGGCGGGGGGGGGGGGGGGGGGGGGTCTCCGATGCATATTTGCGATGATTTACTATGTAAATTTAATATATTTCCATTTTCCAGGGGGGTTCTGACCCCTCAACTAGATCCGCGCATGGACAGCATTCATAACAATATCAAATTACATATTTAATAAGCAGGTTTAAAGCAGGCACGTAGCATAAGATGGGGCTTTTTCTTGCCAAAAACATTTCTAAAATTTACATATAAAGAAACGAATAATCATGCATGAGTTGCCCCCCAACTGTTTTGAGAGTATGTAAAGAAATTGAATTTTTTGGATGAGTCTGTCCCCTTTCAAAAACGATCCTACGTAGATCTGGCTTCTTATTTTCTTTTCTTTAGCCTATTATCTATACACTTAAATTAGTCTGAAGTTATACGAGGAATACATTTATAGAAAACCAGCCCCCACCCCAGACCTTAGATCCGCGCATGTGGCTATCTGATTCTGTTCTGGTGCATTGAGGAATTCATCACTCCATTCTGTTTAAACTGAACAAAAAATAATAAATTGGTAATATTCATGTCTAGTTTACGAATTGAAAGGTTCAAAAGGTTACTGAAATGTGCAGATAAGGAATAACCAACGATTAACAATGTAAATCTTTAAATTTTTCGCGCTTCACAACGCCAGATTATCTGCCCTTGATCCTGATCATCAGTGCGTTTGAAAATCGGCTAATTTGCATAAAATCATATATATCTGTCTAAAATTGCGAAAGTTCAACGATATCCCGTCAGTTTTAAGGATTATGTTTAACTTTTTTATTTTCATCAAATACCAGTGATTGTAAAAAGTGCCGGGAGCAAGTTGTAGCTTGAAAGGAAACATTTTTTGACACGTGAATTGACTCAGTTAACGACAAAATTTCTAAAACTTGAACGATCAATAGTAAAGTTAAGCATGTTGCTGGTACTGCTATAGTTGCTCCCATCACTTTTTAGATTAAGCAATTAATTTTCTTTTATGTGATAGAAACAACAATTTAATAGTTTATTCGTATATGGTTGAGCTTTTGCAACAAATGAAGTCATATATAGCTGCTCTATTTTTAGCGGATCACGTGATAAACAGCTGATGCGGTAACTGTGTTCCGGTGAAAAATGTATCGGTAGTAACATAATGATGTATAAACTTTATCATTGCCATATTTGGATGAGTTTGTACACTTTGTCTGAAATTAAGTCTGTTTTAGTGCATTTATTACATACGGAAATCCATGGGCGTCCTTAACCTAGCTGCGCTCTAAAAGATTTCCTAAATTTTTCTTTTCCAGATATCTCAATATATAACGGTGAAATATTTCTGAGCACTTGTAAAACAAAATGTTTTTTGGTGTTTGAAATGCCAGGAGTTTTTCATTTGATATCACAAAACGGGGCTGGCATTTCAAATAAAGAACTTAGAGAGGTTTGAGCTCGATAATGTATATATCTTAAATAATAAATATTTTGTTGCACATTTGGGAATATCTATTTCAGTTTTGTGGGGCTAAAAATTATAAAAGTTTAATTGGATGATACTTGATAAATGATTTAAGGGGCCAACATGTCAAAAATGTATATTCCATATTTTAAGAAGGGTAAATATTTAGGGAAAAAAAATACTAACATCTAGCGAAGCATCATTTTTTAAAAATATTATTTTATTTGAGAATAACGATTTACAGTGCTGATTTCGAGAAAGTTGACAAAACAATATATCATATCCTATATCCTATATCCTATATCCTGCATACTATCCTGTAAAACAGCTCTATCCTATCATATCGTATCCTAGCCTGTCTATATTAAGGAATAAGAGTTAATAATAACAAAATTTAAGATAATAGTACTTTTCTCTGCAAACTATCGACACATGTAATAAACAAAATGTCTGATTAATACTTTTAACCGAAATTGTTTAGAACGAGGTAACTTATCTGGGACTAAAATGGGTATCAAAACCCAGGTCGGGATGGGATTTTCGAAACAGAAAACCGGGTTTTTGATGATTACCTGGTGGTTTATAGCAAATTGCGTAATCAAATTGGATACCTATATGTTTTATCGTAGATATTTTGTTAAACTATTTATATATTTTACTAGAATTCCGAAAATAGATGTAAAGAATTAAAATTTTAACCAAATTTTATAAACCCGGGACGGACCAAAACCGGACACGTTTACCCGGGCCGAGCAATATATTTCCGAAATAGCGACGAAAACTATACATTACAGATGCGCACAGAAATCACAAAAAAATGATAACAAGCAAGAACTTACCATTAGATTTTGTTAAACTCATTACTGATTATACTTTTTTTGAGATTGAAAAAGTGAATTTTATTCAGCTAAATCTATACTATGGTTTTAATTGTAATTACTAATTATTTAATGATTATGTTTGCACCGCTAGCTTGAAATATGTTTTAATTTAAATCATAAAGTATAATTATTTGTAAACATGATATTACCATCGCTGGCTTGGTACACCGCCCGGTATTAAATGATGTTGCACTGTTACAAGCATGATAGCTGATATTCATTAACTTGGAAATTAAAGATTTGTCCCGAGTGAACGTGAACAGTTTTATTCCTCCCCAGGTTAATAAAATTTAGTCATAATTTTAACTATTGATAGTAATTGTCGGAATTGTCGTTATATTAAGTAGTAAATCTAAAATATCAACGATAAAACAAACAAGTGTGTACTTCAATCATTGCAATTAGGTGTAAATCACCAACATTTGTAACCCGGGTTTGCTACCTATTTTAGTCACCGTGAAAATAACAATTGGCAATAATTAATGAAAGACGTATTGTTAGATGATAAAAATCTAACCGAAGACAAGAAATGTTGTAATAAAGTAGTCCTGCAGATTTGGTGCAGAATAAATGAGTATTATTTAAGAATCGGCAGAACTCGGTTTTCAGTTTTAAAAATCCCGGCCCGGCCCGGGTTTTGCTACCCATTTTAGTTACACTCATGCAGGATAGGATAGGATTGGATAGGATTGAATAGAATAAAATTTAACTTAATTTTATAACATGTATTATGTATTCTCCATCCTATCCTATCCTTGTCAACTTTCATGATGGCAGCACTGTATGTAACTTTAAAATTATTTAGGATTGTTTATCCTGGTTTTAAATAAATCATACGAAAGACCTCCTCGTGACTCGCAACGAAATCGCAGTATAGTTTATATTATCATTTATTACTTACATGGTGTTTTTATGTATTATCCAATTTTGAGATATTCTTTCCACCGCATTCATTAAATACCAACACAGACTTACTCAAGAGGCTAAAATGCTAATTACATGTAAATATTGTTCGTGTTCTTCTGTGTTGGTTAGGTGCTATTGTCACTCATGATATAAATTGAAAGAACCAAAATTTGAGATCTACTTACACAACAAAATTGAATTTAAAACGTATGGAGTTTATGTCATGCAGCCAAAAAAACTGGACATACTCCACCTACCTTATATGATAACTTTAAACGTGTTGTTGCCATATGTTTACGTTCATACAAAAGAATATTAATTGCATCAAATATAGCATTACTTTCATTTTTTATGTTTACTATTGTCAAAAAGGAAAACCCTAAAAATTATCTTTTTAAGATTTATCCATGTGTCATATATCTGTGACTCATCTCTAAAATATAATTCAATAAGCTATACATTCATTGTTTTAGATTGCGTTTTTTTCTATAATTCAATAATTTAACGTTCTTTTTTTGTACATGTCACTAAAATTATGGTTGTGTATACATGTTTTAAATTGCAAATAGCACACTAAATGCAATGTAATTCATTTTCAATGATACATTTTAAGTTAATATGCTATCTTCAGAATCAATTTGTGATTTCTTTTAAGCTAATTTATGTTTTAATTGTCAGTATTTTTATAAAGTCGGTAAGATACGTGTTTCATTTTGGTTCCTTCTTCTCGACTAATAATCACGCATTTGCAATAAAATAACATTTCTTTTGGAATACAAAGCCATCATTTCCATAGACATTGCGTAAGAGGGTCAAACAGAATAACATTAGAAGGGTGACTTCATTTTGCTATTCAACTAATTATTCCGAGTCTACTTTAAATGAATCTTTATTCAATGTAGGGGTTAGTTTAAATGTAAAACAAGACATTGAGTTGATCAGTATATACTTTAACGTAGACCGTCGATTTTTTTTAAACAATATTTTATTATGCATCACATAAACGGATGGGATAGCAGGCATTGTATATATAAATCATCTCCGTAGAATAACTTGAGTATATAAATATTTTTTTTTGCTCTCTTATTCTAATATTAATTGTCTCTTTTGTATGACATCCGACAATCATGCATCTTGGTTCACATAACGACACATGTATTATTGAATACAATCATGTATCTTTTCAAGCATAATAACTAAATCTACAAACCGTAACTGATTTATTTACATCATTTTCTAGACTTACATATTTTAAATGATAAAAACCAACATTTAGTATATGACGATTTTCATCTTAAACTATGTCTGAATTATTGAAAGTCGAAGGGAGAGAAGTATATATATGAAAAAAAAACATGTTTACATTTTTTAGTATTTTTTTTTAATACCGTACAGAGTAAAACAATACACACCTCTTAATTTTAAAGTCAATATTATTTCTTATCATTCAGCTTGCCAATTTAGTACAAAACTACCTGATAATTTGATTCACATTTGTAAAAAATGATAGTACTGAAAAGGAATTCACTTTAAAAAAGTTATATAGCACTACATATCTTGAAAAATGTTTTATAAACACTATATATACAACTGATGTTAACAAAACACATTGTACAAATCCTGTTTTTAGAGTCAGTTGTTAGAGTCATACTATTTAAATTGTGTTTACCCAATTGAAACCTGTTAAAAAGGTTAGCACTGTAAAGAATAAAACGGGAAGAAGGGGATGTCATTTAATTGATTAATGCGCGACAAATTACCTTAAGTTTAATGTTCATACATTTGACATATATTTTGGTGATAGCATACTTTTGATGAAACATGAAAAATCCTAATTGTTCTGTTATGCAATTTATTATAACTTAATGTTGTCTATATCTGAATGTGTTAATAGATACATGTACACATCATACGTTTGGGTTTTCTATTGTATGTTAGGTGACTTAAGACCGATACAAAATATGTGGCTCCTGAAGTTTTCTAATAAGAAAATCCCTTAAAAAACATGTTTCATCGTTACAAGATACACAAGATCTAGTGAAGTATTTGCGACATAATTTAATATCAATGTGTTTCTTAAGAAAGAGGTTAAACGGTACTATGTGGACTGCATTTTGCATTTATAATATGTTTTGTTAATACAAGACTTTTTGAAGCTTCACGTAATGAAGCGCGCTAGCGCATCATGGAAAATATGCCAGCCAAGCAGTTGCTATTCATAACGCCATGTTCACTAAATAATCGTTGTTAATTACTTATATTTGCATTTTACCACTTGCAAATACCCTGTATTAGCCTAGACCTTGACATTTAGCTATTGCATCAAAAATTAACGTTCAGACTGTAATGTATTTTTTTAATTCACATAGATTTGTTAACAGAATCAATAATATGTTATAACAGTAATTCCTTAGAAATGTTTATATAAGACATGTTTTTAATACATCAATTTTAGGGAGTTGGAGAAAAACACATGATGTATTGTATAGTTGTTTAAATCTATAACGTCATGGAAAAGTATATGACGTCACACCTTTATGACGTCATAGTACGCCAACAGTAAGGTACATATATCATGGTATAGTTAGGATGAGTTATATTTCCTTATACATTGAATTTTGTACATAAAAATATAAACATTAAACACTTTCGTTTTATTTGGGTAAATTTTTATTATACAATAATAAATAACATTTGTAATTGATTAAGATTAAATATGAATAAAACTAAAATGCCTTGTATTGTATTTTAAACTTAAGATATTTTAAATTTAAAAATCATTTTTTTTTGTTATTAGAAATATACATACATATATGTATATGACTAAAAATTTTAATATTGTTGAGAATTCGCTATTTGAGGTCTGTGAGGCAATTGCGCATACAGGGAGAGCAATTGCGATTATTAAAAAAAATAAATGCAACTGCTCCGTGTAGGTTTATAGTGGGAAAGAACAATGGATATGCAAATATATTATGCTATTTTTAACATGATACAACAAGTAGACTTGTAATTTAATACATGACATCTCAATTCAAAATAAGACATGTATCGATGTAAAAACAAAAAGATAAGAGCAGCACAAACTCTATCTCCAGTCACTTTTACAAATGTGTTCGCATGTTATTCACCGACCAATTTTCTTCAAAGTAACCGACGCTGACATTTAAATTTATAACACTTTAGACATCAAACCTTTTTAGAAATTTAAATTATTTTCTTATTAACTGAAAATAGGTTTCATTTCCAAAGAAAATAGTCGTTGCCAACTAATATAGGCTGTAATTCGACTAGGATTAATGGTGGCTTCCTTTTTATAAAATATTCACGCTGTTGCTTAATTTATTTAAAGTGCTCTTTTTATTTTCGGACACTATGTGCTGGAAGTTTGTTTAAAATGCAGGAGTATGTAGAGTTTACAAATGAATGTACGGGACTTGTTCCATTTTTTAAATGTAGCAAATAAGGTGGTGCTAACTAAAATAAACATGTTAGCTTAATATGAGTGTTGGAATTGCGTTACGTAATGCATATGATTACACAGACATTAGAGCTGCAATATTGAATCGGGCAAGTAATATTTAATGTGAGATTTTAAGCGCGTGGGTATTCACAATGACAATTGAAAATGGATTTAACTGTACTGAGCTTTTTGATAAAATGCAAATGGTCTGATATTTTTTGTAAACACATACTGTACCAATTGGCTGGTGATGCATAAATTGCTTGTTATAAAGATAACTCAGTCTACCTCATTATGTAAATGGTACATTTATGACGAAGAAGATGTTATCTAAACATTCCTGACGGCCAAAATTTGTTGACATTTTGATTACAAGTTTTCCTTTCATAGAAATGATCGTCATATGGTACATGTATATCTTGTCAACATTATAAAATGTTATAAATGGTATGTACAATAGAGTACAGCATGCTTTAAATAAAATAACTCGCACACTTCTACTGTTTTACGAAATAAAAGAAAAGAATGAATTTACTTCAAGTAGAAATTACTTTAAGTAGAAATTCATACGCATAGAAAGAAAAACATGATTTAATTCATTCTGAAACTGTACATGTATACATGGTGTATCTAAAAAAACGCGTTAAAAATGTTCCTTATAGCTGAACATATAATTGCAAATTTATTTGAATCTCTCACTGTCTAGTTCACAAAGTAGTGCAAGGCCTGATGTTTGCGCAGATATTAAAATTTGCCGGATGCCTCATACAGTCAAAAATGTGATCAGCCAATGCCGATCACAAAAACACTGAAATCATGATATTTGCTGTATTCGAACAAATACTAATGACAAAATTGCGCATTTTTTTTTAATATTTTGTAGATATATTTATTTTTTTAATGTTCATAATGCTACCAAAAATTGTAAAAACATAACAAATTAACAACAATTTCCTTATAAAATATAACATGACGTATTATGTTAAAATTCAATGTCGGATTATTGATGTTTTAAATGGTTGTCTATCTTCCGTATCATTAGATTCAAAACATATCCCCTGGTTATTTGAAATACGTGTTGTAAGCTGATCTTTTTCTCTTTCAGTTGAATCATCTGTGCCTGGTGACGAGTATTCTACTGAAAAGAGGGATATAAATTGACACTGTATATATTTTGAACCTAAGAATATAATATACATTGTATCGTTATCTGTTCAAACACATACAAGCCTATGTTTTCTTACCAGATGGCGCACTATTCTCTTCAATATCTGGGCCTATTAAAAAAAAACCAACACGTATAGCTACATGGAAACCGGTTGTAGAAGTTAAAATTTAAGTTCTTCTTACAAATATACTGTTTTGATATTCATTAGGATAATGTATCATTCAACTTACGGTATATTTTTGAGCCGGACAAGTTCTTTCGCAATTTGTAAACAATAAGAGCGACAGTCAACAAAACAGGGGCTCCAACGATGACGCACACGACGATGATAATTCTGCATAAATTATTATAAATTTCAGTGATACAAATCTCTTTATTTTGATACATTAAAACAACCAAATTTACCAAAAAGACAACATGCACAATAATATAAATTCTTTACTGATGTTTCTTTAAATTGGTATTATACAGTATACACTTACAGAAGACTGAGGGTATTTTCTGAATTAGTGGGACGATAATTTAATCCTTGACTCAAAACTGTTGTTAAAGACGAGGTATTAGGTTCAAGAGATGTAGGGTCAACAACAGCTGGCTCAGTATTCCCTTGCGATTTATTATCTTCTTCGATTTTATGGGGTAACACTCTTGATCATTCTTTTAGAAATATATTTCAAAGAAAACTTGTTTTACAAATCTGATTTTTATTGCAATAATTTTAGTTATTGTTAACACTTAATTAAATCATAAACTTCTGATTTTTATCTACTAAAATTAAAATATATAGTTACTCACATTTATAAATCTCTGTTGACTGGTAATTTATCGGACATGCATCACATGTTCCCACTTTCCCCTTTCAAGCAAAAAGCAAATGTTAACTCAATTTTATTTTAGGTTAGATGTAATAGTTATACGTTTATTTATGACAAAAAATTAAGATTTTGCTTTCTCTATTTACCATCGATGTTCCACTGTGTTGCGCATACATGTACTTTAATCGTTTCATATCTCCAGGCATTTGTGACACAGTGGTGTTCAAATGAAGAACACGAGTTTGTGATGTGTTTACAGCCTTTCCTTTTAGCTGCTTTATTCCATTCCTTCGCTCTTTTTGGATATGACGTAAACTTTTCAGCGGATGTTAACGATTTTTTGCATTCATTATTAGCATTCACTAATATCTGCAATCGAAAGTTGTTGTTTCGTGTAGTAGTATATCTAAAATTCAAAATTTATACCAAAACGTATCCATCATACATGGGGTAATCTTAATCCAGTAATCGTATTCGATTGGAACAATTATTTTTTTTCAAGTAATCGACAGTAATCTGTAATCGAACAGAAAAGTATTCTTATGCCACCAGGAAACAGATGCTGTCCTGCTCATTTGCATGATGCGAGAACTTTGTGACTCTGTGGAGGGTTCGATCAAGAACACACCAGCCAGAATCCTAACTGCTTCTGTTGCCATCTTTTTCTGTAAAATGAAAACTGGACTCTCAGATGTCATTCTCTCAACTTTATTTCGAACATCCAAATCCAGCTTGAGGAGAGCAATTTCTGCTGTTAGGAAGACTTTGTTAATTAAGTTTGTACCAGAAATTTTGGTTTTACCCACATCTCATGAGAAGAGATCATCAACAAACACACCCGACCACTTGCCCAGACTTTGTTTGGAGGTATTGTCTACTATTTTTGTATTTATTTATTATTTTTGGTTTTTTTTGCAAGAATAGCACATATTTCACACCATAAAGATAATTTTATCAGTGAGAGATTGCCATATGTAGAATGTTAAAATGTCTGAAATATGTTTATACATGTGTGTGTATTCATGTGTAAATAAAAATTAAAAAAAGTCATCTTAGTTTTGGATTGAACATACATCTATGTAAACAAAAGTAACAATTTTCACTTTCAGCGACGGTCGTACAGCATCTATAAAGGGAGACCCCTCATAAAGCCAATGGTGGTAGTTACAACAACAGGGTATTTTGTATATATATTGGTCCCCTACTTAGCTGATAGAAGTAATAATAATGCATCCATCCTCAGTCACAATATCCACAGCAATGCTGAAAGTATCTGCTCCTGGCTTAGTGAAGATGATATATTCATCGTGGATAGGGGCTTCAGAGATGCACTGCCTTTGTTGGCTGATCTAGGGATACAGGCCGAAATGCCAAACATGTTGGAGGCTGGACAAAAGCAGATGTCAATTGAGGATGCCAATATGAGTCTGCTAGTGACAAAGGTATGTATCAGTAATATTTTTGTTTAAGTGCAATTAGGACATTTGTGAAATATTATACCACAGACAAATTGTTTACCTCTGGTACTCAGTCTCTAACAAAGCATACTAATTTAGCAAAGTCTATGTTAATATAAATCACAAATAATTAATGATGAGTTTATTTTTTGTCAGGTGCGGTGGGCTGTTCAGTCATCAAATGCTCGTATCAAGAGATGGAGATAACTGCACTGTGTTTTGCCAACCAATCAGATTCCGAACATAGGAGATTATGTTAGGATCGTGTGTGCAATGTCCAACAGATTCTCACCTCCATTGAGCCTCTGTACCATCAAAGATGAGGATGATGCAGAAGCTGCTAAAATGCTTCATCTGTCCAATCAAGTAAGAAATCAAATGCATATATTTGTCTTTTTGAAAATAATGAAGGTGTTTATTTAAACAGCAACCTGTTTTGAATACTAAAATTTATTTACTTACATTAATGCATTGTATAACATTTATTTTCAATGGATGCTGAACATTTTCTGAAACAGTTTGAAATGTCATTGAAATGGATTTTAAATCAGGTTAATCACTTGAAGACGTTTGTTGATGAGAAAGGACTGCAGAGGAAAATTGCTGCATGGAAATCAGCATCTTACTTTCGGAACATATCCACTGAGGTTATCTTCTAGATATATGCAGGAACATTTGGATGGTGAGGGTGACATTTACTTCCATGAAGAGGACAACACACTCCTCAGAGCAAAGAGCCAGAGTAGTTACATTTCGTCCAAGAAGTACCAACTTTGGATCCATTACAGTGAGAGTACAGTGGAATCTTGGTACTGCACGTGTAGAGCAGGAGCGAGAGTTGTCGGGATGTGCTCCCACATTGCAGCCGTTATTTGGTACCTTAGCAGTGCGAGGAATGGTAGTGATAAATCATTGAGTGTGAGAGATTTGTGCAAAAATGTCTTCAATGTAGCTGATATTCCAGCAAGTGTTGATGAATCTGATAGTGATAGTGGTGAAAGTTTGCTCGAAAAATGATTTTTATGAATGTACATGTATGTGTGTTCCAGTGCCATGTGTGATATCATTGTAATTTGATTAATTGTTAAAAGCATGTACTGGGATATCTTGGTGGTAGCTCAATCGTTTTTTAATAATAATAGTTGAGTGCGTTGTAACATGACTTGTAGTTAATACGAGGGTCAATCAAAAAATACGAAGACTTTTGCCATAGATATGTTATTTAACGTCATATTATAATTAAATTTAGTAGACATAATTTAGCAACTGTTTCAAACAATTTGAAATTTAAAAAGTTCATATATTCCTTCATTTCTAAGAATTATTTAGAATCTTATCCTGTAAAAATGAGGTCACGGCGCAAGGTCAAACTTTGTATTCCGTAAACAATAAACCATATTATGTTGAAAGTAATATCTCCATAAACTGGGCTTAAAACCAACTAAACTTGAAACCTAAAATTAAAAATTGATATGGTATTCTATGTACCAAATAATGACGGGATATATAGATTTGTTGAACAGGTATCAGTAACTAAAGACATATTCTTCTTTAAAATTGACTAAAAACATTGACGTCGCCGGACGTCACGGCGCAACGAAAAGTATAAACAGTATGGATCTAACGCGGAGAAAAGCCGATAAAAACTGTGAAAATGCTCAGTGGTGGAAAAAATAAGTCAAAAATTATTTTCACATTTGTGTTTAACTCTAACACATTTTGCGGGGGTTGTGGTAAATGTATTTTGAACATCAATCAGTACGAAAGAGAATAGAATATCTGTAAATATTTGATAAAAAAATAAACAACGTCATCTGACATTCAGGGATTGTCTTACTGTAAACGAAGAGACATGCGGTAGAAACTAAGAAAATTTCGAGGAACAAACTTATGATTTTCGAACAATTGGAAACAAATTAGATGTCAAGTGATATAGTGCCGATTTAAATTGTATGGTGAAAAGCACAACAGACTTAGGGTGATATAAAGATAGGATATTTCTATTAACTGTGCTTGCGTTATCTTGACGTTATGTTTTCAACGTTACCCTGCGCAGTGGTGACAAAACATGTTGATTTTAAAATCGGGTAACAAAAATACCTTTACATCAAATGGAATGAAACTTCGTATATCAATAAAATAAGTATTGTTGCATAAATTAATCTGTTGATAATGACTTTAATAAAAAATATATGGTAGACAGCCACATTGTCTTCGTATTTTTTCATTGACCCTCGTACATTTACCTTATTGATGTAATTATACATTTTTTGTTAAGATATTTAACTTGTTTCTTCAATAAACTAACTTTGATTCTGCCGACTTAATTAATTTGTCAAGCTTTTTGAATAAGGTTTATATTATTATGCCATATACATGTAATGATTGCATTAAATATTTGTCTTGAAGTAAGTAAGATGTGCAATGTAAAAAAAGTAAATGTACATATAATGCATAAGTATAACTATTGATGCATTCTTTGAATTACCTTCATATAATTAAAATTGTGCATTCTGAATTTTGATCTCAATTGTAAATATGATAATGTAACATCACGTATGGTGTAAAATGTTCAGAATTGATAACACTGTAAAAAACTATACAAAAGGAAACAAATGAGCTGATGTTTAAGTATTGAATCCTTATTTTTTGAAAGATATAGTCTCATAACTGCAACGGTGTGTGCATACAAATTGAATAACTGAATGACAATTTGTTTGCACACACCGTTGCAGTTATGAGACTATATCTTTCAAAAAATAAGGATTTAATGCTTATATTTACATTTTTTTTACCTTCTTGCCTTGTATGCAAATGTGAATTATACCTCAAAATTACCTGTATTATCCTATGGGTAAGTTGAAATTTATGAAAGAGCCACAGTAACAGCCACAAGCGTGATCTTTGATTTTCGCTTGTGACGTTGTATTTATCAGCGTTCAACGTTTGTGACGGCACAATTAAAACTCGTGATTTAACCTTTTAGTACCTTTTAGTACCTTGTCTGTGTTATGGTGCTATATCTGCATTAGCTTTACATGCAAAATGTATGTGGAATGTAAATATATTTTGTTACATGTACTTTAGAATCTAATTGATTGTTGTACTTGATATAACTATATGTGATATATAACGTTGCTACGGGACAAGTTTGGTAACCATGGAATCTGTTATTTATTCTATTATATCAAATATTTAGTACATTATTTAAAAGAGGTAACTTTTGAAAGAAAAATTATTGTGTTTGAAATAATTGTCATCAGTGGAAACATTCACATGTATCTATAAGCTTATGAATGATGATTTAATCTGTGGTTGCTATGGTAACCTTGGCAATTATTAAACTTGTTTAAAACTTTAGTGCAGATTTTTTTTCCTGAATATTATTGACAGGAAACCACCATTTATGAATGAGTTAAAGCTACACCAACTAATTTGAATTGAGCATGCAGTATGCCTTCATTACAATAATGCGGCTATTTATCAAAAATTGTGAGCTATTTTTAGAAACCTCCTTGACACCAAAAAATTGAGATAATTGAAAATTTTTAATTTCTTGAGAAAGGTATCCTCATGAAATTTTTTAAAGTATGAATAGAACAATTTTGGTCACATGACCGTTTTTGGTGGGTAGTGAACCAAGTTCTTTGGCTTTTTAAAAGAAAATATAACATTAATATTCTATATGCACAGAATATAATCACGATTGCAGAAAAAAGTCGATGATTATCAATTAAGAAATAAAAAGCATGTAAAAAAGTTCACCGGGATATAAACTTGGTTTGTCACATGATTTTTATCCTGTGAAGCCAGAAGGTTTGATCACGTGAGCAATAACACATTATAAACTGACGATTAGTAAAAAATAATGGAGGAGCATGTCGACAATTACATATTTTACTAAATAAAAGCATATGGGACGATAAAAGTGACAATAAAACAACAACATTATCACCGTCGCGTACTATAAATGTATGTTAAGCAAGACTTTTCCACGCTTTTTATCTTTAAAAAAAAATTAAAATGATCTTTTAATGTATCATATAAGATAATGACGATAATTACATTGTTCTTCTGGTGTTTTTTTTTAATATGAAAAACATATGTGTCGATAAAACTTACGACAATACAACATAATCACCAAATATATTCAAATGTAACTTTCAAAGACTGTCAACACTCTTTTAAGAAGGCTGGATGTTCGAAGCCTTTTTAAGACTGTATTAATCTTCTTAAAAAAAAGATATATATATATATATATACACATTTATGAGAAAATATTCAAATTTAAAGCAAGGGTGTTTGGAACTTTTCTATACAAATAAAAGTTTAAAGCTTTAAAATTTAAGGTAGATCTGATTGTTAATTTGTTGACCATCCAGCCTCCTTTAGAGAATTAAATTCATTTGGGTTTACTTACAAATGAAATGATCTGATTTGAAGAAATTTA
Source organism: Magallana hongkongensis (assembly GCA_016163765.1). Taxonomy (NCBI): domain Eukaryota; kingdom Metazoa; phylum Mollusca; class Bivalvia; order Ostreida; family Ostreidae; genus Magallana; species Magallana hongkongensis. The sequence continues at coordinate 27,935,762 of WFKH01011925.1, read as the reverse complement.
TCAGTTCTGTTTATATAATCTAACATTTTCGTTTTGTATCTCACATGTATATTTGCCGAATCTAAATATTAAACATAGGAAGAATAATTAACCCTTTGCTTCTACGAATTGCATTAAACATTTAATTAAGCTACTCGCAATTGAAAGCACTTAGTGGCTTTTTTACATTGCAACATCATAATTTACGGAAATATTGATAAAAAAAAACACTTCAGATTTTAGAGTTTTTGATTCTTAATTTAAACAGTGTGAAAGCAAATAGAAAATACTCAATGAAATTTTCTTAAAAATTTCGTATGTCAACCATAGTTTGTACTTTATTACAAATAAAAGTCACGCCTATCCCTTTTTCTGGATTTATGTCTTTTTGTAACCATCACTTTTTTGAAACATCTTAAAAGGAATACATGTACATTCTTCGGATTTATTTATTAACATTAACAAAATAAAAATTAGAAAGTATTAATGATTGTATAACCACTTATGATTTTGTACATCTACATTTTCAAAATTGAAAACGTGAATTTTCCGCCAACTTATGTGTTTAATTAGGATATTTTATCCAATACAACTGATCAAACTATGTCCGCCTACTTAAAAAAGCTGAAAAATTCGGTTTTGGGAACACAAATCAAAATGGAGATGTCTTCTTTACATATCTATTGATTATATTAGCGATTCAAACAACTTGATGTTGACCTCCACGATGTGTATTGCCTATTACTATATATTATATAATAACTGTAATGCAATCAATAACAGTCACTTGATTATCATCCTGTCTCCCCTTAATCAAAGAAAATGCTTCATCTTGAAAGCAGTGAAATTGTGAGAGTTGTGTGTTTTTGTATCCTGTTATAAAATCGCATACTTTATAACGATTCTATTGTTGTATTTTAAAGGTATTGAGCTGAACTTTATTTATTTTACAACGATTGATAAACAAGTTCTAAAACTTATATAAATGTCTTTCGTTAGCACGGGTGTTAGCGCGAGGGGGTCATTGATGTGGGAGGAAGCCGGAGTGCCCGGAGAAAACCAACGTGTCCAAGCGGGCGACCACCATACTCTTTCACATACAACCACTGTCGATCACGGGGATCGAAGTCGGGTCGCAGCGGTGATAACAAGGTGCATTGTCCACTACGCTACTTGGATAACTAGAAATTTTAAAGGTATATTATTGTCGTTATGTTATACCTGCATGGATAAGTATAAACCTATACTAAACAAGTAATATAGTGTTTTTAATAATAACATTTCACGTCAAATGCAAATGGTGATTGGTATACATGTAGGCGTTATAAATGTAAACTATTTAAATTACTAAATTCAGGATGCAGTTAAAAGTAATATTATCTATTTTGAACTTTTCAAAGGAGAGATGTTAAATATCAGAAAGTAATACATTTATGTCGTGTTCTAAAATCGAATTGCTACAAATTTATATATAATTTTATATAAATAAACTGAAGGACTGAAAAAATATGATTTGAAAAATAAAATTCTTAACAAAGCTGAAATATATTGATATCGGTATTTTCAAACGGTTTTTTTAGAACAGGGGAACAGTGCAGACTTAAAGGATGTTTAAGATACAAAAATATGCACTGCTGATGAAATAGTTATGTCCAACTACCCATTTCTTGTATAACATATCATTGATAAATGCTGCACTTCCTTGATAATCTATCAATTCATAGTAATCGTATCCGATCTGGATAAGATGCGGTATTCTCTGTAATTCTATAAAGTCATCATCATTTTAATCTACCATTTTTATAAGTTTTTGTTACGTACCCAGTCAATTGAATACATACAAATGCTAACTCTATATATTTTCATAAGATGATAGATAGATAGATAGATAGATAGATAGATAGATAGATAGATAGAT
>WFKH01011925.1:27911753-27929591 GCA_016163765.1 Magallana hongkongensis | reverse complement strand
TTTTTTTTCTATCATAGAACTGTATATAATGTCACACATAAGCTGATGTATCTGAGCACTGTAACAATTAATCCAACATATACACATGTATTTGTTATCTCAAAATTGTTTGTATACAAGGTACATGTACATCTGCTATGCATGGACACTTAACCGAGAAATGAATCAATATGTTTTTTTACATAAGGATAGACCATAACTCAAAACAAAAAACAATGATTCTGTAAAAAAAAAAAAAAACTTGAAAATACTTTTATGAATATCAGGGAACATATAAATACCCTAAGAATAGCATGTAAGTTTTACATTGGTTAATTAAAAAAAATATGCTGTTGAGGAAATGTATATGTTATTGTATGCATGTACATGTGGATCAGGTAGTGAATAATAATAACAAACCAGGTCAGTTTCAAGCTTGTGCCCCTTGAATATTATCTAGCCCCTATACAATCTGGTCTCAAGCGAGAAGCGACCGAGTCTGACCACCACATATGTTAGATTTTACTGGTTGGGGTTTATTATTAGATTATTATGAAGCATAACTGCACATATTTAATACATCAAATATATTAATCATATAATTTTAATGCAGTATATACAAATATGTACAAATCTTTCTGAATGTTTGAATTCATAAATAATTCCATGGAAGCCAATATGATACAATATTGTTTTATTAAAATAAAGTAAAGAAATCATAATGCATACATGCATTTGATGATTACATCATTCTACACTTGTGCACCATGGGACCCCACATGTTTACAGTCTATGCTATTATGGTGTGTATAAAGTAGTCCAATAAAAACTAAGACACACATTTACATTATACAGTATGTATATAGCAAAATAACAAATAAGAATTCGAAAAAGTGTTATAGATATCTACTGTAGGCACAGACCCAGCAAAATAAATTATATCATCTAAGATCCAAAAATTTACTGAAGTGCAAAACACGTGTAATCACCATGCAAACATGCATGCACTTTGTACAGCAATCTACAATTGTGTACCCTGGGAACCCCACCTCTTCCAAGTGCAATGTTTACAGTGTCTGGTGTGTAGTTCAATACACAAAAGAAATAAACTAATAAGAAATAAGAATTAAAAACAGCGATGGTGTGCAAAACAACACGTGTAGGTACACTGCATGGACTGAAAAGAGCAAATGTTTTAAAAGAAAAGCTCAACACGACATATCCCCTTTATTATCTCTCAAACTATGGTTGAGCTGCATTTTTCCACTCTCGGCGTCTTGCAGGCCATGCATCTTATGAAAATGTTGACACACCGCTGTCAGCTGTTCGCAACCAAAACAAGGCGAGTGAAACCGCTGTGCTGACGCGGATGGTAAGCAAACGACAATGCAATTTTAAGAAATAAACGCCTTTAGTCACAGATTTTCAATTCAATATTGTTTAAATAAAACTCAAAATGATTATTTAAAGCAATTAGTCGATAAATTTTAACAACGATCGCTTTACTATATCGAAATAAGGAAAAAGATGAAAACATGAATAATGGGCGGAGCTAACGTCATGAAAGGTCACGTGATATTCATGAGGTAAAATCTATGGGAGGCCTTAACCTAGCTTCGAGATTCTTTTTCTCCCAACTGGGGCCGTTTAACGTTAGTCGTATGGTGACACATTGTGATAAACGTAATCTTTTATTACTTTTGAAAATATTTTCAATTTTAAGATAAAAGTTTGGTTTTCCTACCCCTTCAAATCCCTGATTACGTAACATGCATGTATGATGAAAAAATATACTACATGTATAGATTATTTACTTTGAAATAAACATGTTTTTCTCCTCTGCAACACATAACAAGGTTTTCCAAAATAAGGAGCAGCTATGGATCAAACAATTAAGATTGTTTCTTGTCCCGGGCCCCTAATTTGTTTAAAGGATCCGCCCTTTTTTCTTTACTTTTTTATTGAAACTCTTTCACATGCATGGTGCACATGAGTAACCGTTTGGAACATTTAAGTTTATCATCACAAAATGTGTAGTTATAATACTTTGAAAAAAAAAAGAGTTTTTATTTACATGTAAATGGGAAAGGAAAAGAAAAAGACAGACAGACAGACCACCACATCAAATACAAACATAAAACGGCTACATAAATACATGTACACACTCAGGTGCTAAGGGACAGGATCCTCCCCAATCCGGTTTAGACCCCGGGGTAATTGACACTTTTTTTGATGGATATTCCTTACATGACATGTAAAAAACATGCCCTTTCCAAATATCAGAAAATTAAGGGAAAATAATCGGTTTATGTAAAAACACACCTCCCCCCACCTGCATATAAGAGGGTTGTCCCAAAATAGCGTAGAGAAGTGGCGTTATATAAATCCAGTTAATCGAAGACATAAGAAGATGAAACTTGTGCCACAAAGGGTTGAAGTAATTTTCTTTCAAATTATGTTTTGAAATAAAATATTTTTTTTTAATTTAATTAGTGAAATGAAAGCATGCTATAAATTCGAGATGCGGCGCAATGTCAAAAACAAAAAGTTCAAATCAACATACATGTAATGAAATGAAAATTGCGAGGAAAAGTGTTTCCGGAATGATAAAATCAAGTTAAAAATACATTTAAATTTGTTAATAATTCTATTATTCAACCAGAAAATGTTTTGGCTATAACAACACTTTTAAAGATTTTAAAGTGCGTTTTGTGACAAGTTGAGGTATTAACTCGTAATGAAATGACGACGTCAACGTTTAAGCCGCCGCAGCGGTAACTCATAAAATTTCGTAAAGACATTGAAACAAACCCTAAGCGGCTTTTGAAATAAATAAAACCAACAAAATCTCTTAGAAATGCATTTTGTGATTTAATAGTCTAACAACATTGAAAATATTCGGACGAGTATGATGACAAAAAGTGAAAAAAAGAAACCCCGACCGATAGAAATGGACGTCAAAATGTTGAACGACACATTTTGGTAAGACGGACGTTAGACAATAAGTAATACAGGGCAAGTTTGGAGTCGGCAGATCCTTTGTACTTAGAAAATATTTTGAAAAAAAATAGAAATTAATATTGAATGTGCACTTAGAGTACATGTTCAAAGACATTTTTTCCAAGACAATTTCTGATATAAAAAATAAATGCCATCGTAAACAATGTGGAGGGTTTAGCAGCAACGTAAAGACATGAAATTTTTGACGTCGCACATTGCGCCGCTTGGTAAAACATTGTGTTACTAATGATTCATTTTCTCAACAAATAAATACAGTAGAGATTTGAATTTTTCAGTATTGTCTGCCAAAGGTTCATTAAACAAAACATAGAAGACTAATGAAATTGCAAAGGACAGATTTAAAGTTATGTGTTCTGTCTACGCAATTTCGGGACAGCCCTCGTAAAGGAGGGAAAAGTATGCCTTTTGCTGATTAAAGTGTATTGAACTGAAAGCCATGCAAAATCAACAAGCAAAGTTGATCAAATGTATTGTTATGTATATCATAAATATCCAGATGTCATATTCATTATCAAATCATAATCATTCAACGCATCTGAACTTTTAGAAAATATATTTATCAGTTTTTGATTAAGTGTTTCAATATCTTTAATGAACATTAACTATCAAAGTGCTCAATTGACATGTCGCCTGATTTTAAATGGTTTTATTCTGAAAATGTACTTGAAAATAAAATCACTAATTAACGGTATAATGAAGTTTGAATATTGTAACACAATGAGTACCAGGTTACAAATTATTTTGTGCTATTAAGGTTTGCTATAATTAGAATACTAATTAGATATACACGGAAATTGTATAGTGAGAATGTTACATTGTTTTTTATAATCATGTACCATTGTATAATATTTTAACATGTCTATAGTTCGAATCAACTACACTGACGTTACATGCATTTAGATTTTTCCCTCTTGTCAAACTTCGAGTCTCTATTTTCACTTCACTATTTTTGAATAAACGATCTTGTACCTTTTTGTCACAAACTACTGCTGTCCATTTCACTTTTCTTTAATTCGGACCAAATACATGTTAAAGAGTTAAAGAATATCCAACTGTGTCACTGTATTATTTCATAGTGTAGTTAGTTGCACAAATATATGTTTAATGTACGAGACTGAATATACATGTATATAAGAAAAAAGTACAAAAGTAAACAAAAAAAAAAAAAAAAAAAAAACAAAACCCGGTTTCTTATAAACTTGTACAATTTATTAGTTTGAAAATGAATTCAAACAGAACCAAAATCTTATGATTAACTATGTTTTTTTTCAATATTTTACTTTAATAGATATTTAATTTCATGGATCAACTCAGCAAGAAACAAGATTTAAAAAAATGGTATTTAATGAATAATGGTAAAAGAACAGTTTTCGTTACATGGTTTAAAGTCGTTTTATATAATTTTGAATAAGAACAATTTAAAAGAACAGCGGCAAACCAGTTCTTTTTCTAAACTATTTGAAAAGACGGAGATCGCGTTTTTGTATTATATCAAAATCTCACAGACATATGAACAAAGTCATATACATTAGCATCATGAATATCTCATTATGCATTTATAAAATATTAAAGGATCCTACAACTAACGTTTTTGAAAAAAATAAAATTAAAGTAAATCAAATATTCAAAGACAACAAATACAACTCTTTTGTTTAGTAAATACAAACTTCATTTATAGCGAGATGGTTCAAAATATCAACTTGATTGCATAATTATTACGAAGCACTGAAACATATTTTTTTGTTTTTGTTTAAAATCTGTTTTGCTTTTCGAGATTATTAAAATGTACATTGTAAAAAACAAAACCTGGTTGATCTAGACTTCCATAAAAGCTCCGCGGGAACGCACAGCTACATGTACTTTTTACTTTCATATCACATAACTGACCTTCTTGGGACCAGTAATAATTAAATCAGGTGAATAATACAAAAGTCACCATACGGGTTCCAGGACCTCTTGTAAAAAAATTTACCTGAGTCATTTTGAAACGTTTCATTTTTATGCATTTTTAAAAAGATATAATATATTAAAAGCTACAGATCTGTTTTTACATTTCAAATACATACTATTTATTATAAGCTTTAACTGTTAAACAGGTGATCAATTGTTTCAAGTATATGTGTTAAAACAATTTAAAAATGATAGTTTATTAAGCTTTCATCGGGATTCACATGAATACTACCATATTTCTAATTATAAATGAGTGTTTTTTAAGGACGTTTGATGCACGGAAACTCTCATTCAACAACAGAATCGAAATGTCTGTTTAAACTTCATAATCAAAAATGAACAGCAAACTCGTTACATGTGTTTGCTTCTTCCTAATTGCGATACATGTATGCCCTGGAACCGGTAAACAAGGACTGTGTCCGGGGTAGGAGTTCCAAGTTTCACTGCTTATTGATTTTTTTTTTTTTTTTTGGGGGGGGGGGGTTTGTTTTGTTTTGTGTTATTTTATTTTTTTTTTTTTTTTTTTTTTTTTTTTTGGGGGGGGGAGGTTTGTTTTGTTTTGTGTTTTGGGTGGTTTTTTTTTTCTGTTTTTTTTTTTTTTGGAGGTGGGGGGTTAATTTGAATGGTTTGCATTTCATTTCATTTTATTTATTATGGCGTTTGATTCTTCTTGAATATATCTTGGTTAAACAAATACAAGACTTTTATTGTTTTATTTCCATTTGTTTACCTCAAAACTGATAGCAGAACTTACACTGTTCGCACAAATGGCCCCAAAAAGACAGTCAGGTTATAATATTTTTTTCTGCGTTCGTTTGTATCGTATGACTTACTGTTCCTTTCATTGTTGTCTTTATTTACTACACACTATTAATTTTTACTAATTTATTTCATACAGTCATTGATTATCTATTGTATCCAAAAAAAAAAACTGCCTTTAACATATGCTCACACTTGAATCACAATTTTATAAAGTTATCATCCATTTTTATAATCCCTTGTTTGTTGTTTTTTTTATAACCGGTAATGTATAATATTTTGTTGACAGTATCTAGTTTGCAAATTTAGTTAAAAACATGATTCCACTTCATTGTCATCGGTCATTTGTTCTAGATTTAATTGTTGAGGCTTATTGTATTCAAGAAATTTTAATGGCTGTTGTCCATACACACACTGGGACCCAGACAGTCAACAATGTGTCGGTAAGTTTCTGTTTTTCTTTGTTCAGTTAACATGACATACTTGTACAACGATTTCAAAATACTTGTGTTTTACCGTGTCGTGTACATTATTTTGAAAAAAAGTGATTGACATTTCTCTATTGAATATCTATTTGAATTATTATATTATTTCAAGAAACATGTTCATAAATCAAACTCAGTTAATATACTGATTTCTGCAATTATCAAAAGCCTTTTTGCTAAAGGTAAATGGATATCAAAACGTAAAAACAATTTTAGTTTTTCTCTCAAATGTTTCGCGATTAAGAAACTTCTTCATATCGCTATCAAATGCTGGCTTTAAGGAATAAAAAATTATGAGGTGTTCATTTTGGAGTAGGTTTATTTAATCAATTCAAAACAAAACGGGTTAAGGTAGATTTAATGACGCCAGGATCATAATAATTGCCTCCTAATATTCATAAATAATTACTTTTTACCTATATTTATATGATTTAGACCACATGTACGGTAAAATATTTAATTACTGACAGTTTGGGCTATTATTTCGTATATAATCATGCAAGCTCAGCTTACGCTGCAACAGTACGCTTTTGCGTCTTTGACGTGTATAACATTTCAAGCATATTTTTATACCAATATTCAAAGAACTTTTAAAAAAACACTTTACATGTTAACAAGCGTTGTATTTTTGGGGCGTTGGACTCGGTCTCCCTTCCCCTGGCAAACAAACTTATAAACATTTCCTCAGCCACCTTCCCGTTCTCGTCTCGGAAAAAAAAATATTCTTGTTCTGCGCATATAAATATTGGAGCAAAATATCATTGTGCGAAACATCCCGTATTTTTATAAAGCTAGCCCCATGTTTTGTGTAAAGGGGAGCAGCAATTGTAGCAAACACGCTGTCGTTTGGCGACATAATGCTTTAATAAACCGCTTTATGTTTTGCGTAATCGAATTCACGTTTGTAGTAGAGATAGATATAATAAAGTTTAAGAAACCAATATCAATATAACAGAAGAAGAAGGAATTTATTATTGTTATTATTATTAAGCAAAACAATAAGAATTAAAAAATCAGAGTGAAATTAAATAAGCGTGGGTATGAAAACAATAAAGTAACATAAATGTTTAAAAATATTGAAAAATAAAGAAATAATCATAATAAGAATAAAAGCAAAATACTTTTGGCGGCAGTTGCCCAAGGATATGATTGATCGATTGTTGTCACGTGACCGTGCTATGAATTCTGTTATAAACCTTACTATGTTCAAAAAAAGAATGTTATGACTAAATGCAGGCATTTGCATGCGCGACATAATGACATCACAAAAGCGAAACCAACGCCTATACATAATACCAAATAGTTTACTTTTATGCTCTTAAAGAGTATTAGTTTTAAATTTATTATTATATAAAAGATATAAAGATATCGGTCAACGCATGGTTTTATAGACCTGATGAGAGTATATCAACCTCGATCGATATATTATCATCCGGTCTATAAAAGCATGTATTGACGTAATCAAAAGGCAACAATTGTATAATAACTTTTTTCCAGAAAACTGAATAGTCGCATTCTAAGGGAAAAACCCTTAAAATTAGAGTACTACAGTGGAAAACATTCACCGTTTTCGAAGTATATGTGATTTTTAAATTAATCTTAAATGAACTGTAGAGAGTTTTGAATTTCAGGTTAAAAACTAATCAGTTAAATTAAATTGAACCATCCGCATAATCTAAACTAACAACAAATCATTAGAATAAATGAATACCCACCATTCAAACATTAATTATGTAGATAATAGCATTTATGGCGACAATGGTGTTTTTGTATTATTAGTTATCGCTTTTGAACACTCGTGAGATACCCTATGTTGAACCCCAAGAAATCTAAGCCTCACCGATAGGTGCCCTGGAAATCTTATAAGGAACCGCATGGTTTCATTCTGATTACCATACACCGATCTAGGAACACGTATTTGCGCCGTATAAATTTTGTTTGCCAACGTCCTCCTCATCTTTTTCCATCATGTTATCTTATTATTTTCAGAACTATAATGTAATTAGAGTGTAATTTTGCTTTGAATTTTTTTTTAAGCTTTTCTTGTTTTTTTTTTTTTTTGGTGAATCATCAATACCATTGTCTGTTTCCGTGAGGTTAAGTTGCGTGAACGCTAATGGGTTTTGATTTGTTGATCATATGTTTGGCCATATTTGTCGCCATCATTTTGCCTTTTAAAAACTGTATGTCAAATGTAATAAAAAATTGAGTTTGGACTAGTCTGTACGAACGATGGATCATGTGACCTGTTATGTATGCGGGGAATCAGAATCCAGAAGTTTATATCTACCTCTTAGTTAGATTGTTTGGTATTTTGCTGATTTCCCCCTTTCTTTGTAAAGCAAATTTGTCGTTTACTTTTAATATTAAAAACATAGCTATCTTATAGAAGGCAACTTCAATATGGAACTGCTTTTTATATTAATTGTTTTAACTGATATCATGCTCATCTACTGAAAAGAGTGCGAAATTTATTTGACATTCAGAAGAACTCAAAAAATATTACTCTTGATTAATCAAATTTTGAAATATTTTAAAATGTACTCATTACTTTAAAAGAATGTCCAACTGGATATTTTTGGGAGAACTGCAGCAAAATTTGCCCCATTCCCACTTTTGGAAGAAGGTGTGGCCAAAGATGTTCTTGTGAGCAGCATTTCTGTGATTTCGTGAATGGGTGCACAGATTGCAAGTATTATTTTCACAGAGTCAAATTTACATAACTGTCTTACATTTTCTGTTAGATATAATATATCCTATTTGAAGAGTTTGCTTTTAGTAATAAAATTAAACATTGATAATGATTTCAGATTCACAAATTAGTACTTCAAATTTGTTTACTTAATAAAACCTGTTTCAAAAAAGTTACAGCAAAACAAAGAATACATGTAAATTGTAGTCGATATAAGACACATGTTTATAATTCAGGATACTGGTTAAGGTACCTCACTAAACCTTGAAAAAGTTCATCAAATCAGCAGAAAATTACTTGATTATGATAGAAAACATAATGGATAAGAAGTCTATATGTCAAATAGGCGAAAAATGTGTAATTTTGGATAAAAAATGATATTTTCAAAACTTTCATTCAGTAAACATGAACAAAAGCCCCAGGCGGATTCGAACTCATGATCTGCGGTTCACAAGCCCGATACTTGAACCACTGAGCTATGGCGATACACATCTGAATCGATTGATACAAACAGTTTAACAAAACATTTAAGGTAGTATGAGTGTGAGGATTTTTAACACAAAGTGGAATGAATGTTGCAATCAATGCTACGTCAGTTGAAGTGATTCAAAACATTAAATGATTAATTATGCTGTGCATTTATCTTAAGAGCATAAACATTTTCGATAAAAAATAAGAGTTAAAATGTTTGCATTGCCATCGAGTATGGCTTGTTTGTTTTACGACAACTGATTCGTTCCGGTTTACATAGAAACTAAAGCGCGTAATTTGAACTTCCCGAACTGACAGACGACTGTCACGACAGATCACGGGACGTGCCGCGGGCGGCTTTGACATCCACAGGTAGAAACGTTGCTACATAAATCAGTCAGAGGCAGGGGTGAATGCGGTGTCATCTGTATTTATAAAAACACCGATAAGTCATAATTTCGGCTTCAACGATCACGGAGGCTCAAAATCACATATCCCTAATCGATCTCAGACCTTGTGTACACTGTATATGTATCTCGCCATAATAAAAATGTTGTTGGAATTCATATAATAACAAGGAATCAGCTGGCCCAAAACCCGGCGCTAAGTGCAGTCATCCTTTTTAATACACGGCTGTGTTTGAAAAAAATGATAATAACAAACAAGCCTAGATCTTAGCACATTATGGGAAATACATACTAAGGTTTGTTCATACCTTTGAAATGCAGCTCTAGTTCTGCACCTTTCTAGAAAAGATAATGCTTTCTTCAAAGCTTACATCTGTTCTAAAATTCACGGTCTAATTTGTTTTGTTTAGGAATAACAGGTAAATATTTTGAGTATGAAATCATCTATCAGCGTCATTGTTTTAACTATGATTTCATCAACAAAGGTAAGTTAGTTCATGCTTTTCTTCGTCATTTTGTAATCATATAGTTATTGTTGAACAGTGTATGAAATCTGATCAGCAAGTGTTTTCAAATGCATATACATATTGGCATAACGGTGTAAACGGCATTGTATACTAGTTTACATTAAAAAAGAATAAGAAGTCAATGTTCAATTGAAGATATAAGTAAAAGCTGATAATGAATACCAGGAATAGGGAGCAAATATAAAATAGTACAGTCATGTCCAAAACAGCAAGGGAGTGGCATGAGGCAGCTGAAAAGAAGGGTTGTAGAAGCACAGCACACTCTTGTACTTCATTCGAATACCACTGTGTAATGAATGCGTGGATAAATGAAACGACTGAAGTAAGCTCACCAAGCCGGAGTATTGTTGGTAATAAACGAAAACATTATCATCTTAATATTTTTTGTCATGAATATACATATAATTATTACATCCTACTAAAATTAAAAATGAGTTGATGTTTGCTTTTGTTCCATGTGTAGGAATGTCATGTGCATAATATAACTTTTGTGGGAAAAGGATTTTAAAGGGCAAAGTTGGGACATGTAATGCATGTCCGACAACTTACTTGTCAACGGAGAGTTACAAATGTAAGTAAATATATTTGAGTTTTTTGGAGGGAAAAAGAGGTTTATGATTTTATTAAGTTTTAAAAAATAACTAGATTTATTGCAATAACAATCATATTTGTAAGATAAGGTTCCTTTGAAATATATTTTAAAAAAATAATATCCAGATAAAGAGTGTTACGTCATGAAATTGTAGAAGATACTATATTCACAAGAAACAACTGAGTCAGCTCTTTAATTAACTCTACAACTCCTTAAAACAATACACCGTCTTTAGCAACAGCTCTGAAGCAAGGATTAAGTTATCGTCATGCTAATTCAGAAAATGTCCAGTCTTTTGTAAGTATACACTGTATAATGTCAATGTAAAGAAACAACAGTAATTTACTTTTTTGATGTAAATTTTGTGTCTTTTGGTTAATTATAACGATATATCTTGTGTGTTAATTGGATCAGATTATATAGAAATATTTGTTATTGGAATTTATCATATTTCATGCAGAATTATCTGTGTTATATGCGTCGTCGTTGGAGTCTCTGCATAAGCTATTGTCGCACCCGTAGTTAACAAATCGCGGAGGAGGAATATGCCGTTAGTCAAATGATACATTATTCTACTGAATATAAAAAAAATATATATATATTTTAAGTAGAACGTTGAATTTAACTTCTACAACATGTAGTAATGAGTTTTCTTTATAGGACCAACTATTGAATAGAGCGCGATATGGTAAGCAAACCGTAGCTATATATGTGTTAGAACAAATATTGATACAATGTCTGTTATATCCTTATACATGTATTTTAAAAAAAAGAATCAATTTGAATCCCTCTTTTTAGAAGAATACTCGACATCAGCCACCAATGATTCATGAAGAAAAAGAATAGCTTACAACACATATTTCGAAAAACCAAAAACTATGCTATGAATTTAATGAAATCAAAGATAGAGAAACTTTTTAAAACATCAAAGAAGCTGACATGTAATTTTAACATATCATAATACCTTGTGTTACTATGATGAAATTGGTTTTATTAAATCTGTTATTTTTTATTGTTGATATACATACAATTGAGAAAAAACATATAAAATAAATGCTAGGCCTTGTCGTAAATATTCGTTTGAATACAGCAAATATGTTTGATGTATGCGTATGTTAAAAAAAAAATTGTCAACAGAACTTATACATGTAGTATGAAAACTAAATGTTTTTTTCATGAACATTAATTAGTATTTATTATATAAGTTCTATAACGAGGAAACTGTTTTCAAGTTAGCATTATATCATGCATTATTTCAGTATTTTATGATTCGCTTTGGCCAATCTTAGTAACTGTTACGTCCGTATCAGGAATCTGACAAAGTTTAATATATGCGCACTGATCACTTTCACTATTTTGTAAACTAGAAAATAAGAGCTTCATGTAAATATCTAATTACATATTTAGTATTTTGACGCATGTGTATTGAGAAACAAACATGTATACAGTTTCAAAATTAATTGGATAATGTTTTCTTTTTCAATTAAATTCTTTCAGAAGTACATTTCGCCTACTTAAAGTAAAGTTAATTCATTCTTTGCTATTTTGGCTAACACAAAAGTGCACGAGTTATACTATCTAAGGCATGTTTTTCTTTCGTATTTACGGTATTACATAAAAAAACAGTTTATGATACTGACAAGTGATATCATATTACGATAATTTCTATTATTGGACAACTTGCAATCAAAATGTCAACAAATGGTTAGGTGACTGTAATGTTTAGATAACGTGTTTCCTCGTCATAATTGCACCTTTTGCATAATAATTAAGCTGATGAGTTATCTTTAAAACAATTTAGACATAACCAACCAATTGGTAAAGTGTGTGTTTACCAAAAATTTTAGATCATTACAATTTTATCCAAAATTCAATTAATTCAATTATCCATTTTCAATTCTTATCGTGCATATCCCACGCGCTTAAAAGCTCTCTCATTTTATTATGACTTGCCCGATTCAATATTGCAGCTCTTATGTCTGTCTAATCCTACGCATTACATGAGGCAATTCTAAGACTAATATTAAGCTAGCGAGTTTTGGGAATTGTTTAGCGCCACTTTATTGGCTACATTTGACAATGGAAAAAGTCCCATAGATTATTCTGTAAACTGTACATACTCGTGCCTTTTAAACTTTTAAAAAATGGTGTCCAAAATGGAAAAGCACTTCAAATGAATTAAGCAACAGTACTAATATTTTATGAACATTTGAAGCCGCCATCAAGCTTAGAGGTATCACACCTTACGTTAGGAGACGAAGTTTTTTTTTCTTAAGAAATGATATCCGTTTTAAATTAATAAGAAAATTAATGATTTTCAAATTACTAGAAAAGTTTGATGCCCATAGTGTTATAATTTCAACTATCAGTGTCAGTTACTTTAAAGAATTTAGTCGGTAAAGACATGCTATTATTTTCTAAGACGGCCAGATATAAAGTTTGTGCTGCTCTTATCTAATTGTCTTACAATGGTAGATGTATTATTTTGTTTCGAGGTATTACCTATTACGCTACAAGTATACATGGTGTATCCTGTCATTAAATGGAACGACGTGTACTTCATATGCCAATGATGCGATTTAAAAGCATAATCGAGGGTATGTTAAGGCTCACGGTGTAGTACCTAAACGACTGCTGTTTGTAAAAATAACGCGGTCAATGTTGCTATTCGAAAATCATACGGCTACCAGCTGAAAAAATGGCCGAAAAAGTATTGTTCTTCGCATAACGAACAAAATGCTCTTTTATTCAAACACGTTAGCTTAGTAGAGTGGTTGACAGCCGTTACGGAACGAAACACACATTTTGACACAACGCAGTACAGTTAAGGCGGCCAATAAAAGTATCGGCGAATTTATGTGATGAAAACAAGTATACTTTAGTTCAACTGGCATGTTCTTTTTAAAATCAATTAAAGTCGCTCAAATGCAATATATTTCTGAAATATGTATATACCAGTACACTATTATATGTTCATAGTGGTCACGTGATATCGCAGTCGCATGGTACAAGCAGATATATTTGTGGTTTTGAGGTCATTTAAAAATTTCAATTTTGCAACGGCATAATCATGTCAAAATCCACAACTGAATTATAAAATAATTTGACGTTATATCGTAGATTTTGAAAAATGTTGAAAAACTTTTTCAGATAACATTATTTGTTATTAGAACCATAATTTATAATGCATATGTTGAATAATTTTAAAGGTCACAATGTTAATTTCATTAAAAATAAATAATTTGTAAGATTTTACAAGGATCTCAGAAGTTTTAAAATTAGATTGCACATTTCAAATTTACATGTAAAAGTTTGGCATGATCCGATAAGTGTATGCCCTTGCAATTGAATGATTTATTTAGGTACCCAGCTTTAAGATATCTGATATTTTATACAAAACTGAGGTTACCCCATTATACGATGCATAATTATAAAAAAAAAAATGAAAATAAGACTATAAAGGTAGCATTCTACTAATAATAATGTTGAACAAAATATTCATTTATAATTTTCCGTTAATCTATAACATTTATTTTTCTTCGCTAAATAAACTGCATGATAGCCTTCAATGACTATAGTTAATGTGTCATTTTGATGCATATGACGTCATATTTTGTAGTACAGCGAGAACGAACTGTCGCTTATTTTTCAGTGTGTACAATATAACGGACATCGAAATTGTAAGTTATAGCATTTATTGTTTTTAATTAAAAGTTTAGTATAAATTAATTTTGCTAATAAATGAATTAATAAGTACTTTCAAGGTTTGTAATATTCTGTGATGTCATATTGCACATTTCCCGTACCTTTTGACTGAACGGAATTTATTGAATTTTAATAAATACTTGGTCAGTTCAAAGTTAGACTACCATATAGTATCTTGTGCAAAAAAAACAAAACCCTGTGAGAACGGGGTGTACATTATAAACACAAAACGAACACCGTCGGGCCTTCGACCATAGATTGTGCATTTCGACAAAAATTATGATTTAAAATAACACCCGAGTACATTTACAGCACCGCACGGTTTCTGTACCCAATCATAGGAATTGGTCAAACGACTGTACTCACCGTTCAATTAACATGTCTGCCATTTCTTCGTCTGTTTTGGAGTTGGTCTTATGTTTCAGTGCCCTCCATCGTTCCACTGTAATGCCTATATATATTCTACTTTTTGCTAACTTCTTATCATACTCTCTCTTTCTTCTCTTCCCCTCAGACCCAGTTAGTGTCGCCTCCTCTCTTCACATTTTCCACACTTTTTTCCGCCATTATTTCCCCTTGTGTATGCAAATTTCACAGTCACGTGATCGGACTCGGCTTTTCTCGGAACTCAAAAATACGGGACGTATTTTGGAACTTTTTGAAGCAATATATACGTATTCGTTGCTTATATGACACAAATGTACGAGTGGTTTCTGTTTTATTTTGCTTAAGAAATATCGTTATCACCGTAAGTATTCATTTAAAAGAAATTAAAATTAGACTATATGTACCTTTAACTGTGCTGCGTAAAATATCAGTCTTTTTTTTTCTAGAAAGTAAAAAATTTACATTAAACTTAGCGAATAAATGTCGTTGATATGGGCACAGGTCCAAGCAAACTACTCTTTTGAATTTGATTGCGCATATTTAAAGACAATTCTAAGAAATTGAAGCGACAGGTTACTTAATATTAGTACTTTCTATAGAGTTTCCCATTTTAATCGTTTTTTTAAGAACTATACAGATTTTTACTTCAAAGAACTAATGTTACGGCTGCTATTTGACAACAACACCGGTTTCTATTGGAAATGTCCAGTTCCTAATTTTAATGGAGTTACGTCCCCGTTATCCATTGAATGATACAATTATGTTCAGTGTTTCTATATTCTATTGAATATATGATCTATAAATTATGCATCAATAGATTCCTATGCAATTAAAACTTACATGTACCACCTTAATTGCATGTATATATTTACTGTCATTGTCAGTAAGCACCTTGGTCAATATGTTCATAATTTAGTAAAGTTTACTTTTTATGAAAATAAATTCGTTCGGCAAGAAATAGGTTTAATATATGTTGATATTTGCATTCAGTGTAACGGATATCAATTTTTACTTATATTTTCTTTGTTGCCAAACTAAAACAAGAGTTTCTTTATTTCCATTTAAAGCTATTTATGTTCGAATAAAATGAAAAAAAATAAATGTATTCTTGAAGTGCTGTTTAGTTACCATGGTAACACTATGAAACTATTCATTTGGCCATGGAAAATGTTTAATAATTTATAAATTCACAATATTTTGTATGCGATATTTTATTCTCTTTAGCTGAAACTGCTGCAATCTCTTACAATTTGTGTTCAAAATAGCTTAAAATCTTATTTATTCTTCATTCTTATTCTTCTGTTACCATGGCAACTGGTCTCCATAGCAACTGTTTAAAGTGATCGTGCATCTTAATTCACCAAAGGGTATCAAAATATGAAATAAGAAAATCGGTGATTATGCATGGCCACCGAATTTTGATATTTTCATGGGGTTTTCATTCTGGTGACGAAATAGAACGAGTTCACACAGACTTTTGTAAAAGAATTTTGAAAGTTAAAAATTGTACGTCAAACCTCATAGTTCATTCATAGTTCGATCGGTCGTCTACCTTTGAGTATTATATGAAATTGCGCATCATTAAGTATTGGTTGAAATTGATTAAAACAGAAATTGTATATTACGCAATAAAATGAAGAAATGGTCTCACAGTTGATACTAAATACATGGTGTTTTAATGTCAGAGAACTACTAGTATCTCTGGGTATGCATACAGTCTGGATTTCACGGAGTGTGGCTAACACTAATGTTTTCTTAAAAATTGTAAAGCAGAAGCTGTCTGTAGCCCTTTTCACAAAAAATCTTACGATTAATTTTTATCGTAAGTGAAAACTTAAGTTTTTGTTCATTTTCACGAAAAATCTTACGAGATTCTTACGTGTAAAATTTGTCGTAACTTTACGAGAGCTTATACCCTCTCTTAAGTGTAAAAATAAAAACTTAAGTGCAAATATCTTGTCGTAAGATTATTAATTGACAACAAAAATGGCTGCCTTTTTTCTGCTTTTTGAAAACGATCGTGCATTGCGACGAGAACGTATTTTTCGGGACCGAATTAACCCACTAGATAGATATACGGACCTAGATTTGGTTGCACGATACCGTTTTCCTCGGCGAGAAATTCTTCTCTTGACTGATTTGGTAAATGATACTATACAGCATCCAACCTCTAGATCATGTGCGATTCCTGTTTATATCCAAGTAAGTTTATGATTTAAACTTCTTTTTTATCTCAATTTCATAGAGAGTTAACGGCTCGTAGTGAAATTGTACTGGCAATGTTTTCGGTCCTCTGTAATTTCGCCCCATGTGGCATTGGAAAGACAATTCATCAATATAAATAAACAGGCACCTGTCAGTATTGATCTATCACAACTTTATCAACTCCAAAATTATTATCATTTTACCTCACTACTAATAACAAAAATATAAGAAGCAGAAGAGTTTATTAATGTATTTTCTTTACTATATTCTCACCCTTATTTCTCAGCTTACAAATATATATTCCTACAAGTGTAGGCTAAGCACAGCCTTAAACTATCTATATCTCAAATGATAGCCTATGTTTCGATTATTAGGGAACAGGCAAAATTTATCACAATGTTGGGACCGGTTTAAAAAAAAATATTCATTAAAAAAATTGACATGTCCCATGGCTTTCACATTAAAAAAACCCCCATGTGTCCCATGCCATTAGGCTAAAAAAAAAGTTACTGTCCCATCAATATACATCTTCATATTCGTGAGATTTTTGCAACAAAAAGTACAATGTAAACAATTATTTTTATATACTACTTTTATAATACAGAGGGTTCCGCTTAATCTGATAGTCAATTTGTCAGAGAAAAATTATCAGATTAAC
>WFKH01011925.1:27880433-27900589 GCA_016163765.1 Magallana hongkongensis | reverse complement strand
GTGGCCCCACCCTACCACCGGGGACCATGATTTAAATAAACTTGAATCTACACTATCTGAAAATGCTTCCACTTAAATTTGAGCTTTTCTGGCCCAATAGTTTTTGAGAAGAAGATTTTTAAAGAGTTTCTCTATATATTCCTATGTAAAAATTCATCCCCCCATGGTGGCCCCACCCTACCCGCGGGGACCATGATTTAATTAAACAAACTTGAATCTACACTATCTGAGGATGCTTCCACTCCAATTTGAGCTTCTCTGGCCTAATAGTTTTTGAGAAGAAGATTTTTAAAGATTGTCTCTATATATTCCTTTGTAAAAATTCATCCCCCCCCCATTGTGGCCCCACCCTACCCCCGGGGACCATGACTTGAACAAACTTGAATCTACACTACCTAGGATGCTTCCATACAAGTTACAGAATTTCTGGTCTAATAGATTTTGAGAAGATTTTTGAAAAATACCTACAAATTTTAAATAATTCTAAATTATCTCCCCTTTAAAGAGGGTGTGGTCCTTCATTTGAACAAACTTGAATCCCCTTTACCCAGTGATGCTTTGTGCCAAGTTTGGTTGAAATCTGCCCAGTGGTTCTGGAGAAGAAAATGAAAATATGAAAAGTTTACAACGACAACAACACCGACGCCGACGCCAACGCCAACGACGACAGACAACGGACAAATTTTGATCAGAAACGCTCACTTGAGCTTCCAGCTCAGGTGAGCTAAAACCCTGGAGAAAATGTTTATCAATTCATATATATATAAATATATTTATGAACTATTACCCAATAGGACACTGGCAATATGCATGCTGTATATGTGGTCTGCCAGTGTTTGGTGTTGACATGCAGATATACACTTGATATTGATGCTTCTTCATAGATGCTTGGCATGTTGCCCTCACATATATTATAGATGAATTGATCTAAATAAAAATATAAAATGTATTATATATTATGAACAATTAAAACAAAATAATATCAGCAGAGACATGTATGTCTCTGATATCAGCGAACAAAAATACATACATTTGTAAAGTAGATTTTTCTACATGCATTAATCTGATAATGCTTTTATCTGATCATTTTAAAAAAATAATACTAATAATATTAAGGTGTGTTCTTTACAAAATACAAAATGTAATTAAAAATTCTACCTTTGACACTCTGATATCTTGGGCGTCACCAGCTTCGAAGTGTTTAATGGATTTGTTTAAGTCCTTGAATTTTTTCACAGCAATATCATGTGAAGTAGGTCTTTCAATGATAAAACTGTAAATATCACTGAAAGTTAATGTTGGAATATAACTCTGGTCCAAACAGTCATAGGTTACGGCGTGAAAAGGTGGCAAACTGTCCTGAAAGGTTAGGGTCAATGATCCTTCAGCCGAAGCTTGTTGGATGATCGGCGTCAAAACAGAAGTTGGCGTTTGACATAAAAGTAAT
This sequence comes from Magallana hongkongensis, assembly GCA_016163765.1. Classification (NCBI taxonomy): domain Eukaryota; kingdom Metazoa; phylum Mollusca; class Bivalvia; order Ostreida; family Ostreidae; genus Magallana; species Magallana hongkongensis. The sequence goes on along the minus strand of WFKH01011925.1, from coordinate 27,899,142 downwards.
TCTTGTATGAGATCTTCTTTTTTCTTCTTAAATATATCGATTCCGTGCTCTGTGGCTAAATTTCTCAACGAACTTATTTTCAGTTTCTTCAAACTCTCCCGCTTTGCCATACTGAGCTGTGTTACTAATGTAAACAACAGCTATGGAATGCGGATATAAATAGTTGCCGTCCGGAAGCGTTTACGCGCATGTGCAAGATTTATCGCAAAAAGGCTTATTGTTTACTGTTAGCGCTTTCAGACATGTCGGCTCTTCAGACAGTTATACAAAATTAAAAACGTTGTTTGTAACGTCGTGTTTTTAAAGTTCATTATGACGTCACAATGTACATCATTTAAAATATTTCCATTTTACAAAATAAGGACTTCAAATGAAATCGCCCGAACTACAAAAGAGGACTATTTTATTAAAACATTTAGGCCGAAACTTAATCGAAAATAGATTTATCATATATATGTATTTTATTATATGTCTATGCATTGCTTACATTTTATGCCTAACTGCATTGATAAAGTTCACGCCATCGCTACTTGATGTACATTGTGACGTCATAATGAACTTTAAAAACACGACGTCATTGACCACGTTACAACAACGTTTTTAATTTTGTATAACTGTCTGAAGAGCCGACATAGCTGAAAGCGCTAACAGTAAACAATTTATTTAATTTGGACTGTCGCATTCTGTTTTATTTATTTAAGTATTTTTTGCTGTACCAAGGCTTTATCTATCTATCTATCTATCTATCTATCTATCTATCTATATATATATAGTTATACGTTTTCGTAGTTTTTGCCACCCACTCTCATACAGAAGCGCATCGGGGCCTACACGTGTTGTGTTTCAACTTAAAAATTGCCCTTTTTATTGTATTGTCAACATGTAAAGTATTTTGTCCTCTTATTTATGCAAATTAATTGATTTGTATCTTATGATTTCAATATTATTTATTCACCTTATTGAATTTTACCAGTTTTATTGCTATCTACGTTATCAACTTAAAAAAAAATATGAAGTTTGAAATGTTGATTGATGAATGTGAACTAATTATATTGAGATAGTTAGACAAAGAACAATAAATAAATGCTTTATAGCCATGTCGATATCAATATGTTTCATTTTTAGGGAAAATATGGCGAAAATATTCTCAAATGAACTTCGCGGGCGCGGGAGTTCTGAAGGTGACTTCACTGAATTCTGAATATAGCTGTAGACGGCACATGCAGAATGACATTGACAGTTTGATATAAATCAGAAACAAATAAAGGTAATTATTTTATAATAATTGCTATTAGTATAAGTATTGTAGTTAGAGGACTGCTGTGTGATCTATGTTAAAGCAGTTCGTTATGATCTTCTATGTTTGGGTTCCTCTCCAATTAACATTTGATATGAGTTTTGAGACAGATAAATGTAATTGAACATTTAAACTACATGAACCCCTTTACTTACACATATTATTTTAACCCCCCCCCACCACCACCACCACAACCCAAACAAAGAAAAAGAAAAAAATGTTTTATTTACCAAAGCGTCGAAACAACATATACAATAATTGTATTTGCTTTTAAATAATATTATGCAGGAACTGATAGCATGAGCTTCGCGTTTTCTCATCATCATGATTTGATTCGAGTCTTTTTACCACGCGAATAAAGAAAACACATCAAATCAATGAGAATGGTAATGAGAAAATGCAACACTCATGCAGTTAGTTCATGCATGATATTATTTGATATTGTTACATGTAGATTACACAGTATTTGAGAGGGTGGGCGATCATCCAGTAAAATTGCTTTGAGATCGTGTAATATCAATTTCAAAACCAAGACAGATGGGAGAAACATGTTTAGCCTCATCGATGAGAGACCGTTGTAACAACGTGATTATTGAATCATGATCATAATTTAGGGGTAGGACTGTTCATGTCTACCACCCTTAACTACGACTACAAATGCAGATAGTTTGATGTTTGACATTGAAAGAAATATCTGATATTTATAGTTTAAATTCCTTTATTGTGGATTGAATTTCATAGAGCCAATATTCGTAGATTGTTAATGGTTAATGGTAATATTTCGTGGAATTACTTGTATTATAAATAATAAAAATATTAATACTATTAATCATAATTCGTTGTAGATTTAATTTCATGGATGACGAAAATTAGCATTAACGAAATCCATGAAAATTGAGCATACACGAATTCCAATGATTCCACAAATGTCAGTCTACATGTGTATCCTACAGCTAGATTCAAAGTGAGATGACGAACCATCAGAACTCCCCCCCCCCCCCCCCCAAACAAAAAAAAAATCATTCAATAACAATATTTTTGCCATATTTTCCCAAGATATGAATACATATTTATGTCTATATACCTATAATGTATACAGTTAAATTGTTCTATGTCAACATTTCTTTCTCCATATAACTAAAACTCACTCTTAAATTATTATTTTTAACTCCGTATTTTGTTAAATCGATATAGCAGATAGCAAGAGAACTGATCAATTACAATAAGGTGATTTAAATTATGTTAACTCACCTCAATACAATGCAAAATGTTTGCATAAATAAAACGACATAATAGTTTATATGTTGATAAGACAATAAAAAGTATGACAATGTATAATTTATAACATAACAAGTTTAGGCCCCGAAACGCTTCCTTACTCTCATCTACTTGTCATCATAATATCTGACAAATCGACATAAAGTTCTAACAAGAAAAAATGATTATCTGACAACATAAATTCTAGATCTGACAAGTCGACTCATCGACATCGATTAAGGGAATAATTTATTTTTTCAGTATCATTATACTATCGCATCTGACAAGTCAGCATAAGTGCCAAACAAAAAAAGATAATCATCTGACAAGTCGACTCATAAATGATTAATGTTGATTTTTCAGATCTTTCCGTTGACTTGTCAGATCATTTTGTAGACTTGTCAAAATATGATGATAACTATAAAGCCGATGTTTTTGTATAATTTTTAAAGACACGTGAGCTAGTAGCAAGTCAGCATAGAGATCTGAAAAGACAGTATAAATAATTTGAGAAGTCTATATAACTATCTGACAAGTAGTATGTTAGTGGTATATTAAAATGTTAAATTTTGTATGTTAACTTGAAATATTTCCTTCATTGTAAACATAGTGAAAATGATAATAGAACGTGTAAAAAGTAAATTTCCAATTTATTTATCATTGTCGCAAAAATTGAAGTAACCACCTTTTTTTCTAAGTTAAAATTGCAAATTCGAAATTAAAACCGAATACATGTATAATAAATGAATACTTGCCATGTGTACACCCATGCATGAAGTTACACAAGTGTTTCTCACAAGAACACTGATGAGCACACCTTTTTCCAAATGTTGGATATTCACACAATTCGCTGCAATTCTCTTCAAGATATTCAGGCGAACATTCTTTAAAACAGAAAATATTTTAAAATAGGTGTTCAATTCCTTTCACATTGGTTCGAAAACGTTCTTTCCTTCATTGTTTTGACCACCCAACAATGAATATATTTTTTTTTAATTAAATCAATTATGTATATCAATCCTGTTCAATTAAGTGGAAGAACTTATCTGTAGGATTAGTTTTTACTGACCAACATAGTTAATAAAATTCACACCGTTAAGTATTTTTTTTTCAAACTGCGCAAATGTTTTGCTACGTATACCAATGCAGACTATTCTTTTTGATGTTGTATTGAAGGAAATGAAATGTTGGACATCCTTTTACAAACTAACAAGTTCAATCAATATAATTTCATTGATTAAATACTAAACGTGCTATATGGAAATGCATATGATTTTTTTCTATTGCATCTACATGTAATCGTAATGTTCAAAATATATTACCTTTAATAATTGCTGTTTATACATGTAATAATGAAGCAAATACCTTTCCGTTTAATATATTAGGGGCAAAAACATGTACACATTTCAATTAAACTATTCTTACAAATTAATCATATGCAGAAAAACATTTATTTTCAATGACAGTATATTTTGATATTTATTTGCTGTTTGTTTACGGTTTTTTGTAGCTAGAAACATGTTTCCATTACAAAATTAAGAACCATTCTCTGTAAGCATTTCAACTCTTTAAGCACGCATACACCGATTTTGCGGAAAGTTTCCAAAAATGTAGACTTTATCATTTTTTTAAATCACATGTCGATTTTTTTATCCTCTGACCAGTATCCATCGAATAAACCCAAACATGAGTTGCTATAAAATTGACCATTTTTTTTGCTGCAGTGTTATAAAACATGCGTTAAGCTCAACGTTTCACAAGAATAGAATTAAAAGTATTGAACCTCTGTCCATCTAATAATTCAAAATCATTATAGGAAAGCTATACCTTTAAAATTGTGAAATGATTAATTTAAAAATGGTTACATTTTTCAAACATAAAGTTTATCCTGTTGTTATTTTGTGTTGAGAGTTTAATAAAGAAACGATTAAAAAACATGTCAACAAGGTGGGTGTTTTTCTAAAATATTGGAGATTTTAGCCTTATGTTTGTGATGACCCATATATATGTCACTTATAATGAATCTTTATTAGAGTTTGCAGCATTGTTAAAGTTATATCGTGGTCGCGCCGACCAGGAAATACGGTGAGAATTAACATCTAATAAGTCATCTAAAATGCAACAAAACAAAGTAATTCGCGTGTGTTATATGTATGAACACATTAAACATAAACTACATTAAAAATTAGCCCTAAGTGCACATTTTAGTCAAATAGATCCAACAACGTTAAATATCATATAAACAACTGACTGATCGCGATGTGCTTGACGGTGTGACGTCATACTGTAAATTCCGACGCATAGTGTGTGTAGAAAGAGGCGGATCAACCAATTTTATAATATGGGAAAATGTATTTCATAAATAAACAGAGCATTGTTAAAGTTATTTCGTGGTCGCACCGACCAGAACATACGGGGAGAGTTAACACATAAAAAGTCATCTAAAATGCAACAAAACAGAGTAATTCGCGTTTGTTATCAGTATGAACACATTTAACATAAACTACATTAATAATTAGCCCTAAGTGCACCTTTTAGTCAAATAGATCCAACAACGTTAAATAGTCTATAAACAACTGACTGATTGGGATGTACGAGGGTCAATCAAAAAATACGAGGACAATGTGGCTGTCTACCATATGTTTTTTTCATTAAAGTCAAAACTAACAGATTAATTTATGCAACAATACTTATTTATTGATATACGAATTTTATTCCATTTGATGAAAAGGTATTTTTGTTACCCGATTTTAAAATCAACATGTTTTGTAACCACGGCGCAGGGTAACGTTGAAAATATATCGTCAAGATAACGCAAACACAGTTAATAGAAATATCCAATCTTTATATTACCCTGAGTCTTTTGTGCTTTTCACCATACAATTTAAATCGGCACTATATCACTTGACATCTAATTTGTTCACAATTGTTCGAAATCATAAGTTTGTTCCTCGAAGTTTTCTTATTTTTTACCGCATGTCTCATCGTTTACTGTAAATCCCTGAATGTCAGATGACGCTGTTTATTTTTTTTATCAAATAATTACAGATATTCTATTCCCTTTCGTACTAACTGATGTTCAAAATACATTTACCACAACCCCCACAAAATGTGTTAGAGTTAAACACAAATGTGAAAATAATTTTTGACTTACTTTTTCCACCACTGAGCAATTTTACAGTGTTTATCGGCTTTTTCCCGAGTTACATCCATACTGTTTATACTTTTCGTTGCGCCGTGACGTCCGGCGACGTCAATGTTTTTAGTCAATTTTAAAGAGGACTATATGTCTTTAGTTACTGATATTTGTTAAACAAATCTATATACTCTGTCATCATTTGGTACATTGATAAACATACCAATTCTTAATTTTAGGTTTTAATTTTAGTTGGTTTTTAGCCCAATTTATGGAGATGTTACTTTCAGCATAAAATGGTTTATTGTTTACTGAATGCAAAGTTTGACCTTGCGCCGTGACCTCATTTTTGCAGGATAAGATTCTAAATAATTCTTAGAAATGAAGGAATATATGAACTTTTTTACTTCAAATTGTTTGAAACAGTTGCTAAATTATGTCTACTAAATTTGGTTATAATATGACGTTAAATAACATAGCTTTGGCAAAAGTCTTCGTATTTTTTGATTGACCCTCGTACTTGACGATGTGACGTCATAATGTAAATTCCGACGCATAGTGTGTGTTGATTCATACCGAAAATGGTTACGATTGGCCTAATAGTTTTCAAAAAGAAGTTAAAAATGTAATATTGCAAACGCAGCATGAACGTCGCACGACGATGGACGAAGGTCAATTATAGCGATACTCAGTGACCTATGAAGATAATAAAAAAAACTTTAAGCATAAAATATGCAGATTATTTTTTTTTAAAGAATTAAAGTATTTAAATTTAAGTCTCTCAATTTTTAAAAATCAGAACTGACATTGCTTGAATAATTATATAAACAATTTTATTCATTTTAATTAGTATGTCATTGTTAAAAAATACGTAAAAAAAACTTACCAACACATTGCTTTTGGTTGGAATCCCATTGTGTGAAAGGACAGCAACCAAAAGGTAATCTTAAAAAAATATGTTCATACTTTTTTAAACAGTGACTAATCTGCGTTTGATAAAAACAAATGTCCCCTGAAAGCAGCCTTTTCAAACGACATGGTGTGGTGCAGATAACTTAAAACCGTTATTCTTGAATCATATTTAACCACTAACAAAGCGGATAACAGATTTAAAAACAAAAATGTTCGCGGCTATGTTAAGGCTGCCCGAATTGATGTGTAGAAAGTCACTTGTCTGAACTTCATACGATATGACGTCATAATCAACTTTGACGTCACGATCTACATTCCTTTCGATACTTCTCAGGGAATGTATCGTAACGAAATAAGTGAATTTTACTGAATATTATAAAACCGCGTGATTCCTTTACATAGAAGCTGTTTAAAATACTAGTAATACTAAATTTAATATTATCATTACTTCGTATAAAAAAAAATCGGCCGTTTTAAAGCCTCGTATAAGGTAAATGACTATTTATAAACTAATGGGTTTGGAGACTCGCCCTGCTAAGTGTAAGCTAATGAATGGAGATATTTTTATGCATGTAAAAAACAGCCTGGCGCAAGTGAAAGATCAATACAATCTTTGTATTTTTTGCGTGAAACTGGTAGAGAAAATAAGTACCAATGTGAATCATGCTGGGGGAAACCTACCAATTTACTCAATGGTGTGTAATGCAAGCTTAAAAAGTAAAAATGTGCCTAATTTCGATGATGGGGCGAAATGTTTTGACAATATTTCAAATAAACGAAATATTTATATGAACCCCCAGCAAGAACTGCAATATACATTACTTATCGAAGGATTATTAATAAAAATATATTTGATTTAATGTCATTTATCACTTGCGCCAATGCGATTTATAAAGATCATACGCTGTGTTAGGATACACACGTCACCTGCTTAAGAACAACATATGACGTCACAAAAATGCATCAAATATATTGTTGGATATCGCTGTTTATTAATGTAACAAAGATTTAAAGAAAATCGCCCGGTTAAAGTGTTTATTTGATAATAAAAACAGTATCGTTTTCCGATATAAATTTAGCTTCGGACAGCCTTAACATAGCTGCGTTTGACAGTTTACCATTAATTAAGTTTCTCATACATTTCGAAGACACTTGTTTAGGTGCGTTTTCTATGAACGTTAATTATCTGTATTGTGATTTTTAAACCAAATTTGAAGGTCCGTGTTGCTGTGCTTTGAATTTGTATTTCTTTCTATGGATTTTTGAGATGGTTGACTGTTTGTTATTGCCATTTTTTTTTTTTTCATTTACTGATAATTGAGTAGACTGAGTTTACTTTGTTAATTAAGCACAATATCTAACAAATTGAATTCATATTAATAATGGCATAATTATTCGGATTTGACTTAAGACTACCCAATAAGTTACTTAATTCTTTTTTTCAGATTGAGTAAAACGTAAATAAGAAAAATTAGAAATTAGTATGCAAAAAATCATATGATTTTAATTTTTTTTTTAAATATACAGCGATTTTTACTTTGCATCAAGATTTACGAAGCACCTGTACATATTTTCACAACGTCAGGTGGTGTCAAACACCTGAAAGGCAAATCTGTCACTCTTTTTCAAAGTAAACACCTTTCAGTTCCACACACTTTTCCAGTCATTTAACCCATTTATAAAATGCATGTCCATACCATTATTTTTCAAATTGTTGTATAATGTCTTTTGTGGCATATCGAAGATCATTTAGACTTAGTCCGAAAATCTCTGTTCTCGCAATCTTAACTTTAGATACGGAAAAAAGCAAAATGCATATGTGCATGATCCGGGCTGTATTAGAGTTGGTGTGCTCAAAATATTAGTTCTTCTATCTTAAAACATCTGATTCAAATTGTAAACCTTTGTTCGATAAAAATACAGTCATGTGGACCATTTCCGGTAGCATCTATGAACCTTTTGTTTCCATCGGATATGTTCCTGCTTGCAAACAAAATTTAATGAGGCCCGGTGCTCCAAGGTGTTAATTGCCGTTAACGTTTTTGATACAATTTCCATGCGGTGGTCGTCCATATTCGGCAATAAAATGGTAAAAATTTCTTCAATTTAATTGAACCTTTCACAAACTGACCTTAATAGGTAATGGTGACGTTATATAAAATATCGTTCAATTTTAACCTCTTAAACGATACTTTTTTTAATAAGGCAAAATGTGTACGAATTAAAAAAAAATATATATATAAAACAAACATGCTTCGTGAAGCATGTCTTATAATAATAATAATTAAGCTGTATATTTTTATGGTGCATTTAAGAAAACCAAATCTTTACATATTTCTCAGAACATCCGTCAAGTTTGAGTCTGAAAAGTTTCGCTGGTTTCATGCGAATGTTCCGCTCACAATCGAACTTGTCTGCAAACTTATCTAACAGCCTACGGTAATATGCATTTTATTGCAATCTCATAATTTCTTGCCTTTTTGACTAGCAGAAAAATGTCGAAAAGAGTGTACAATTTTGATTTAAGGGAAGACATGGCGATGATCACGTGACTTTTGTTGATCACATGACAGTTAGTATAGAACATAGTTACATAGTAAAATGGGGAAAAATGGAAGTAAAGATGTTAAAATCGTTTTTATAATATATAGATTAGATAGAGAAGACACCTCTATTCAAAATGATGCCCTAAAATCAAAACTTGTCACTTCTTTTGTTTATGTATGCTTACATATGCCTATCACATGTATCATGTAAAATCCCGTAATCAAAGTTATAGGTATTAGGTAAATTTGAATGTTTTTATCTTTAGTAGTATGTAGATGGACAAAATCATAAGTGGATAATATAATCATACATCTAATAATTATTGTTTTTATATTAATGATTAAATCCCCCAAAATTGTATCTCTTTTTTGATGTTTAAAATCAAAAACTGTAGCAACAAGTCATAATTCGAGAAATACGGGTAGGGGTGACTCCTATTGTATTATCTCTGTTGCATTCTAATAAAGTAATAATGCCATTTTTATATGTTAATGAGCAAATGCAAAGGTTAATATTTGAAGTTTCAAAGACAATTGAGTACTTTTTATGTAATATAAAATAATTTTCAAATTTTGAATTAAAATCTGCAAAAATTGAAGTGTTGACATTCAATATTTTTTGTAAAATTATGATCAATTTCTAGGTAAATAGGTCAATGTTGCAATTAATTTTAGAATTTACTTCTGTTTTTAAAATTATTGAATAAATTATTTGCAAAAAGTTTTAAACAAGTTATTTACTTAACAAATCATAATGCCAGAAAAAGGGGTACAAGTAAGTAATTCATGTCAAAATATATCCCTTGCAAGGCAAGAAAGTGGTCACGGTATAAATGTATGTTGTATATTACATATAAATGCTGTGATGTTCATGTATAAAAAAAAAAATACACTGCAGCGTCCTGATCCCTCTAAATACACTTACTATGCATTCCAGTTCCCTACTTTGCATGCGCAGCACTGTTAAGGTCTACTTTGTGGTCGCGCCGACCAGAAAGTATGAGAAATGTTAACAATGACATCACACAAAACAACAAGTCATCAAAAATGCCCCAAAATAAAGTAACTCCAGATTGCTATGGGTACGAACACATTAAACTACATTATAAATTACCCCTGCGTGCAACTTTGTAGTCAAAGTCCAACAACGTTAAATATAAACAACTGACTGATCGCGATGCACTTCTCGATGTGACGTCATGCTGTAAATGTTGACGCATATTATGTGTAGAGACAGGCGGATCAATCGATTTTTTAACATGGGAAAATGCATTTTATAAATGAACGGAGCATAATCTTAAAACAATTATTATACCATCAAATCCTATTTATTATGCTTGTTTTAATTCAGTATGTATTAATTTTTAGAGCGTGTATTATTTCTTTTCTAGAGTGTTTAATGTACAAGTTCGATGTGTTTGACATCGCGAAGTCTATCTAAATCCGCTTTTTACAAGGGAATACACTTAACAGATTATTAAGATCGTTTGGGTATAAATTAAGGTAATATTTAATTTATTATTTGCTTCGATGAAATCTATAGAATGAATTAATATATACGTAAAATATTAAGCGAAGGTCATATAAATTTCAACCGGAGCTCATTTATTTGATATTTATTCTAATAAAAGATGAACTCTATACATAGAAGCAGCACTTTTCAGAATCTACTAGATAAGTATAATTTAATAATCATTTAAATTTTTAATTCAAACAAGGGTATGCCCTTGCAACATTGAAATTTGTTTATGACCTCCATTCGGGAGAATCATCAACACATATCACGTGACTGACCATTCAGATGACTACACTAAGTGTCATAAAACGTGGCATTCATTATGCTGTTTCTCTCACTATCAAATTTATATCATGATAAAATAACATTACATAAATATTTTGTAAAAATAGATGCATCATTTTATGAACGTTTAAATCCGTTGATATTTTCATAGTAAGCCTTAACAGTGCTGCGTTACATTTCCCTACTTTGCATAACGTTTGGTAAAACTATGTTATTTTTTATTCAAAGGGTTTTATCACATTATGTATCACCATTTTTTTTTTGTTTTTTTTACATTTATACAAGAATAACAAAATTGTTTTACCTGTATAAATTAGACAATGAAAACATGAATATTGTAATAACCAAGTTACAATAGTTATATGTAAACGTTGGTTTTTTTACTTCACTGCAAACCTTGGCTGTTACAACAATCTTAAAATACCCTGCCTTCGAATACTTTCACAAACACAACACGATAATTTTTGTACATCCTCAATTATTAAATAAAATGTTACGTCAAGTTATACAGTTACAATGAATGCTCCATTCACTTTTTATAACAAATAATGAACTCACGATTCTCAAATTGAAACTGTAAACAATTGCTTACTCTAAACATCGTCCTTTTTTACCAGCTCCAGGGCAGAGAAACTGAAGAATCACAAGAGCGATGATGTGGAAAATAGTTATGATTGAATAGAGCATTTTTTATCATTCGATCCTGAAATATAATTTGTTTTTGTTTTGTTTAATGAAAGATTCACGATATATATGATTGGTTAAAAAAAAATGTAAATATAGATGTATCCTGGTGTTTATTTTTAACATGTTAGAAAATCTCTTCATTTTCGATAATGCTTGTAGCATAGCATTTTTTGAGAAAAAAATATTTAAATCATATATTCAACTAAATGAAGAACGATAAATATCATTTCATAAGATTAAAAAAATATGATTGCCCAGTATGATTAATCATACTGAGGAAGAGACAAAAATACTTTTAGGTACAAATTAGATAAAAAAGAAACCCTAATGACACGATTCGAGGACTAAGTATTAGGATAGAATCTTCGCGGGTATGATAAGGCAACTCTCAGCGATCGATCGAGTAAAAATTCCTCTGATCAATATGACGTCACAAACAGCATGATGTGATATTTTACTAAAGAAACCTGTCAATTTTAACTTTATCTCTGGTCCAAATTATGAAAACTACAAGCGTAAATTATCACTAGAAGTTCTTTTAACAGAATATATCTTCGATTTCTCTGTTTTACGTATCGTTAACATTGATGACGTCACAAGCATGTTTAATAGAGAGTATCAATGTCGAGAGACAAATGATCGGAATGCAGTGTAAACTATGCCGAAATAAAACTTATTTCAAACAGATACCCAAGCTTTAAATGAGTGTGAGTTACGATATAACCAGGATAATACAGGCATGGATATTTTGTTTTTTCAGCAAGTGTTATAACGTAAGCAGATAGACATGTATGTGGTTTGACCGGCTTTCCATTGTCAGTGTGTACAAAAAAGACAAAAGTGTAACACTACCCCGAATATTATTGAAAATGAATATGGCAAATATCAAAAGCACATGATCTTAAATAGTGCTGCTAGAATTTGTTGGTCTGTTGCTGTAAATGAAAACTATGTATTATTTTCAATGAAATTGAAAAAGTTAAGGGGGTTTCCGATAAAAAAAAATTGACAATATTTATTTTATACGATTAAAAATAGGATTCTAGCAGCAATATTTATAAACATGAACTTATTGCAGATCGAATTATTGTATCATACATTCAAATAAACTTCGGGGTAGTGTTACACATATTGTTATTATGTTAAGGTACAAAAATGATCTACTTTTAAATGTCACGTGATACCATGGCACGGCAGCTTCAACGATCGATTCGATTCCGACGTAAAAAAATAAATATAATACCTTGTTGAATACATTCATTTGATATTAATATTCAGTACTGTTTTCATAAAAATAAACAATTTTTAAAATGACCATAATATCGACGATCATTAAACTCTGAGTTGCTTAATAAATCGCGTTATTGCAAAGCAAAGACATGCAATGCTCGAAATTAACCTATTTTTTTTTAACAAAAGACTTGGAGTTTTTAAAATTCGTAGAAAAATTTATATTGATTTACAGTTTTATGTATCTTAAAGAAAAACGGCTCTAAGAACAATGAAAAAATGACAATAACATACCGTCAACCATCTCCAAAATCCAGAAAACAAAATACAAAGCAGAGCAACACGGACCTCCAAAAAGATAGAGGTAGGATCAGGTGCCTAGGAGGGGTGTGCATCCTCTGCTGACCGGTCACACCCGCTGTGTGCTATTTGTCGTAATCGGCAAAGAACGGAAAAGTCCGTAGACAATTAGGTGATTAACTATGGTCTAACAATTAGAATGAAAAACGTCAGTCAGCAGTGGAAGATTGTATTTGCTGACAAGGTCGTTTTATCGACCATAGAACTTACGAAAAGATGACTTCAAACGAGACTGTTGATAGTCCACTGTTATCAACTTGTTTGTAAGTAGCTTGCCTCGCCTTATAAACTGTTCATACGAAGAGCATGCCCTTGCGCATCGAGTTAACTAAGAGACAAAAACACCATAAGCAGGTGGTGAAGGTATATTGCTACACAAGTAAGGAAAGTTGACTATAGAAAAATTGATGTCATCGCGTTTATCATAAAGTTTTGTTGTTAGGTTACCATCAATGTCCATTTCCAGTAAAATATCTAAATATGAAACAGATGACGCATCTGTAGTATCTTTTATTTCAAGTTCTCTCGGATATATCGAGTCGACGTAAGTATGAAAATAACAATTGTTAATTGATAATACGTCGTCGATTTACCTGAATGTTGAGTTGAAGGTCACGGCGATTGATTTATTTTTTTTAAGTACAAGTTTTTGAATAAATTCTGCTTCATAAGAATATACAAAAAATAGGTTTGCTAACAATGGAGCACAATTCGTACCCATGGGAATTCCAACAGATTGTTGGAGGACTTGATTTCCAAAAACTAAATAGATGTTGTCCATCATGAACTCAAGCATCTTTTTAATGTCAACTTCACAGTACTTGTGTTTGCGATCAGAATTGTTTTTAACATAATAATTCTTTAAATTCTTTAAATTTCCAATGACAAGGTCAGCATTTTTACGACTTCCATTTTTATTGAAGAAACAACTGTCGATGATATCAAAAAGCCTAAATTTTAATTTGTCGTGAAGAATGGTTGTAAGAAGCGTTGAAAAATCGTACGTGTAAACTATGTAAAGATACAGGTTCAATATGTGAGGTTTTCGATATACATATAATAGATAATGTGAGAAGATAAAATAATAAAATTAAGTGGTATGCTAAAACGTCAGAACATATTATAAAAATTGATTTAAAAATAATAAATTATGTACAATAATTTTGCATTAAAAAAATGAATGTTAATAAAGTTAAGTCAAAACTTTTCTATCTTATTTCCCACAGATCTAAACGTTTAATACTTTGATAACACATTGAAGAAACAAACGGGCAAACATTTACTGTCTGACGTCCGAGGTTTAAATTGTAAATATGGAAGCGGTGCAGTAAGAGCCGTGCTACAATATTGCTAAAAATGTATCATTTGTCTTCCAAAACTTCCGCATTTACATCATTAATGTTCTTTTTTTAACAGCAATTAATGACACAAAACGATATATCCTGGTACATAAAGTTACAGAAACAAGTATAAGCCGTTTGTAGTATATAAATTTAATATTATAAGTACATTTTCAGGATAAAGCTTTTGTAAATCAATTGAAATGTATAGTAATATACGTACAATTAAAAGCAACGATCACGGTCTTGTAATTGAGCATTTAAAATTATATAATGTCCTAGGATGTATCGTTAATTATGATTAGCGGACATTAGCTATATTAGAATTGATTGTGAAAATTATCTAGTATTTTACGAAATATCAATTATATCAATTCGTTAATTTGTGCATTTATTTTGTAATCCATTGCAAATAAAAATTCACAATTGTGTCTTAGCAAAAAAGAAAGTTTTTTTTACTGATACGTCGGAGGAGGTTCGTCAAATAAACCTAAGCTAAAAGCACTTATTAATATATATATACTTAAGTATACATGTATTTATTTCCCTTCAATCAACCTACAAAATAGCAAAAACGTAGGCTAAGAAATCTTTGACGTCTCAATTGTTATTGGACGAGCGCAAACCATTTTCTACATTGTAACAATGATGTTTCTTAATTGAACAACAATTGCAATCACCTTTATTTGATGAATAATTTAAACAGAAACAATTTTTGTATCAAAAGGATGTCAGTATACCTGATTTTGAAGACCTCCCTTATTGGCCACCTTTTCTGAATTATTAAGCTCTACTTACTCGACAAATTATCTACCTCTTTCTTTTTTCTTTTTTTGTATCTCTCAAACCTTACAGATTTTGATATGTTTCGATGGGGATATTACATGTACGACTTGTAGATGCCTCAATTCAATACTCTCTCTCTCTCTCTCTCTCTCTCTCTCTCTATCTATCTCTCCGCTTTACAGGCGGTTCCAGGATATCGACACCTGGGCGGAGGTGTGAATAAATGCAACAATGGTTTGCAATTTACCCATTTGCAAGAAGTCATGAAGTCAGATGAAATATCCCAACAATTTTTTGGGATGTTTTGTTTTCTTACTTACCGATCTTTATCATTAAATATTTAAACGAACAGGAAATATACTACGCTAGTGATCAAAAACTGGATTTCATAACTTGTCATCTTTATATTATTAAAATAACTGTCAGGCATTACATATACATGTATTTCAAAGGAGGTTAATTTGCTACATGTAGGTAAATGTGTATTTTACATTGCGATTTACTTAGCTTCCATTGTCTGAACTACATTTATTATCCATTTGTCATTTTTCACATGTTTCAAATACATGCAGTTGTTTGTTTTAAAAAAATGTTGAAACTCTTATGTACATCAGTCGGAATCGGACGGTCGTCCCAATATCACCGATCTGAATGAAAATTTATCTCAGGTCTATGAGAAATTATGAAGCGCTAATTTGACTTTACTCAGTAAATTTCCATTTGGAGGACCACAACCCAATCGAGCCGGATCGATCGAGTTGTACAGTGGTCCTGATTGGTGGTGCTGCATGAAAAAAAAAATGACAATAACAAACCGTCAACCATCTCAAAATCCATAAAACGAAATACAAATTCAAAGCAGAGCAACACAAACCTCCAAGATAGAGGTAGGATCAGGTGTCATGGAGGAGTGAGCATCCTCTGCTGACCGGTCATACCCGCCGTGTGCTCTTTGTCGTAATCGGGAAAATAAAAACCGTAATTTTATGTCGGTAATCGTTCGAAATAGAACATTTCTGCTCTTGGCATTACTAGCAAATGTTCAGGAACGGATTATTGGTGCAGATACATGTACCGGGTGTACGATTCACGCCCATTCCGGTCAAACGAGTTTCCCTAAACTTCAACTCACATGTACCAGGACCAGCAACTTCAACATAGACTGACATGCAGTTCCATCCACAATCACTGTGGCAGTTTTCAGCGCCGGTGTGGTGTAGGTCGCTACGTATAGATGCACATATAAATGATGGCATTACAGCGCACGCAATGTGTTTAATGGACAGAAGGAACATAATGGCAGAAATGCTGTATGTAAAACCGAAAAAAAAAAGAAATCGAGATTTCGAGCGATTGACTTCGTGAAATTCTTTTACATGTATGCCAGATTTAAAAGCAATCGTAAAGAAGTTTCGAGAAACAATCGTGATCCTGATAATGAAAATCGTGCACTTGAATTGATTCTAAATGACCTTTTTTTGGTAAAGGATAGTATCCACCAAAAGAACCTATTAAAAAGGTTAATGTTTTCACAGCAGCAAAGAGTACTGAGCCTATGATTAACAGCAATTAAAACAAGAGAAGAGAAATTTGTGATTAAGAGGCCCCTTCTTCATCATTAAAACTAGATGATATCCTGCACAAGTGCGGGAATTACATGTATCATTTACACATTAATATGATGCAATTCTTAATATCTAGAACCATAATATTTAGTTCATTTTTGTATATATTACAGGGCGCTCTCTCCCGTACGTGACTAAATAAATACTGTTCCAACCTTGAGCTTAATCTCTTGTTGTTGGATTCAGCTTCATGAAACCTCCAACAAGCCAACACGCGTTTTAGTTTTCATACTTTTATCTATACTTTGCATGGAATATACTTTTACGTGAGTTTGGTATGCATCAGCACCGAAGGTCTGATTCGAAAAGGCAATCGTTTACAATTTAAAATCATATATAGTTAACAATGGAAATAACACAATGAAGGATTAACATAATAAGTACAGATGTAGGGAAATTAATTATCAAACACCTATTGAGTAACTCATGACATTTTAGAAGCAAGTACATAAAGAAAATAATGAGATGAAAGCTGTAGTGTCAACATAAACAGAAAGTCAACTAGAGACGAGCTCGTTGCAAAGCAACGAAGAGGTCTTCCGTTGCAGCTTCCTGTCGGAAAAGGATTGTCAATCAGTCTGATTAAAAGCACCCTCTTCTCCTTACAGGGTCTGACATGTATTGATAGGGGGTCATCTTCACCCGACCTAAAATTCTGACCAATCAGGGCTTTAGAAAACGTATTGGAATTTTTTAAATACAGACAGGCAAATTATTTCAATCCTGCTTTCTATGTAACCCCCAGACTGAGTATTGAAGAGTTGCACCTCTCATTAACAGATAAAGTCATGTATTTGGTAAATGAGATATATATTTAGGTTGTGTGCAAATAAAGAGGTCATGTGAAGATAAATTGTTATCGATACCTATCAGACCCTGATGAGTGTAAGCAGAAGGGTGGTGATTTTAATCAGACAAGATTGTCAATATGATAAAAGTAAGTTCAGAAAATCAAAAATAAACGATTACGCCTTCTCCAACCTGAGGGTGCGCTGTACGAGAGGTGCTCAGTGGGAGGGACAACTCTCCGTATAACGTTTGGCCATGCAAGCACTCAGCATCGTTTTTGCTTCGGGGAACAAATTTATCCGAAATGTATTAACAAGCCAATAAAAGAAAAAAATAATCTTCAAAATCTAATTCGTGGTAGTGGTAGGGGAGGCAGCTATAACTTATTTTGTTTAATATAATTTGTTTTCAATTTGCCATAAAAATGTATATTGCCTCTACTAAAATGTGTGTTGGGGGAGGGGGAACAATGCCCCAAAATTCAATTTCCTTTAAGTTAATTTAAGGTGAATTTTTGTTGCGAGAAAGGGGGAGAGTGCTCTCAGTGGACTAACTGGCGGTTCTGTGAGCAACCTCACAAATAATTTCTCCCCTCCCCACTAAGAAAAACAAAATCATAACTAAAGTATTTATCTATTAGAAAATAATGGATGCTTCTTTTTCTTATAGTGACACTGAACTTGCACATATGATCAAAGTTCAAGTCGGGACATATTTAAGTACATGTCACAAGCAATCTTTGTGTCAAATTTTAGCTTCTAATCATTTCCATGTATATTACATGTAGATATGACAGACAAGAAAGAAGCATTTATTTTTCAAACGACATTGAACTTGCACAACTGACCCTGGGTCAAGTTCATGACACATCCTCAAGTCATCAACAATCTTTAAAAGAAAAAGCAATATCCAATGTTTCTCCTTGAAAACAGTATAAAGCAGA
>WFKH01011925.1:27857986-27868982 GCA_016163765.1 Magallana hongkongensis | reverse complement strand
TTTTTTACACTTTTGTGTATATTTATGTGGTCATTTACAGAGCCTGTCTCCCCTACAAACCTTCATCACGAATTATCTTACTAGTACAACTTAATTAACACCAACCCCCAATTAGCTTATTAATTCGTTCGCGTTATCTCTCAGCACTTCTACGCAGCCGTCCGCTGCGTCGGACGGGATTTTTCTTTCTCGGGCTTATGATCTTTAATACAAAGATGTAGTTGCCACGTTCCTATCCGGTGTTTTATATATTATTTAGTTTTTAGTTTAGTGCTAGTTTTGTAGATGTTTTTCTCCTTACATATGTAGTTTTTACTTTGTTGTCCTGAAGAAGGGACGGGTTGTCCCGAAAATTTGACAATATTTTTCTTTATTGTTCGTGTCGTTGGTTATTTTTAGTGCTTTTTTATATCTCATCTTATAACCATGTATCTTTTGATCCGACACTATAGATAACAAGTGTTGTTGGTTTTTTTAGTGCTTCTTATATATATATATATAAGTGTATGCATTATACATTGAATCACTTGATTAAAGAAATAAAAACAACTCCAAATTGTCATCAAATTTTAAACTGATATTTAAAATTCTTACTGTTCACATGGTCCCTTTTTACCGACTCCCTGGCAAACAATAGTAAATATCACAATAAAGAAGATGTGACCACCTATAACAAATTTGCAGTTCATATTCAATCATTAGGTTCTAACAGAAATTGTCACTCTGGAGTTGTACAAAAGTTCCGTGAATTCAACTTCCTCGAAAATCAAAATATATAAATAGAAAGTTTGTGATGTTTGCTTAATTGTTATCAACAATAAACATACTTCTTTTTTTTAATTTTTGAATCATAATAGTATGATTGGAATTGCAGTTAAATTTAAAAAGTTATTTTATGTATTAAAGGTTACTAAAATAAGTTTTAAGCTTATAATTTAATTTATTTATCTTAAAAAGAATAAAAAAAACAACAACGTGTCAACATGACTAATGTGGAGTGAAAAGCAGAAAGAAAATTAACGTAATCCAAGTAAAATATTCTATATACTTGTCAATGTTCAAAATTGTACTCAAAATTGATATTAACTTTGATTTTATGAATATTAACTTTCGGAGATTATGTTGTTGAAATATTTGAAGTATTTATTGAAGTACAACAACTTAAAACATAGTTATTTATAGAACATTTGACCGCGAATTTGTGGTTTTTTTTTTTTTTTTTTTTTTTTTTTTTTTCCATAAAAACTTATGTCCTTGAATATCACTGAGACAACAAAACTAAAGTGTTCTTAGGGTAACACACTATATGTATTCATTAGATCTCGTATTTTTTAAACACAAATATATACTACTATGTTAAAATAAAAGACTCGAACTTTTGGCCTTTAATACCGATAAATCGGAAGCGTACTGTTTTTTGTTTTATATATTTTAAACATCATTTGCTCTTGAAGATTACCAATTTGTTTTTATTTTTTCTCAATTAAGCTTTGCTAATTAATTATCAACGAAAATTCCTCAAAAAAATCCGGATATCATCTGGATTTTTTTAATTTTACAATCTTGCGCGAGCGCATTACATTCACGCTAAATCACGGGAGGCTCTTTAGTTTATGTTTCCACAATATCACATTCGCATGGATAAAGTCAGAAGCGATAATACAAATACGTGTAAACTTTCATTTGAAATTTGCTATATATTCTGTTCATATATATTAATGATTTCTTATAAGAGAAATAATAAAATAACAAATAACAAATATATATCAACTTACTACGTACTTTTGTCTCCGTCATGGCAAAGAAATATTTGATTCCATGCAAAATATTCACATTATATTTCTTAGAAGAGTGTAGATAGAATGTTCTATTGTTAAAATGATAGATGTCCTAAGGACCCGTTTTAACGAGAGAATGTATTTCGTGTATTGTCTTTTTAGCAAAGAAAATACGGGAGATAACTCTAACACAGTGCATTTACCATAAAAAAATCCCGGGAGTCAATATGATGTGTAAAGCATGATGTGAAGCGAGTTAAAACCGTTGGTGAAAAAGTGTTGAATTCTTAAATAATATGAATAATTTTTTTACAAGAAAGGTATTTAAAGCCTTAAAAAGGTTTGTTATGATTAATTTGACTGTTATTTTCAATGCAACTTCCTCCGAAATTATTGTACTGTAGGCTTATAGCTTTGTTATGTAAAGGTCAACAATACGGTGTGTTGATATACCTATTTCGTTAATGTCCGTAAAGTAAATTCAAACAACAGTCTTATTTAACAGGAATAATAGGCTGTATGATAAAAAATGAAATCTGTTCTTAAATCATCACGTCAGTACAAAGTCAGCGTTGTAGTACATGTAGTTGTTTTTCTTTTTTATATGTGATTGTAATTTAATTCATTGTGAGAGCTTTTAATCATTATATATTCATATCATGTATTTCATTATTTTGTCATGAGAAAGGTATACATGTAGGATGCATTATCTTAATTTTTTTTACATTTTTTACATTTTTTAATAAAATATAATTGCCATTGGTACACAGTGTCTAAAAAGCAAACATTACCAACTTGAAGCACATAGGCGCCCCAGTGGTTGCGATCATGGTTGCAATGTAATTTCATTTTTGTTTTCTTTAATTCATTTCAAACAAATATTTAGTGGACCTAACGAGACTTTAAAAAGTGTAAAGTTGTGTCCTTTTCAATATGTAACTGGTCCGAATAAAAATCCTGAAATGAATAACAGCAGTTTGAGGAAAAATAGTACAAGATAATTTACTCTAAAATTGCGCAGTCAAAATAACGATTCACCATAATACAAGGGGTTAAAATTTAAAAGCTTTTTGACGTCAATGTAGTTAATTTAAACTACATATGGAAGTGGTATGTAAGTAGCATGGTACATGATAGCATATTTTTTATCATTATAACAATACTAAAAAGAGCAAACAGCTATATAATCTGCTACAAATTCGTTAACTAAATTTAGAATTCATACAAAATAGTTATTTCATAATTTAAGTACTTTTTTCAGGATAACTTCCTTTATATATAAATTATTATATTTGAGACAAGCTTATTGAAGCAATTTGGTGTTTTAAGTCCGTCCAACATATTAATTTAAAAAAAAAAAATATTTAATCTTAAACTGTTATTTTCTTTAAAAAAAAAATAAATAAATAAATAAATAAAATGCTTTGAATAATAATAATTTCAAAATGTTGATCTACAAATTTGCAAGTGGAACAAAAAAAGATTTCATATTAATAAAAAGAGATGAATCAGTAACCAAGGAATTAACATATAACTTAATCGAAAATCAAATTCATCCATTAAATGCTTTGTTTCTCAATACTTACAAGTGTTGATGCATATTACATGTATATATAAGATTATCCAATGCCGCTTATTGATTGTTAATTCTAAATCTGATCTATCCAATGGTTTGACATAGTTTTTTGTTTTACTTTGAAACGCTGTAAGCATAAA
This sequence comes from Magallana hongkongensis, assembly GCA_016163765.1. Lineage (NCBI taxonomy): Eukaryota > Metazoa > Mollusca > Bivalvia > Ostreida > Ostreidae > Magallana > Magallana hongkongensis. The sequence goes on along the minus strand of WFKH01011925.1, from coordinate 27,865,488 downwards.
GAAAATTGGATAAATAATTGTTACATACTATATGTAAAACAGTGTTAATATATCATAATGTTTAAAACATGCTTGTTGATTTTAAATATATTTAGCCCAATTCACATGCGTCACCCTAAGCAATATCAATGTAACTATTTAAAGATTGTATATTCATAACAATATATAAAAATAAATTATGAAACAAAACAGCATATGGGCCTCCTTTCTATAAACTCATGTGTAGGAGATTCAGTACGGATTGAAACACAAATTCATATCTTGTTTTTTCCCCAAATAGTAGATCTATATATATAGATTTTTCTTTAGTTGCTTTATTTCCTTTTTTTTTACAATTAGCGACATTACAACTACCGTTTAATGGCACCAACTAGGGAAAAAAGAATCGGCAACCCCTAAATCGATTTCCCCCCTGGCCAGATTTCTTAATGATACAGGGCTTTTGAACACTTTTGGGAAAAAATATGTTTGGAATGCAAATTGTTTTCATTTGACAACACATATAGAGGCTGGCATTTCATAAAAGACACACAGATATGTATACTATTTAATGTGTATATCTTAAACGACGACAATGTATGTTGGTGCTCATTTGAAAAGAGAACTACTGTTTAGGTTTTGTGAAGTTATCAATCATAAAATTTTAATTGGATATTACATAATAAAGGGTTAAAGGGCCAACATTATCAAAAATGTAAATTTTATATCTAAAACGGGAAAAAATTGAAAAAAAGAAAAGTTGAACTTCAAGAAAAGAATCATTCATTAAATACTAGTAGACTAATTGTTCTCGAACAATTAGAGGTCTTTCCACCTCATTATTTTTTATGTTTAGAATATTTGTGTTTCAATTTCATTAATGAAAAACTTTCTCTGCATTACTTCATAAAAAAGTGTCAAAAGATTAAGTATGCAATTTTTTTTTGGTTTGACCTTGACATTTGACATTTATGTCATTTTGACCGGCCAAGGTAGACGCTCTCATCCCAAGTGATTTGATGTATCTATTATTGTTGGTTCAAAAGTTGTTAGTGTTTTAAATGAATGTCCGAAACTTTCAGGGGCAATAACTGCTAGAAGGGGATCTCGGACCCTTTCGGTAAGAATAGATTGAAGGAGCCTCTAAGTGTACTAAAGACATTGGTAAAAGTTTCAAGTCTCTACCTCTAACGGTTTCTGAGGATAAGCGATAACAAGCATTTTGTACAATTGGGGTAATAACTCTATAACTGTTTCAAGGAAGGGACTGAAGGGTTGTATTTTGAAATGATTTAAGAAGTCCTACTACATCCATTAGAAGTTTTTTCAATACTTTCATAAACAAAAGAAATATGAAAATTCATTAATACACAGATTTTCAAATGACATTGACCTTTGACCTTATGTCATTTTAATCAGCCAAGAAAGACGCTTCCATCCCAAGTGGTCTGATGTCTCTACGAGGTAAAGTAACACAGTTGTAAGCGTTTTTATTGAATTTTTGAAACTTTCAGGGGCGATAACTGCTAGAAGGGGGCCTTGGGCCCTTTCGGTATGAATATATTGAAGGAGCCTTTAAGTGACCTTAACACATTAGTAAAAGTTTCAAGTATCTACCTCTAACGGTTTAGGAGTAGTAGCGATAACAAGCTTTTTATACACAAGGGCAATAACTTTGTAAGTTCTGGGAGTTATTAAGCAAAGGGTCATTTGGTACCATTACTTTTAATGGTCAATTACATAAAGAAAAAATTGTTTCAAAATCTCTAGAAATAAAAAAGCTGTCCCTGGAAAAAAAAGAGAAAAAAAAATATAACAATAAAAAACATAAAAATTACAAAAGGTCTTTCACCTGAAAGGTGAAAAGACCTAATTACTTGATTTGTGGTTACATGTTTAGGAATCTTTTAATTTTTTAGGATTTTATTTCCCTCGTTTCAAATTAATCATACAGAAACTTCCATGTGACTCGCAACAAGATCACATTTGGTTTATTATGACATTAAATACTTAATGGTGTTGTCAGGTTAATTTGGAGATTCTTTCAACCCCATTCATTAAATACCAACACAATACCAACAAAAACTAGCTCAAGGGTATAACATGTTAACTAAATATTTTGCATTTTCTTTTATGTTGGTTAGGTGCTATTGTCACTCATTATATAAATTGAAATAACCAAAATATGATATCTACCCACACAATAAAATTGAATGTGAAGCTTTTGTTGTTAAAGTCATGAAACCAAAAATTGCACTTACTCCACCTACCCTATCTGATAACTTTATACTTGTTGCTGCCTTATGCTGACGTTTTGCAAAAGAATAACTTTTGCATCAAATAGCAAATTCTTTTCCTTTTTTATGTCAAAAGGAAAAACCATTAAACTTATCTATTTCAGATTCATCTATGTGTTGTATGTGTGACTCATCTTTAAATAATTCAAAAGGCTCTACTTTCATTTATATCATTGAGTTCTTTATTTTATTAACTAAATTTTAACGTTAAGCTTAAGTTTTGAACATGTAATTAAAATGTATGGCTGTGTTTACATGATTTAAATTAAAAATGACAAATACAATGTCATTCTTTTAATGATACATTTAAAGTTAATACAGTATTTTTATAATCACTATGTGTTTAATAGCCCGTCACGTCACCACGATAAGCTATTTGCACGAGGAGCTATATACCGTCTGCTGCCAGCGAGTCAAGACACAAGAAGAATGTGATACGAGGCGACCGGCAAGTCCAGCTGTATACCTACAAATTATCGGTGAAAGTGACTTAGAAACTCTATAGAACTGTTTTAAAATCAGTATAATTGGTGCTAAGTTGCTATAAAAAAGACGTATTTTCATTTTGTTTGTTTCTTCTTTAACTAAAAAATCGCGCATTTGCTACATAAATACATTTCCTTTGGAAGACAAAGCCAGCATTTTCATAGACTTTGCGTATGAGGGTCAAGAAGAATCAATTTAGGAGACTCCGTTTGTGCAATCGTCAATCTCAAAGTGTTGTTATTTTAAGGGGATTTTTTCCATTAAAAAAACAAAGGTTTAAAAGATACAAAAACGAAAAAAAGTACATTTGTTTTGTTATAATACAATTTCGTTATGATTAAATTGGTTATTTTAATATAAAATCATATGTTAAAGTCATTTCATATATTAATAAATTTCATAGTAGCAGGAGCGAAGAGATCAAGCCCTATATTAAATGCGACAAGTTTACTTTATTTTATCTCACTTATTTTAAATCAACTTTTTCATGGGTGATGAAAACTTCAGAGCAAATCGAAAAAAAAAGAATTATTGTTGTTTACACCTGCTGGTTGAAAATTTGACAACACTGTATAAATCAAGAAAACTCTTAACACTTATGAGCATCAAATAAGAGTATATTTAGTAATTGCTGATTGGATGGAAAGGTGGATTGTGTTTTTATTCAGTACTTCGCATGCCATTTATTATGCACTTGAGGAATCAGATAAAGCCAACACGAATTTCAGCAATGGATGGTTTATTTGCAATCAATTCAAATAATCATTTGCATGAGTTTATATCGAAATACATCTATTACACTGGTGATTGTAGAAACAATCTGAAACAAAAATCGTTATTTTAAGTATTACAACATCAAACAGACAAATCATAATATATGATTTTACTACATAATTTCACTTTGGTTTTTCTGTATTTGAAACTTTTATCAATGAGGTAAACCAAACAAGATCGATAACATCACAAACAAAACCATTCACATACTATTATTTTTTGTTTAATGTGTTTCTTATAAAAGGTTTAACCGTATGATCTGTGACTGGTTTTGCATTTTATAATATATTTCATATACTGTATCGCATGCACAGCGTCTGTTTCCTGTTTTCAAGGACAATGAATGACAATATTAGAATGATGTGCAATTTAATGTTTGCTATATCGTCCTGTGTGTGAGAGTTTATTTTTCAGAAGAGATGTGGCTGTTTGTTTTTTAAACTTTAGCACACACTGTGTGAAGGTATGTTTTATGTGATTTTTTTCTGAAATGGGGGATGTGTCTAGTTTATGTTTGCGTAGTTTACAAAGTTAAACATTGCATATACTCAACTTGACACTTGTTGTGAGAAACTCTTGTTACACTTGACCATATAATATGAGTACAGTTTAAGTCATCTGATCACATCTATTTTACTATGAAAATTATGTACGTGTTAACATTGAAACTTTTTGTATGCAATTACTAGTAAGCGCTAACTATACACGGATTATATGTAATTTTGATCTCTGAAATCATTAATTAAATTTTTTTTTTGATGAGACAAAAAAAACACTTTTTTTTTATTTTTTTTTTTTTTTTTTTTTTTTTTTTTTTGCCTTAACAGAACATAAATATAACCTTGAATCATTGTTTGTGAGCTTTTCCTTTGATGTCAGCAATTCATTTTTTCTTGATACACAATATTTTTATGTGGTGTATCTGTGATAGATCACACTCTTTATTTTTTCTGATAGATCACACTTAAAAAAAAAAAAAAATAAAGAGTAGCAAAAACCTAATGAACCTAACAGTTTCTGTGAAATGTTTAAAGCAACTATAAAAATTATTACAAGAAAACTGTTTTTTTACTGCTTATACAGCCACTTTTGGCTCGAAATGAAATACACAATTATCAGAAACTCTAAATCCGGTGTTCGTCAAATGTCCTTAGACTGAATATCTGTATACTTTAGTTCTTTAGAAGAATTTAACCCGAATTCTCCACGAGTCCAGATTTTTTCCTCATCTTCCGGCATTATCGGATCAACTTGTCGCACTTTGGTACCAGCTGCCCCTTTGATAATAACTCCTTCATGCAAACGTCTAAAACTTTGCGGGAAACGGCAGAGAGGTCGTCATGTTCATCAAGAGAATTCATAATTTGAATGTTTTCATCTCGCAAATGACGCAGTAATCCGCACACAATGAGTAGAGGACGCGGGGGATATTCACTGCCACCCTGTTTATGTACCTCTAACACAAAGCGTCGTAACCATTAATTCAGCATCTTTGCATTCGTTTAGGATCTTCATCACGGAGATGCATACCAACAGATTGTGAATGTTCAAGTTTCCTAATTTACCTAAGAAATTCGGTTTCTACTGTATCTTAAGAATTGCGAGAGCATAAAATCACAATCGTCGTCCACGGCAGTCTGGCTTAAAAGGGCGAGGTAGATGGAACTTTCATAAAATGTAGTGCTCTAAACTTAAAGAATCACGTGCTCTTTATTCATTGGTCATATAAAATGGTACATAATAAAATTTCGATAGATCATGGATAACTCAGTGCATTGAAAACAATGATACAAAACATATAGAGTAACTTTTAATTCGTGCATCTTCAGATATCAGACTCGGGGGACAAGCCCCCTCGTCTGTTATCTGAAGATACACTCGTTAAAAAGTACTCTATATATTACTTAAAGTTTTGAAGAAGGACAGACACAATACCCTTTAAATGGTTTCCCACGCTCTAGCAGACAGTCTTAAATATTTCATTCATAAACTAGGAGTGTCGGATGACCTTGATTCAGTGCCAGGAAACTAAGCATTTAACAATGTGTACGACATCTGAACTAGCAGTTTATCTCTTGGCAGCTAAAGTGCAGTTTTCTTGATATCAATGTATTTCACGGTATACCCGTACCGATTGGACATACAACTTTCGTTTTCCTACAGTGGTTTTCTGACTGTTTATTTTTAATTTTTTTTTTCAAAGTTTGTTATAACTGTTCTTAATACAGGACTGATTAGTTAAAACAAATATGTATTTATTTCGAATTCGTACTAAAACAAAATACAAGTAATCGATTAATTATGTTATAGCAGTATCCTAGCTATGCAGCTTTCCATGTTTTATCTAAGATAAATTAATATTTAGGGTCCCTCGACACCCCGTGACTTGAACTTTTTTATAACAGTACATGTACGTCAAGACATGGCGATTCTAACTCACCGTGAAACTGGTCATGTCAACAAAATTGGGTGTTTATTTCTTTAGCGCAACGGGTATAGGCTCTTTCTACCAACTCGCAGGTCCTAATCTCCAAAATAGCATGAAACTTGAAAAGCAATAATTTTTAAAAGCTTTTTTTATCCCAAAATGGAATATTTTTTCCGTCACTTTAAGTGTTAAATGCTTGTATGGATTTCATATCTTTAGGAATATAAAAATGGACTTGTATTCCAAACTTTTCCAGAGAGTGTGGATGACCCGTAAGGAGTCTCGGGAGAAATTGATCCAAACATACGATTTTGTTTAGTTTTTCTCCGATGTAAGGACAACTTATGAGTAAACTATGAGTCAAATATAAACTTATGGAAATTGACATAATTGTTAATCTGGTAACCGCGCTCAAATTCTTTTTGTATCACCATATCATCCGCGCATTTTTATAGACTAGGACTATGAAGGATAAATGGGATTTTCTTAATTTCTTTGCAATGAAAGGGTAATATTTAAGTAAACATTTTGCAAATTGTAAACGAAATTGATCGCATACTCCAGTGGTTATATATGCTAACCACCCTCAAGGTTGATCGTATATACGTGTCTTTTAAGAAATTGTTATGAGATTAGCTGTGTACTTGAACTTAAACGCAGAAGACAGAAAATTTTAAACCCGCGACTGACCTTAAACGAATAAGCAAGGCAAGTCAGGTATTCAGTAATACTGTCCTTTTATCAGCACCCTTTTATCGCTTGAGAGACATGAATCAGACACCTTATCATAACAACTGAAAGAACCTGTAAACCAACAGTCACATTTGACTATAGCATATGGTAATTTTATAATGCAGTTGATATAAGTTTACTCTTTCATATAATATCCGCAACATTCAGTGTTCAGCAACATTTCTATAATTAAATTGTGATTCATTATCTGGTTTAGTCCGGGGTTCTTTTTAGTGGCTGTTGTTGTTTTTCAGATTTATTTCCAATGATCAATAAAGACCTGGTAGAAAACACAGGTTAATTAAACAAGGAATAAAAAAATCAAAGAATGAAAATTTGCAATAATCATTTCATTCTACAGTATTTTTTTAAAACTGTATATTTAACTTTAAAACAATTGATTTGTTTTGTGTTTGATATACTAGTAGAAAATTTCAACAAAACCATGTATCCTTATTTTGTACAAGAGAAATCTTGTTAAGTTAGAAAACGTAATTAGAAACGTACTCAATTAATTTAGTCATTGTATTGTTATATGTAATATATCACTGATCTATCACGCTAGTTTATACAATTTATCGGTTAGAGAGAAAGGAATGTAGACGATATACTTTACATGTTTTTATAATATAACATTTAATAGACTTTAGGATGTGTATTGTCACCTTTCTGTATCTTTTTAAAAATTCTTTTCTCTATGTAAGACAGTATCTTGTATCTCAAATCTCAAAGTTTCTATTTGATACATAGAATTGTTATCATCTTCCAAAGCGGATGTTATCGTAAGAGATAAGATCTTCTGTTGA
>WFKH01011925.1:27838072-27854404 GCA_016163765.1 Magallana hongkongensis | reverse complement strand
CATCTTCCAAAGCGGATGTTATCGTAAGAGATAAGATCTTCTGTTGAATAACTACACTATTTTTTTTAGAAAAACTCGCTGGCAACTGTATGACTCGTGTCGGGTGAAAATGTAAACAATTTTCTACTTTGAAGGCGTTTGGAACTTCAATTATTAAAATGAGAAAAAAATTTCAAGTTGTCATTTACAATAGTCCAACTGTTTGAGAAAGGGAAGTATAGCCTTACATATTCATCTGCTGGGCGATTTTTTTCTTATCTTATCTAACATGTGTTATTAAATTGGTTTGTCTGTTTGGTCAATTAAATATTAGCATGCCATTGAAAAAAATGCAGCACAAAGAAACGCAGGGAACATTTTGTATTCTTTTGTTGTTGGAGCATTGAAGGTAGATAATAAGTTGATACATGCATACCATATGATGAAAATGAATATTGAAACAAATTATGAATTTTGTTTAACATAATTACCGGAAACAAAGGTTAAATGTATCTAGGTATGAAACGTGCAGAATATTCATTGTACATGCATAGATGTCATACATTACATTATTCATGATTTTCATGGCAAATGCAAAAAAGGACAATGATTTTTACAAATATAATAATTATATTTTTTTGGATTGTTTTCATTTATTTGGGTTTCAATAATTCGTATAGAAATACCTATTTGTTCTTTATTGAACATCCGCAAAACCTATACGCGTTTGACAACAAATAGGTTTGCATTCTTGTTAACATCCTACAGTCTCGCCTAAAATTCAAATACTGTGATTGGGTAATACCAATAAACTGTACAAGTAATTGCATCAAAACAGAACGTCTTTTAAGGATACTAGTCTTTGTCATTGAGTACTAAAATACTAAAAGAATGAAATCAAAAGAATTCGATGAAATATTATGTTTAACCAAAGACCATAAAAAGTAATGTTTTTCTAAGTAAAATATACACTTGTTTTTAAAAAAAAAAAAAACCAGAATGCTTGTTTGTTTGGGCTAGTTTGAATTATTTGTCTACGTAGTCAAAAAATGTATACATAATTGTCAAGTAAAAGGAGAACACCTTGACCAGGTTTTATTTCATCTAACACGACCTCATGAGGTACACTGTCAAAATGGGAACGTCATACATCAAAACAGGATCAATCCCAGCAATTTAGTCAACCAAAATGGAAATGGAAAATTACTAAAATATGACGAAAAAATAAAGTTCTGCTACTTATTCACTTTTCCAAACGTTTCGAGATCCTTTTTTTGACTGAATGGCAAGAGTTCTTGGGCAATTATTTCAATACAGGTACATCGTACATGTACATGCATCCATTCTAGAGGAGGCAAGACGTTGATCATGCAGCTTGTATTGCTCACATGACAGTTAGTATATGTTTAAGAGTTTAGTTTTGTTTTTGCTCTGTTGGCAACTGTGTAGACTTAAAAATAAAATTTAGCTTAATTTTTTATATAATATTTGCTTACATGTACGACTATAGGCAATGATAGTCGGGTGACCATTACGGTTTGTGGGTCTCTTGTTATGATTTGACATGAAATGTCTATAATCCATTATATGAAATTGCAAGGAATGATGCGATTGGCTATAATGCTTGAAAGAAGCCCCGAATGTCATTTTCTATTTGACGTCTTAAATTTTAATGCTTCAGTTACTACATAATGTATCTATATAATAACCCAGTAACAATATTAGTTTAACATTTATTTTTACAATAATCGGTAGGGTACATCGGAAATGATTTTATTTTAAATATGACTTCATTTTTTTGCATTGGAATATTATTTGCGTCAATGAAAATTCCTCTTATTTATGTGAGAAAGTAGCACATACTGAACAAGCAATGGACAAATAAAAATATTTATAAAAGAACATTTCTCTGTTTTTAAGTGTCTTTTTGATACCACGATACTGAGTTTAACCAGCCAAACATATATAATCAGATGCAACGACATTTTTCCTTTATAAGTATATACTAGACTTTCAAAGCGCGTTTTTTTTTTCAGTCATTAAACAACTCAGATTTTTAAAAGGAATGTTAACCTTTAAAAATAAGAACAAAAGAAAACTGTGCATCGAATCATCCTTCATCACATGATGTTTTTTTTTTTTCAACTATATTATGAAATTACAATACATATAGTGTTTCTTTTTTGCAATGGATTTAAAAACAAATGTGCTATATATGTTTTTTATACATTTGTTATATGCATAATTAAAAATAGCTTGATGCAAAAATAAACGTTTTTAATGTGTTAAATTCACAATAAAATGCTTCAATTGGTGCTTCATGCGGGTTATGAAGGCAGCAATATTGCAGAAGAAAGGCAATACCTGCATCATCAAAGGGAGCATACTGCTGTTTATATTTACATCCTTCTTAAAATAAATCAATGAAATGATCCAAAAGAGTAATCATAATATACTTGAGTCCATGGTTTTTCTTAGGTTGCTGAATGTTTCGAACAATCAATAAACGAAGCGTGAAAAAGTTAGTAATGTCAGTTTCTACAGAGCTATGAGTTACAAACAATGCCTTTAAGAAATAGATGGAATCGTGCTTGGTGTATTCAAATATAAAACTTTTAACGAGCCGTCCGACTTAATGTACATGCGATACTAGCAAGATAACGATGTCGCCGTTATTTGTGTGACACTTGCCAAAACAAACATCACACCTTTATTATGATATTTGTTCTCAGAAGGATTAAATATTTCCAAAGAATTTTCATCGCATATATATCTTTGTTGATATCTGACAATTACACTGTACGTGGATATTGCTGGCTGGTTTCATAATAAGTATTTTGGCCTAATTACATAATTGAATTTTTTGAGATTCAGTACAGAGAAACAATACAAACATCATATCACAAGTTAAATGGTTTTCCAAAAAAAAAAAAAATACAGTACTCAATTGTTTAAAATATTATAAATTTATTAGTCATCCACCTCACATACTAGTTTATGCTATTGTATCTGGTGTTATATCAGTCAAAAATTATCAAATCAACTTAAGCACATGTTCAATGTGTTTGTAGTGTATTGTGGATATAAACTACGAAGGAAATACAAAAATTTTCGATTCAACGCTAGCTATTAGTATTTTTAATAACATGACATAACCACATGAAGTGGGATTTAAACGGGGATTTCTTGAATCAACAACATATTTTTTTCTTCGAATGCTATGAGATATATGCAGCCACAGAGAGTTTATTTTGATTAAAGAGACAAAATAATGTTATTTTACTTTATTAAATGGAAGATTATTTTTTGTTTCCTCAAGCCTAATTCATGAACTGTTAAATTATTTAAAGATGTGCCACTAGTATGATGTGCAGCCAACACATTTTCTATTAATACATTGAAAATGCCTTTGTGTCAAGATAAGCAGGTTTTTTTTTACAAATCCTAAGATATGTACTTTTAATCTATCAATACACTTTTATTCTGACATACATGTATTATACCAAAATATTACAATGTAACATTCTTCAAACATGTTATTTTAAAAGTGTTATTCAAATTCGTGTAAAATATCGGTTTTAAAAATTTCAAAATTTCACAAACTGCCTATGCAGGAATATAACAATATGATACATGATTTGGCTGTAACTGTCCAAACATCTTATTATATTGCTAACAATAAAAGGAATTTCCCCAAAGTTGTTACTCTTCAATAAAGAGGGATTTAAAAAGGAGGTAGAGCATTCCATGCAGTAAGTACAACTAAAAAAAAAATGTTTTTAAAAGAAAATTAGAATATAAAATTTTTATGTGCACAAAAGATAATAACGATTGCAGATGAAAAAAAAAATGTAGATTAATAATTAAGAAATAAAAAGTAAAAGTTTACCAGGATATAAGCTTAGTTTGTCATGTGTTCGAATCCATTAAATACAGAAGAGCTATACTCAGAAGATTTGATTACCTACTAACATTATATATTAAAGATAAACAATAACTAATGGAACAGCATGTCGACAATGTATTCCTTCCAATATAAAACCATGAGGGACAATGAAAATGACGATACCACCAACATTATTGCCATCATGTATTATAAAGATATTAAAAGCAGTGCTCTTTCACGCTTTTCAACTTTAAAAAGTATTACAATGAATCTTCAAATGTATCTTAAGATACTGACGACAATGACATTGATCTTCTGGTGGTTCTTTGAATATAAAATCCACAAGGGTCAATAAAACTTACGATAAAACAAAAATATCACCAAAGATATTCAAATATAACTTTAATCGACGGTCAACAATCACTTGATCGAAATTAGGTTTTACTTGCAAATGAAATGACCTGATTTGAAGAAGTAAATCTGCTCTGTTTATTATATAATCGTAATGTATATTTGTCTGATCTAAATATTAAACCATCCATAGGAAGAATAGTTAACCCTTTGCTTCTACGAATTGCACTGCATTGTAAGCATCGAATTGAGCTACTCGCAATTGAAAGCATATTTTGGATCATACATTTGTTTGTATATAGGAATACAAATGTTGTTTTTTTATGATTAACGACGTTTTGTTGAATTAATCAACGATAACGTTTCATCAAGTAAGCAGCATTCATTACGACTGTGGTGTGTGTTTCTATCTTATTAATAAAACGCATCCGTTAAAATATTTTTATTATTTTATTTTAAAAAGCATATTATTGTCGTTTTGTTATACCTGCATGAATAAGTATGAACATATACTAAACAAGTAATGTAGTGTATTTATTGATAACATTTCCATTTCACATCAAATGCAAATTCTGGTTGGCATACATGTAGGCGTTTTGAATGTAATCTATTTGAATTATTGAATTCAGGATGACTAAGTGACGACGTAAGAGGTAAAACATGTATTTAATATCTTGGTCAGGGGCAAATATTGCTTTTCAAATTTGTCATGCGTTATCATCTGCTTTCGAAAAAAAAAATCATAAGCAGCAAAGGCGTGTCCATCAAACTGTGTTCATAACAAATCAGTTGTATCTATATAAACCACCAAACTTATTCCAAATACAATTTTTTAGACGGTGCATTTCTCGTGTAACTGTAGTCATTAAAATTAACATTGGATTGAAATTTAAAAATAACAAATGTTTGCATAGTAATGACCGTTGTCCGTCATTTTTTAGAGTGAAGTTGAGGATCTTCTTAACATTATTTCAAATTTAACTTTCGAATCATCTTGAAATGACAATTAAATGTTGTTTTTCTTTCAGTTGAACGTAAGATTATCTTTAAACTTTTCAAATGAGAGATGTTAAATATCAAAACGTAATGATTGTATGTCCTGTTCTAAAATTGTATTGCTATACATTTATAGATAATTCTATGTAGATAAACTGGAGGGCGAAAAGGATATGACTTTAAAAAAATAATTATTATCAAAGCTGAAGGACAATATTGATACATGTGTCGACAATTTCAAGCGGGTCATCTAGAACAGAACACGGGAAATCTAACATAAAGGTGGAGTGGGTTATACAAAGATGTGCACTGGGGATGAAAAAGTTATGTCCAACTATTTTTTTTTTTTTTTTTTGTAAACCGATGATTGTTATTGCTGCATTTCCCGATAGTCTATGAATTCATAGAAAACCGTTACATTTCCTCTTTGAACTATTGAATGACGAAAATCATTTTTCTTTTTGTGTTTTTATAATTTAATCATCATGCAATCAATGTGAACGTTTTTGCGTTCTCTGTTCGTCTATCCCCTGCACTGACCAATAACAAAGCATGCATGTGCCACTAACATTACATGAATTCATGTTCTGATTTCTGATTTTAAATTAAAATTTGGAATTTTAAACTGAAATCATCAATTATAGAATAATAGAATACACAAGCTTTAATGAATATTACAAGTAGCTGCCATTTAGAAACAATACAAATATCATTCATGATAAATAAATATATAAAAGTGCATACGTATGTTGCATACAAAAAAAAAATATATCAGTTTGATATTGCATTTAAACTTGTTTTGTATGAATATTCATTAAGTTCATGATACTCGTCTTGTATACAGGTATGTTTTATCTCGTCTAATAAAATAGTTTCTACTTCAAATCCTTCTTCGACACTTCCGATAACAGTTTCTATGTCTACAAGAGAAGCAAAATATGAATAACAGTGTTAAATATAACAAAGCATGAACTCTCATTAGTCTCAAATGAAAACTTATCTGATTTGTTCTCCTTAAATGAAACATGAGCAAAAATATATATACATGCCTGATTGTTGAATTGTTAAATCTTTACTTTGTAATACTGCTCCTAAAAAGAAAACATAAAATTTCGAATTAGAAATGTCAAGAAAAATGTGAAAATAATTAAGTAGTATTTAGCGCAAAAGAAGGTCTAGATATACATGTAGTTTAATGAAATACTTACTTCTAAAATGTGCGAAAATTGTATCTGCCCACGATCGTTGTTTAACTGTGAATACAACCGCTATAGCAGCTAGACCGACGAATACACAAATAGTGATTATTATGCTAAAAAAAGAGAAGCAAATAAAGAAGAGTCGTAAATTAATAAAATGTATGTAAATAGTGTTTTATAGTTCACACTTTCTTTAATACATCATTTATAATAATTTGCATGCAATTATTGATATTACTTACATGTGACTGGATGTTTTTGGGGCATTAGTATTTTGAAATGGACGTGCTGATTCCTCATTAGGAGTTAATGATGAAGATGAGTAAACTATTTCCTGTTTTGTTGATTCCATGTCTGTTGAATCGGTTGTTAGTTGTGTTGTTTGTGGGACATTTGCATTTTTGACGTACTCATATCACTCTTGATCTGTAAAATAAATCAGAGCTGCTATCTTTATTATTTTTTTTTTAAAGACTTTTAGTTGAATACGATTAATTCTTCAAAGTTATGTATAATGATAATAGCAATTATCATTTTTATCATTTAGATATTAAATTCCATAAATTAGGCAGTATGTTTTAAACTAAAACTTACATTTGTAGCTTTCATTCGAAAAGTAATGCGGAGGACATTTTTTGCATCGAACATTGTCGTTGCGTTGGATTCTTTTTCCTCCGAGTTTATATTCTGCGCAAACATTTCCTGCATGAAACAATAACGTGTGAAGAAATGATTTCAAATAAAACTGCACAATACTGGTTATAAAATATCACGTTTGAATTGATAAATTGATATGCATGCATTTGATGATATATACTAGCACTCTTACCAACAATCAACGAACGTGGAGCACACACTTCTATTGTTTCATTCCCCCATGCATTAATTACACAGTGGTAATCGAATGAAGAACTGTTGCATGAGTGTGACATTTGTTCACAACCTTTCTTTGCAGCTGCTTCATTCCATTCATTGACATTTTGAGGACATGATTTTACTATTCTAGCTGTTACAGCTGAATCTGTGCATTCCGTAGAATTCACGAATACCTGTAAATGACGTTTAAATTACTTTTGGTCTTCAAAATATTCTGTCCCATTTTTTCAAGTATAATCAGGGAATGAAAAACATAGTTTATTTTAAAAGATTGTTTTAATACCAAATAAAGTATACCTGCACATAATTAGTAGTGATTTTCAAAGTTTTAAATCATATCTTACCTTTGAAAAAGTAATAAATGTTGAAAAAACGAAAACCAATTTATTAAAATCCATTGTTTATGCTTCTTTGGATCAGTTTTTATTTAAACAACAGCAAACGTTTACAACAATACCATCAGAGTTGGTTATTTAAAGGGTTGTATAACCGCATCAACAAGTTACCACTTCACTGTTTTGAATTGAAATGTTTATTACAGCAAATGCAGGCTAGACATATGCAGCACAGATCCGTGTAAACTAAAAATAGAGATTAACTTTTAAGGTTATTTCCAACAGGCGGTTATAGAAAGGTATTTTAAAACGGGTCAACATTGTGTAGATAACACAAACACATTTTAAAAATAAAAGTCATTTTAAGTATATTTTAGATGTTGTTTGTCTGCAAATACGTCTCTAACATGAACAATTAAAAATTCTTAAGAACAAAAGTGTCGAATGTAAATTGCAATATGTACATGTAAACATAGCGTGTTTTTTTTTTTTTTTTTTATCTAATTACGCATCATTTTAAAATATTTTGCACTTGATATAAAAGATTATGAACTATATATTAAATTATTTGCGTTTATGGTATTGTGATATTTGATGTGCAAACTTTAACAGAAGTTGAAAGAGCTAACTACGAAAGACGATAAAACTATTGGAATATAACAGCCTTCGTTTTCAAATATATGTAACAATAATGTGAATTTTTATGAAACTGTTATTCATCAGATATGTATGTTTATGTCTCTTATTAAACAGAGAGAATGAATGATATATATCTTCGCTAATTATTATATTTACCATTGTGAGTAAAAGCACAATCACAGATGCTTGTTTATTCAAACAGAGCTAATTATTCATGTAACCCTTTTTCGTTAATACAGTATACAGCTTTAAGGGCTACAGATGTGGTTTTTTATAAGAAATTTCGTGAACATTTGCCTACAAATAAAACAGAGTGCATATGGATACCAAAAATAGCTGACGAAGTTTAAATACAGTTTACACGAAAGAATTCTAGCAGAAAAGTCGATCTCTTTTTTGTAGTAGTAGGTTTCAGTGTCTGTATTAACGATTGTTTTATTATGACTGTATTATACATTAATTCGTATGTGAAAAAAAAAAATGTTTAAATAATTTTAAAAAAGCATACAAATAATGCTGGGCTATAAAAACAACACATTATGTTCGTTTGCTAAGATAATTATTTATTTAAAATGTTAATGTTTGTCTCGAGATGTTGCGATTCTTCACAAAAAATAAATAAATAAATAAACCAAAACAAACAAAGAAGCAAAAAAGGAAAACACGTTATAACTTATTCGGCACTTTCCAATGTTATTTTTATAGATGAATCCCGATAACTCAAACTTCAGGGGACCATGATTAAACTTCAAGAAATAAGAGTTCGAGCGATCGAAAGTTTAAAAAAATCCGAAAATTTATTTTTATTCCGGTCATTTTGGTTCCAAAATTTTAGCAGCCGGAAATTTATATAATTTTTAACATGGGAGGATAGTCATGGTTTCATTCGTATTTTTCACTACTTTACTTCAATTTCAACAATACAGAACTTGGCTTTCTGTTTATTCAGGGGGTTTTTTTAACTTTAATTTTTTTAAAGAATTTTATGTTTCTTAATCATGAAATCTTTTAGATAAAGAACGGTTTAATTTACTGTAAAGTTCACAAGTTGTTGAAATTAAAAGATAAGTTACAAATTAACTATCTACCCTTTGAAGGAGCAAGGGGTAGTGTCACTTCCGTAATCAGCCAATTAACACTTCCACACTAGCCCCAGGCGATCACTTGATCATCCAGGTATGATCCATGTGGAGCTAAGTATACGTTTCATCGGTGGCGTGTGTACACAGCCACCACTTCGAGATATCAAGAGTGAAAGACAATGAAATATGTATAACTGGACCAAGGGTTTACTTCAAGAGATCAAGGACTTCGAGAGATCAAAGTTCGAGATATCAAGAGTATTTGCTGAGTTATATAGTGGAAAAATCGGACCATGTTTCATTTCGAGGGATCGAGAACTTCAAGAGATCGAGAACTTCGAGAGATCGAAGTTTGAGCCATCGAGTGTCACCTGTACTTATGATTAATGTTCTTTCCTGTTATTTGTAATAGTTAGATCATATTAAGTAAAATTTACGCGATTAAGAAGGAGCGGAGGGAACGAAGCGACCGATCCCCTTCTTAGTCGCGTAAATTGTATCTAATATGATCTAAATTACTAAGAACATAATCCAATTTTCGCTGACTGATCAAAGGTTCTGCTTTAATCAATTATTATCTCTCTTTTGTTTACGGCTCTCTAAGCTGTCAACCGAAACTATGACGTGGCTGTGAACTTCGAGAAATTGTTAACGATTAAAAACATCACTTATTAGAACATTAAGCGACTGCCAATTAGATGAAAAGTGGGTTATGTTCTATGCATCATTTAGAGTTTTAAAGGGAAAATACTTATCAGTTAGAAAGATACAAAATGAAACAAGTTCATCAAATTGATTTTGTGGTTCATACATGTGCTTCCATCTAGTACAGTAACTTTAGATGCCAAGTATGATTTATGTCTGTACCCAATGACACATATATGTCTCTAAGTGTGGACATATCGACTGCTGACTTGGGGCTGATCTTTTTTGATAATTTTAAATCTTTTCATATGATTTGTGTAACGAACAATGATTATCCTAATCACCGACCAGAATGATGCGGAAATGTTTTACTGATTTAGTTTGAACATATTTTATTGCATATATATTACAATGGGATTTGGCATAAGTTACAAAAACTTAATTCGCCCTCTCCCTACATGTTTAGCAACACAGTTTGTACTTATACAATAACAATACTTGTACTGATAAATGCATTTTCAAATTCAGTATAAAAAAAATTAAATGTACTTTTGACCAGAACTATACATGTGAAAACACACGATGCTATAACCGATTTTCGTCCATACGACTCTCAGAGTTAGCGACAAATTGTTGTCCCTCATTCACCCTATATAATGTATTTTATCTATATGGCCTGGATAAACTCCATGTCCACTTTGTTACTTTTATGAAATTATTTTAAAGATCGAGGTCTTGTTTTGTTTCGAATTTTATTTTAATAGTATTAGAGTTGCAATGATCTTAAGTGCCCTGATATGTTTTTGATTTTAATAACTGGTTCACTATGAAGTGTGTCATATTATTAAATCATTGTCTGAAACAGATAAAATTCCCCATAGTAAAATGTGTCCTTGAATTAGAAGCACAGGCAATGGGTTTTACATGCATGAAGGTGTCCTTTTGAGTTGAGGTCATATATATTACAGTAGGCGTTGTCATGATAGAGAACATGCTTTAAAGAAACTCCGAACTTTTTAACAGTAGCTGGTAAAACGTGTTTGTAACGAAAATTAATCTTGTGATATTTAGTAGTGGAATTGTAGCTCTATGGGAAAATTGAGAATTCAGGCTAAAGCGCTTTAGTTTCTTGCTTCAAAAAAAAAAAAATCGACGCACTAGATTTGAATTACATTTTAATGTAATATACACGCAAATATTGCTTAGATTATAAAAACCACTTGGGGAATTTAAATGAATAAATTCTGGCTTTTCTATGACGAATCATTTTGGACTGTAGGGGTCAGTTAAAATTTAAAGTAAGATATAGAGTTGGTCACTATATACAATAACGTAGAGAAAAATATGAGTATTTATATATTGTCCTTTATTGTTTTTCTATGTCCATCTTATATGATATTCCACAATCATGCTGATGGGTACATAACATGGCACGACTTATTAACTCTTCTGACCACTAATTGCAATGCAAATATCGATGTCAGCATATATATGTACATGTAACTAGATTTTTTTTTCTAGTTGTCGGTCGTAGCAATGCCACACCACACCAATACATTTAACCATGTAACGAAGAAACAATGGTCACGATGCAACAAAATACTGTAACATTGTTGTTATCTGTTCGTTTTTGTTTTGTTTTATTTTATTTTATTTTTTTTTTAGAAGGGGGAAATGTTTTTTGTTGTACACCATGTGTACTTGTAATTCATCATATCACTTGTCATATAATACTCCGATACAAAATAAAACCTATGCCGTTGTTAAACAATAAGATAAGAGCAGCAATAACTCCTTCTCAGGTTTAAAGATTGTCTGTATATCTTCTACTGAACGAATTCTTTAAAGTACTATTTAAAAGTATAGCAATCTAAGCATCGATATATCATGTACAGTTTTTAGCAGGGATTTTTTTCTCTGACAAATTTAAAATTGATTTCTATTCTGAACAAAGATAAATATTTTATTGCATACTAATTATTGCTGCGATTCGACAAGGCTGGATTTTTCATCACATACATGTAATAATGCTAATGATGTATTTGTTTTTATTGTTTGCCCATTTCGGTAACTATTTTTTGGAAATTTGAAAATAGTTTGCAAATGACTATTCGTAATTTTCTTTTGTAAAAGGCATCAAATATGATTGTTAAAAAAGTCACCACAAAAGTTTGATGAATCTGTTAGAATTGTCATATGATTGAAAACATATTTGAGTTGGCTTAATGAAGTCAGTAACGCGAAAACGTTTGAAACGAATTAAAGGATTATAATAGATGCTAATAATTATCTAATTTTTCGTAAACACATATATTATCAATTGTACTACATACACTATAGCTTGTGATGTCTGAATTGTTCGTAAATAAAATAGCTCATCCGTTTGCTTTAATTTTTCAGGTAAAGGATAACGATTTTTTTTCTAAACATGCATAACGTCTACACTTTTATTGACAAGTTGATTAAAATATTTAAGCTTTGTCTAAAATTATGCAGTTTTAAAAGCAGTTTCCCAAGATTATTTTTGTTCCAGAAACTCATGATATATATGTATATGCCCCATTTTACAAATTCTGTTTCCAACTATTTTTTCATTAAAATTGTGCTTTTTGACAATCCTTGCATTCAGATGTTTATTTTTGTTGGAAAAAGACATATCGCTTTGCTGTAAACAATTGTATTTGTTTTAATAGATTAGCTGTAAAGTGCACGCATACAATTATATTAAAAACGTATAAGCATAGCAACAAATCAAACAATCTTAGATTACTAGTACTTCATTGTCTAATTTCAAAATAACCTGTCAGCTTATTGATGATTCAAATGTTAAATAATTTGTTGTATTAGATTCATAACATATTCCATGTGTATTTGGAATATCTGTTAGAAATCATTTTCTTCTTCAGTTGGATCCTCGATGATAGAGAGCATGCATTCTTCTCCATTTGACCTTGTAGATGGTTAAAGGAGTTGTGTATTATTACACTTACTATATATTTTGGAGCAGAACAAGTTCGTGTAGACTATCACCAACACAACGACTACAGCGATGATGCACGCAACGATGACAATTCTGCAAACAATAATTTAGATTTCTCTATTTTGATACTTGACAACAAAGGATATGATATCAAAATTAAGCAAAAATACAAATTTTACAGCTTAAGGTATACTTTAATGCTTTTGTTTTACATTATACGTATAAAAGGTTATCACAGATAACTAAAGACATTTTCTGAATAAGTCTGATTTATTTCTCGTTTCAGAGCTGTGGTAAGGGGTGTGCAATATTACCGGTATATCGGTATATTGCGGGTTTATCCTTTCTGACAATATATCGCGATATTAAAATCAAATACCGGTATTTCACGATATATATGAATATATAAGAAAAAATAAATTTTAAAGAAACAGTTGATATAACCTAAATAAAGTGTTTGAAACTCGCACTGACATCGACAAGGCACCGGATGTAAATGTAACGTTAGCAACTATGTTTGTGTATGGTAGGCGTGTGTGAATACGGAATAGGATCAGGTTATTATTATTTTTTTCCTATGGTCGTAAAATATAGAAAACATTAGGATAAAATTAAGAATTGCTTAAATGTTAAGCGTTACCTGATTTTCTTAGGTTTATTTTTCGTTTAAGTCGAAGCTGTATTTCTCGGGAAAGGACAAATCGTTCCGGTTTAAATAGTATTAACATTCAAAATGGCTGAAGATTACGAAACAACTATTTGATATGTGAGCAAATTCTCATGGAAATATTTCTTTATTTGATTATATCTACAATTTTTTGAGTAACATAAAATAATAGTAAATAGTTGTTATTTTTTTTATCCCAGTCGCACAACTTGTTGCGAAGGGGATATAGCATCTCTGCTGTGCGTATGTGTGTGTGCATGGTGTAAATCTACTTCAGCTTGTTAAGCGGACAAGAGATTCAATTCATCCGACTAAGATTTTTATCGAATTTTGGTCAATTTTCCCCATATTACATGTACTTAGAATGGAACTAATCCAGTTTTAAGGAGATGAATACGTCATATTTCATTTTTACTCTGATCTAAATTATTGGCAAATATGCTTATAATTATGCTCTGTCTTTACTCTTACACAAAACATTTCGGTCTCCTCATTGCATTTGCATGACTCTTCATTCCTAAATAATGCATCCCCACATAATGATTTATGTCGCTAGGAGATGCTCCGTTTAGCGGTGCCCTTGATAAATATGAACTGATGTGCTATATCTTACAACACACATTAGAACCTAATTACAATAATTATGTTTCAAAGTAATTGAAACCCCTATATTTTGATCACATGTATTAGTTTATTTATAAAAATATCAAAGATTACGTATTTGCAATATATTGCAATATTCAGAGCATGATATTGCAATATATCGCAATATGGTTTTCACTGGCAATACCCAACTCTAGCTGTGGTTCAGAAAAATAAGTGTATTCAGGTGTTGCATAGATAAAGACAGCTTTTTTCAATTGTCCCTAGATATTTTTCTATTTTCTTTAATTTCATGGCATATTTATAACACTCATGATCTGCATGAATTGTTCTTTTTGTGAAATATTGTTATGTTCAACAGTATATTCTCACTATATAACGCTATATAGACAAACAGTCACTAATTGAAATGTTAGCACGTCCAAAAAATATTGACAGGGTAATACATTTTTTTTTTCAAATATTAACCGACTAGGAATAATATCGACAGAATGCTCCCACCATTTAAATAAAACGCTTGTGATTAGTCGATTCGTTGACGATGACGTAAATAAGCCTTTGCGATTCCACAACAAAATGACGTCATAATATGCAATCAGTCCAGGCAAGCAAACAACGGACGAGCAATTCAACGTTTGGCTAGCATAACAATTTCAAGGATTGGCAATATTGAAAAAAAAGAAACAACTGGGTATAACATATGTAGCGTTGTTCCTACGGGCGGCGGAATATTACCACTGACCATTTAATTCCAAGGATGTTTAGGAAATGGAATTACCACAACATTGAACTCATGAATTCTGTATTTAACGGAGACATATACTGCGATCTGTTTTTAAGCTCTATTTTGATATTTGGTTTGTTTCTTCATATAACAAAACAAATGTTGACTGTGATTTCGGACAACAATGATTATATTAAGCCCCCGAGTGACGAATTCTCCGCCTCGCGTCCGGCAATATTTCGTCCCTCGGGGTCTAATATAATCAATGTTGCCCTCAACCCTAGTCAATATTTGTATAATATCTTTTTTTTTTACATACACGCCGATTTCAGACCCCTACCCTCTCCAAATCCCTTGTATATCCGCGTATGGCATATTTGATCGCGATTGCAAATTATTTTTTGATAAACAAAATTTACATAAATAAATTAAAGCTGATGCTTTGATGACAAAAAGATTTATAGATACATTTATGACTTTATTTTGACGAATAAGTTATCAAACATGTTTTACATGCACCCTCAAAGCCAATTCGAATTCGTTTCCCACCAAAGCTATATCCTTTACACCAAAAAACTAGTACGCAGATACCTCCTTAGTTAAGCAATAGATTTCAAGGTTGCTCGTTAACCTCAGTCACAACCTTGGGTACGCGCGGGGAAGCAACCACCCCAACCGAAGCCTCCTTCCGCCCATTATACCCTTACAACTTGCATGATAAAACGCACGGTACATTGATTGGATAAACTGTCTCGATTTGATCTATGTGGTTAGAGCACTGGCTTATTTTTGGAACATTAAGAGTAACGCTTCCCTCACCTGAAACAAATTTAAGTACCTCCAAAAAATGGTGGTGCTTCGTTGGAATTAGAAACACAGGAATCGGTCTATGAATGTGACCTTGACAGTCCATGTCACGTTTCACGGTAGGCGTTGCCACGATAAAGACCATATCATATCAAAGAACTCTACACTTGTTAACAGTATCTTAGTAAAATTTGTTCGTCCTTGCTTGAAATAAAATGCGGAGTAAAGTAGACTTGAATATCATTTAAAATTAAACATTCACCAAATATCGCTTAGAGAATAAAAATCACATGAAAATTATTAAGGTAATTTATCCATAACTAATGTGAATTCAACAATTTTGATTGATCTAAACTACATTAAATACGTTTTTTTTTAATCATTAGGAGGCTGATATATCAAAAACTTGAGAGTGTGTATGATGTCAATTTATGGAATTCTTTGCACTTGAAACTTTTTAAAGAGTTGCATGCTCTTTACAAAAATTAGGAAAAAAACATGTTCTAAAAATATCAATGCTAAATGTTGATTGTTTTTTTTTTTTTTTTTTTTTTTTTTTTTTT
>WFKH01011925.1:27800794-27837972 GCA_016163765.1 Magallana hongkongensis | reverse complement strand
GGGGGGGGGGTTCATAGAAAAAGAAACTTTTGCAATTTTTTACCATGAGATTTGTATTTTTCCTATAGACTTCAATTTTCAAGATGTGATTAATTTGTTACATGTAACATTCAACATTTTTAAAAATATCAAAGGTGAATCTTTATTATTTAACAAACCCCTTAAATTCAAACTAAGATTTTAGTGATCAAACATGCACTGTATTAGATATGAAATATGATCGTTATGTATGAACTTCCTTTATTATAATATTTGAGTTTTCTCTGAACAAATCATAATGCAATGTTAGTTCATCTTGTAAAAAAAAGACATGGAGTTGATCACTATATTCTATAACGTAGAACGTAGAAAAATATGAGTATATAAATATTATTCTATTTGTTCTCTCTTATACTTATTTCAATTGTCCGTTTTATATAATATCACAAATTCATGCATATAGATTCGTATGACGACACGGTGTATTATTAAATATATTTTAAGGAGAATAACGAATTCTAGTAACCATTTTTTAAAACTAAAATATTTAAAAAGGAAAATTACCTAGTACATAAGGATTTTCATCTAAATCTATGTATGGATGATTAAAAGAAAAAGGGAGAGAAGTACAAGTATAAAATGATATGTTGCGGGTTTGTTTTCAGTGGGTTTTTTTTTATTCGTCTTAAATACCTTAAACTCAATATAGTTACCTATACCTCAGCTTATTAATTAAGCACACAATTACCTGTAGATATGATATACATGTATACTTTTGTTTAAGATGATAGTTATGAAAAGGAATACACTGCACAATTATATACATGTAACACCACGTATCTTGAAAATTGTTTTATAAACATTTACATGTATATTAACGACTACAATATAACATATGTTACTAAAACACATTGACTGTACAAGTCATGCTTTGTGAGCAAACTGTTTTGAATCATGTTATTTGAAGGATGGTTACCCACTTGACAACTTGTATAAAGTATAGCATTGTAAAAAACAAATAAAAAAGATAGGGGGTGTCATGAAATTGCTTAATTCGCGACAAAGCTCTTTTACTTTAAATACATGTAACATATATTTTTGGTAATACCATACTATTGATAACACGCGTGAAACATGTAAAAAAAAAAACAACCCAAAAACAACTCTTCTTAGGAAAAAAGGTTTTGTTATGTAATCAATTGAAAATTTAAATGTTGCATTCTATATCTGAAATGTGTTAATATAGACAGATATAAAATGAGGTTATCTATGTTTTGTTAGGTATTTTAAGAACGATACGAAATATTTTCTAGGGATGTGACTCCTAAAGTTTTGTAATGAGAAGATGAAATATTTGCGAAATACTTTGATATCAATGTATTTCTCTTACATGTGTTGAAAGGTTTAACAGTATTCTGTGTCTGAATTTTGCATTGATAATCTGTTTTTTCGTAAATACAAGACTTGGTGTAGCTGCACGTATTTTACTGCACTCTGCAGGGTTCTGGTGAAATAGTTTGTTTTTCACACTTAATTTTAAGTAAAACAGCATTCATCTTTTCCTACGCGGGTAGTTTAAGGCAACTCCGAGTTTAATGATGGTCTATTTTATTTTCATTTTAAAAAGTGTTTATTTTTTATGAAAACAATGCTAAATATTAATATCAAGTGAATCTGTGGAATTATATTTCTACTTCGGAATTGAGTCGCCCTTTGAAGCTGTCTTGTCATGGTATAACGTGACAGTTAAAAAAACGATCTTTTTTACCTAAACAAAAAACAAAAAAGTGTAACACTTCCCCGAAGTTCATTTCTATGCATGAAACAATAATTCGATCGGCAATTAGTTCATGTTTACTAGAATTTCTGCTAGAACCCTATCTTTTAATCGCATACAAAAAAATATTGTCATTATTTATCGCAAACCCTCTCAACTTCTTCAATTTTATTGAAATTTCTACGTTATTTTTATTTACAATAAAAAAAGCAAATGATTTTAGCAGGACTTTTCAAGTATTTTAGGTCATATGTTTTTGATATTTGCCATATTCTACTTTCAGTATATTCGGGGTAGTGTTACTCTTTTGCCTGTTTTGTACACACTGACAGAGAAAAGGCCGGTATGCCATGTAAATGGCTATCTGCTTACATTATAACACTTGCTGATTTAACAAAATATCCATCATTATTGTATTTTCTTGATTATATCCTTACTGACAATCATCTAAATCTGATGTATCTATATTATATAAGTCTTATACCGACATTGTTTACACTGCATTCCGATGAATTTTCTCCCGCAGTGATCTTATCGATTAAACATACTTGTGACGTCATCAATGAATATGATACGTAATATAGAGATATCGAAAATATTGTTATGATCATCATCTGTGTAGGATGTTTATGTTTATGTCAGCTGTTTTGTGTGTGACGTCATAGCGCACGCGAAAGGATGGGTGGTGTCTTCTTCGACCGGAGAGACGGACATCGGAGAGGAAGGACGTATATATACATCCTCGGTAATTCGGCAATGCCGAGCGAAATCGGACTGTGACTGTTGGACTGGCTTTCAGTGAACTTTTTACGGAAGTGTGATCCATCTGTGAACTGTGATCCGTCCGTCTGCCCTGTCTTGATTATTTGTGAATTCTTAATTGATTCAATCTGTATTTGTTATCGATTGTGTGTTTTGTTATATATATTTTTTTTATTGTGTAAAGGTGTCTTTTGTGTTAGCCTTCCACCTTTGTTATCTCCTGGAGATGCGCCTCAAATTCAGTAATTACGAAGTCCAATTGTTAATTAATAAACGTTTATTAATGAGCGTGATCGTATAGTAGATAATACAACCATTAAGCTCTCACACAAGGAATCGATTTCACTATATGTTACTATATAGCTTTAATTAAGTTAATTAATTTACTATACTCTCAGCATATTATTGATGAAAGAGAAATTATTGTTTCGTGCTTCAACAAAAATTTGAGATCAGAAAAATAACGCCTTATGCGGCTTCTAAGAGAGATAATTGATTGTAAACATACCTACCTCCAAATACACGTGGGTTTCACATGTTGCAAACAGACTCAGCACCATCCAGGAAGTTGCATCATACGCATCTAAAAAATAGTTCCATTTAATTCAGTGTGACAATTCCACTCAAGTAATATTTTTCCTAGCAAATGAGTCCAAATTCAATACTGTAGGCCTAAAATAAGGTGCCGAAAAAGGAAGAAAGAAAAGAAATTGTCTCTATATATATGGAACTACAATTGACTACGTTCAGTTTGATTGGCTATTTCATTGCGTAAGACCTTTAAAGCAGCTCAATTCAAAGAACATCTTAAAATCATTTTACATGAGTAAATATAACATTTTACTTATGATTGACAGTTCTGACCAGTCCGGCCCATCTACGATGATCATGAGTGAACTTTTAGTGTTAAAATTCCAGAGTTAAATTTTATTTCGAAATAAAGTAACAGAACCGTCAAAACTGTCAGAAAGAATATTGTGATGCGGTTTTGAGTCTCAGAATCCGAGTCTCTGAGTCCCCCACCTGGGTATGATGCATCGCTTACTCATAATACATGCATTCATACATGGCTTTAAGGTTACAAAGGTTAAATAGATGGAACAAGCAGTACAAGACTAACTTGCAGTATGAGGGCCTTCATCGCCAAATATGACAATTTGTTGACAACTTGTTTATATATTTTCAGTTTGTATTTTACTGTGCCAAAATTAGTTAACCTCATTTATGACAAAGAGTATTGGGATGCATTCTTTGGGTATCCCGCCTTAATATGACGCATCACTTGCGGGCAATATTAGAGTGTCATATATTAAAGTATACATGAGTTCATGGTTTAAAAGGTAGCAAAGGTTATATAGAATAGGCAATACATGACTCAGTATATAGTACCAGAGCTATCGATGCAGACACAGAATCACCAAATATGACCCTTATTTGTAAACTCCCAATTTGAATATGATTATGCCCGTATTATGCACCTGGTTTCATGACATCATTTAGGAATACTACGCAGTGCTACAAGAAAGAGTCGCAGAGTTCATTCTTTTAGTTATCATTAGCACAATTCATGGCGCAGTATCTAGGTGTACATAAGTATCATAGTAACCAATTTGTAATACAAACAATTCAAGGTCATATCATGGCTTATAAATGTCGCTATTTTTAGAATTGGGAAAGTCGCTTTTGGCTATTTTTAGATTTATACAGTCGGCGCACGTTACAACATATTCATGTAAAAGAGATTCTTGTGATATTTTACGCCTGTAGTTTTCACAATTTGGACAAGAGATAAATTAAAAACTAACAAGTTTCTTGAGTAAAATATGACATCATGCTGCTTATTGTGACGTCATATTGATCAGAGGAACTTTTACTCAATCGATCGCTAAGCGTTGCCTTGTCATGCCAGCGTATTATTATTAAGTTTTCTTTCTTACATGTATATATCGGTGAATAATGTGTAAGCAGTGCATATATTAATTTTACGATTTAAATTGATTTATTTAAGGAATGAATTCAATATGTATTTGTTTTATACGATATAAATTGGTTTGGGGCAGTTTACGCTTTATAAACCGCGAAGCGGTTTATAAAAAAGCGTTAACTGTCCCAAACCATTTTATATCGTATAAAACTAATAAATATTGAATTCATTGCTTATAATTTAATTTTTTTGTAATTGGTTGTAGATAAATACAGTCATATGACCTTTAAAATGACATCAAATTGTAAAAAAAAAAAAAAAACGTAACGTCAGGCGGATTGATACGTTTTTGACGTTAGTTCAACTGTGACGTAGGCAACATTCTTTATACGATATAAAACAATTTTTTAGCCAATCAGAAATTGCGTTACAACCAGAATTAAATTATAACACATTTATTTATTGCATGGCTATCTTCTTCTGAGACCTAAAAATAATTAATTCTCTCTCTCTCTCTCTCTCTCTCTCTCTCTCTCTCTCTCTCTCTCTCTCTCTCTCTCTCTTTTCTTCGTAGCCTTCGTGCTTCATTGCAAATACTTTTTTGTTTCGTGATAAAAAGTATTATGACACTGTGATTCTAGGCTGCATCATTGGGATGGAATTTTTAGATTTTTTAATTCGTTCAAACATATATATAACAAGATACACTAAGTCAACTTGTAATTTAACACTCAATACTTTGATATAAAAATAAGACATACAAAACATATCCTCTATCTCAGGTCGCTTTTAAAAATTGTTTGTTTGCCGTCTACCGACCGGATTTTTAAAGTAACTCACGCTGATATTTGAAACTAAGACTCAAGGAGCATCAACCTTTTATAGTAGTTATAAAATCATTGTATTTTCTAACTGATTCTTAACATCGATTCTTAATAAAAAGAAAAAAAAACACCTATTTATCTGCCTCGTTATATCGGCTGTGATTTGTCTAGGGTTGATAGTTAATTAACTTTTTCACAAACTATTCATTAGTAAATGTATTTTTATTTATAGTCCGTAGTAATATAACATCGATACATTTAACCACGTAAAGAAGAAACAGTGGCCATGGAACAAATGATATTACACTGTTGTTGTCTTATTTTGTTTTTGATTTTTTTGTTTGTTTTGTTTTGTTTTTTGGTTTTTTTTGCTCGCTCATAGCCTTCGTTAACCTATGCACTTTTTAAAGAAACTTTCTGGATTGATAAAAGACTGTATGAAATTGTGTTTCTTGCTTGCATTATGGTCATGAAATGATGCACATGTCGTGCCATTTAATAACAGGATACACCATGTAGACTTGTAATATAATACATTTTACCTCGAAACAAAATAAGACATGTACCATTGTAAAACAATTAGATAAGATCATCACAAACTTTATATCCAGACGCCTTTAAAATGATAGCATGTTTTATCGACTAAATTCTTTAAAGAAACTGACACTAGTACTGATAATCGAAATTATAATTTGAATTATTTGAAATTACAACACTATGGGCATCAAACTTTTCTAGCAATTTCAAAATCATTTTTAAAATCATTTTTATTAATTTAAAACAGATTCCATTTCTAAAGAAAAAAATATCTCGCGTCCTTACATTAGCTGTCATACTTTTATACTTGATTAGGCTTTATGGTGGCTTCAATTGTTGTTTTTTTTTTTTGTTTTTTTTTATAAAATATTCATCCTGTTGCTTAAATAGGATAACTCGTGCATTTTTCTGCTTGCCGAAATAGCAAAGAATGAAATGCTTTCAGGAGGCGAAGTGTACTTCGGAAAGAAATGAATTATTTTGCATGACTGTATATAAAACATTATCTAATTTATGTTAAAATATTGATGCTTGAATATCAAGACAAATGCGTCAAAATAATACTTAAGTACTAAACATGTAATTGAAGATATGCATGAAATTATGAAACTTTTATTATAAATAATAATTTATGTTCATGTAATACATTTAGTTTTCCAATTACATGTATACATTTCTTTAACAGATTTTTAAACTGACGTATGCATCAAAGGGATTTACTGTATTCTAACAAATATTTACGACAAGAATGAGAATTTATTCATATATATTATTCACAATTACGTGTATGTCATAAATCTAAAAAACATAACAAATTAACAACAATTTCATCATAGTATATTACACAATGTATTATTTCAAAATAGCATGTCAGCTTATTGACGTTTGATAATTAAGGTCTTCCGTTTTCAACCGAAGACCTTATACTGATTCTGATGGTAATTTTTCATTATTGTTATTTTTCTTCTGAACTTTTCATAAACCTTAATAACTCATTTGTTTGTCATCCGATTTTATTCAAATTTACAGGGTATATTGCAAATTAAATTTAGTTTCTATAGCACAAAAAAAACTTGAAATCGCGACTTTCGGTTTAGAGTTATTCTCCTTTTTCTAAAATGCGGCATTTGTTTCCAGACAAAAGCTCCGAAATGGTTCGTAGCAAATAATTTAAAGTTGAAAATCTTTAATATTGACACTTTGAACGTTGTCCTCTGATATTTGTACTCAGGTTTTTTTAATTACACCACTCGAATTATTAAATTGAAATCTATATTTTAAAAATGGCTAAATTTTAATTATGTTTTAGCTTCGTAACTGTTTAATTTGAAATATTTCCTTTATACATATACAACAAAAATTGTGCATAATTTCATTTGAGACAATACAAAAGGGGCTGGCCCCTTCAATAAGGGATCTATGCGCCTGGAAAGTCTTTGCTTTATAACTAAAAAACGGTAGATATTTCGATAATGCTGTCGCTGGAAAAGTTCTTCATCGTCTTATCAATATGATTGTAATTTAATATTGTTTGGATATTGCATAATATGAGAGTTAAAAGATTCTTTTGAAGACATGTACAGTCATTTTATGCCTATCTTTTACAATTTCATGCTATGCTATGGTATGCGATTTTTATGATATGCTATGAGATTTCAATGCAATGTTATGCGATTTGTATGCTATGCTATGAGAAATTGAAGTAAAGGGCCTAATGATATGGCATGCTATGCTATGATATGGTATGCTATGAGATTTAAATAAAAACGCCTCCATACACAGAAGAGTTCCACATATTTCGAAGTCAAATGATAAGAAGACAAATATTACTACTAATCTGCAATGTCAACATTTATTCTTTCAATTTAAAACATTTAAAACCGAGTTAAAATCATGTTGTATGCTATGCTATGGTATGCTATGACGAATGAGATTCTATGAGATTGTATGCTATGGTATGAGATTCCAATGCTATGGTATGAGATTCCAATGCTATGCTTTGAGATTTCAATGCAATGCTATGCTATGGTGTATGTTGTAAAAGATATGCTTGAACTGACTGTACCCGCTTTCATTTTGCTAATAGACAATAACTCCCTGTGCATAATCGTGTTTGAAAGTCGCAATCAATACTTTTCCTGTTTACATTGGAATCTACAAATTTATCAAAATACGTTTTAGTATCCCGTACTTCTATCACAACTTGTCTTTGGATATGTCATGTTCTTATAAAAAATAAAAACAAATTAGGGAGCGGTTAATTAATTAAAGTTTATAATTATTTGATTTTTTAAAATTAATTTAGCACAAGAAAAAAAAACCCAAAACGATTGAGCGTATGGTTATATGCATACAATAACTGCACCATTTTAGACCGAACGCTTTGCGTAATGTATTTACGTAACCCATTCTTCGCACTAAGCCGTGGAGAGTTATCGCGCCTTGAAAGATTTGTGGATATTTTGTACAGAAACTTTGTACGCTTAGACTACCTTTATGTAGAAGCATGCGTAGTTTATGTGTGTTACCGTCAAACGTCAATGATTAGGATTTTTTCTCATTTGTTCTTTTTCTTTTAAAAACCTTAAATATCATTATATTTCTGTATTTCCACTTAGTTAACATTTAACATGTACCTGCAATGCTCATAAGTGTGACCACAGTCATTAGCACGATCTTTGTTAATGCATTTAGATATCATTGAAAATTAATATATATACTTAAAATATAAATAAAGACAATCAAGCATATATTCTGTTACAATCGACCTATAGTCCCTGACTTTTGTGTACCCAATTATGTAACTAATGCTTCAAACATTGGTCAAGGAGATCCATCGCGTGGGAACTGGCGATCTGCGGTCATCTTAATTACACAATCCTAAACCATGATACAAACATGGATTCATGTAATGAACACCCCTCCTCTCTAAATCTGCAAATTTTAGATTTTTGCGGAACTTTAATTTCTTGATATATATGTATAACAAAACAAAACAAAAACATGGAATGTATGTCGAATTTACTTTCTGTACATGTTACCCCAAACATTTGACCGAATATGCCCCTTTGTCACATTTACTTAAATTAAACTGAAAATAAACACCATGATCTTTCGTCTATTTTACAAAAGTTTCTCCCGGTTTTTTTTTTTCAAAATACATAAGTAAGCTTCTCCGAGAGAATTACTTTTGATCTGATAAAGAAGAAAAAACTGACATAAATCGCGCCCTATTCTCTGCAATAGTTGGTCCTGCAAAGAAAACGCATTTCTACATGTAAACCGGTTGTAGAAGTTAAATTCAATGTTCTTCTTACAATATATTTTTTATATTTATTAGAATACTGTATCATTCGACTTACGGCATATTCTTGAGCAAGGCAAGTTCTTCCGCGATTTGTTAACTATGAGTGCGACGATACCTAATATAGGAACTCCAACGACGACGCAGATAATACTGATTATTCTGCATGAAATATGATAAATCCCAATAACAATTCTGATACATGAAACACAAGATATAATATAATTATTTTTCGAAAACAAAAAATCAACATCAAAATAAAGAAAAAAAATTACGTTGTTTCTTTACATTGACATTATACGGTATATACTCACAGAGGACTTGGATTATTTCCTGAATTATTGTGAATATAATTTAATTTTTGACTCGGAGCTGTTGCTAAAGACGATCTACTATGTTCAGGAGTTGTAAGGATAATAATATCTGACTCAGCTGTCCCTTGAGATTCTGGCATTTTCTTCGACTTCATCACGTAACACTCTTGATCTGGATGAATAGTTTTTATATATATCAAAGAAAACTTGTTTTACAAATCTGATTTCTATTGCAAAAGATTGAGTTATTTTTAAAATTTAATAAAATCACAAACCTTTAATCGTTTTCCCACAAAGAATATATTTTAATTACTTGCATTGATAACTCTCCGTTGACAAGTAAGTTGTCGGACATGCATAACGTTCCAGCTTCGCTCTTTTGAATCCTTTCCCCACCAAAGCTAAATTCTGCACATGGCATTCCTACACATGAAACAAAAGCAAATATCAACTAAGATTTAGTTCATTTTATGTCATTAGATTCATTTAAGATTTAGTTTTGTGTAGCAATTATATGACATTATTTATTCATGACAAAAATATTATTAAGATGATTTTTTTCCGTTTATTACCAACAATTCTCCAGCTTGGTGCGCATACTTCAATCGTTTCATTTTTCCACGCATTTATTACACAGTGGTATTCGAATGAAGTACAAGAGTGTGCTATGTTTCTACAACCCTTCTTCTTAGCTGCCTCATCCCACTCCTTTGCTGTTCTCGGACATGCATTTACTATTTTAGCTGTCGCTTTTGATTCATGGCATTCATTATCAGCATCAGCTTTGACTAATATCTGCAATTGTAAACATACTTCTAATTAATTTATAAAATCGTGTATACAATGTCATGTACACCATTAGCATATGCTAATATGTATTATGGATTTGAAAACACTTGCTGATCAGATTTAATACATTGTTCACCGAATGTTTTATGATAACAAAATAACGAAGAAATAACTTACCGTTGTTGATGAAATTAGTGTTAAAATAATGACGCTGATAGTTGATATCATACTCAAAATATTTACCTGTTATTCTTAAACAAAATAATAAATTAGACCGGAAATTGTAGAACAGCTTTTACCTTTGAAATAACTATTTACTCGTCTAGAGACGTGCAGACCCAGAGCTGCATTGCAGATATATGAGCAGGTATTGGTATGTATTTTCCATAATAAGTGTATGATATAGAGCCGTGTATCAAAATTTAAAAATAAATAACGACAGGTAATTATACTGATAATTTCCCATGAGTCAGCTACCTGTGTACAGTAAAAACGGGGTCAAATTGCATTGATTACAAAATCATAATAAATAAGATGTGTTTCTCTCCCACTACTTCTTTGTATTTTTTTTTCTTTTTGTAATTTTCATTCTTTTTGTATTACTTAATGTCCATTGATTCGACAATACTTAAACGAGTTTTAAATGCCTGTTTATGCATGTCAGAGTTAAGATGCTATTGGGTACCAAATGACGTGTCATTCTGATATCAGAGATAAAAAATATACTTCTGCATTCGCCAGATATGATTTCTTGATTTAAATAAGAAGTTAACAACTTTTTTTTAATATATGCTTCCAATTGTTTCCCGTTTTCAAAGATAATTAATGGACTAATGTGCAATTTAACATTTATTATATCGTGTTGTGCGTGTTTTGCTTTTATGAAGAGGTCGGAATGTGTTTTTTAAACTTAAGCACTGTTAAATAAATCCATTGTTATATCGTGCACTATGTGAGGTTATGTTTTATGTAAAAATAAATCTAAAAAGTGGGATATGTTAAGTTTATGTTTGCGTAGATTACAAAGTTAAATATTACATGTGCCCAACTTGAAACTTCTTGTTAGAACCTTGTTATATTTTACCGTATAATATAAGTGAATTCTAAATACTCTGCATATATTCATTTTATTCTGAAAATTCTATACTTGTGAATATTCAAGCTTTTTGTATGGAATATCTAGTAAGTGCACTAAATTGCAAACGTTCAATTTTTAGTTTTATTTTTGATTTCTTTAGAGAAGGATTGAATCAATCTTTCGATCAGAAACGAACGAAATATCCTTTTAAATTTTCCCTGGTTTTTTTTTTCAGAACATAAATCTAATGTTAAATCTTTGACAAAACACAGACACGACACCCTTTAAATGGTTTCCTATGCTCTATCAGACAGTCTTGAATATTTCATTCATAAACTAGGAGTGTCGGATGACCTTGATTCATTGCCAGTAAACTAAGCATTTAACAAACAATGTGTACGACATCTGAGCCAGCACGTATTCAACACGGTTTTACCTTTACTATTTATCTCTTTGCAGCTACAGTGCAGTCTTCTTGATATCAAAATAGTTCACGTTATACCCTCACCGAGGGGGACATACAAATTCAGTTTTCCTACAGTGGTTTTTTTTACGGTTTATTTAATATTTCTTTTTTCAAAGTATGTAAAAACTGTTCTTTATACAGGAATAATTAATTTTTTTTAAAATATATTTTTTTTGACTTCATACTAAAACAAAAAAAAAAGTAATCGATTGATAGTCTAATAGCAGTATACTACCTATTTGACGTTTCCATGTTTTATTTAAGATAAATTAATATTGAAGGGTCCTCGACACCCCGTGACTTTTACTTTTTTATGACAGTACGTTACAACATGGCAATTTCAACTCTCTGTGAAACTGGTTATTTCACCAAAATTGTGAGTTTATATTTGTAGCGCATTTGGTATAGTTTCGGTCTACTAATCTACAGGCCTAAACTCGAATATAGCAAGCCCTTTTATTTATTACGAAAAGCAATAAATTTCAAAAGTTGATTTATCCATAAATTAAACATTATTTCCGTCATTTTAAATTCTAAATACATACTTAAATTTCATACCTTTAGGAATATAGAAATGAATTTGCATTTCAAATTTTAAAAGAGTATGGATAACCCGTAAATAGTTTCGAGATATTTATTTTCTCAGATATAAGGTCAATCTATAAGTAAACCATATGACAAATTCAA
This sequence comes from Magallana hongkongensis, assembly GCA_016163765.1. Taxonomy (NCBI): domain Eukaryota; kingdom Metazoa; phylum Mollusca; class Bivalvia; order Ostreida; family Ostreidae; genus Magallana; species Magallana hongkongensis. The sequence goes on along the minus strand of WFKH01011925.1, from coordinate 27,825,531 downwards.
AGGAAATTGGCCTAGATGTTAATCGATTTAATCTCTGTACTATCCGTGGATATGTACATGTATATTAAGTTAATATAGGCATTCTTTCAATCATTTGCAATAAAAGGGTAATGTTTAAGTAAACTTTTTGCACATTTGGAAGCGGAATTGACGGGATATTCCAGTAGTTTTTATGCTAACCGCTTTCATGGTTGGTCGTACACACGTGTCTATTAACAAGCTATTTAACATACATGCAATTGCTATTTAATTAATTGTGTACTTTAACATGAACGCAGAAGGCGTAATTGTAATCCGCGACTGACCATAAATGAATACTTAAGATCAATTCTATGTAAGAATCAAAATTCGGTGGCCACGCATAGTCATGGATTTTCCTCATACTTTACAAATTGATAGACTTTGATGAGTAAAAATGCCTAACACCATTTATTTGTTGCTATGCTGTCTCGTTGTCATGGTAACAGAGGGTAAAAATGTAAAAATGACATGTTAATGCTTATTTGAGAATATTGTGAGAATGTGTACAACTTGGGGTTTCCAGAGTAGAATATATTATTAAAAATAGTTGTCATTTTTCAAAAGAAAGAAAAACATTCATGGAGAAACGCATATTTTTAGAGTGTTTCCATGGCTACTAAACAGAAATTTTAAAATATGTTTACTTCATTTAATTTGAATAAAAAGAGCAAATCTTGGATTTTTTGTTAAAAGCTATTATGATTGTGCAATAAAGAATTTATATATGAAAATTTAGAACCGTTGCTATGGTAACAAGCTTAAAATTAAGCTAAATTATAATATTTTCAGGCATATTTGAATGGATATTATTCACTCAAAATGAATACAGTGGGGCCTCAGATATCCGGACGCCAGATAACCGGACGCTTCAGTTTACGGACGATTTTTTTTGGGAACAGATTTCTTATACGTTATTTGACTCATTTATCCGGAATTCCGCGTTCCGGATTCGGACGGTCTGTTTTTACCACAAAACACTGATTTACTACTAATCTTGCTTTATTTAACCGGACGGTAACATTTGATGATACCCCGTTGAGTACAAACGATTACACCTGTCAATTGAGTTTCACACCCTTTTTATTTGCTAAACCCCCATGAGTAGCTTGTATAAACGATTACGCCTGTCAATTGAGTTTCACACCTTTTTTATTTTCTAAACCCCCATGAGTAGCTTGTATAAACACTGCCTTTCTAAATCAATCACTTTCAAAGTTACCGACAGTGCAGGCTAGACAGGATAAGTCACGCCTCACAGCACGTGGCTTGGATATCTTAACCTGTGAAGTGCCATCGCTTTTTTAAACATCCCTGTATTTCGAATAAAAATTATGCTTATTAATCAAGAAAACTGGAAAGTTTTACAAAGCTTTGTGTTTTATCTACCTATTCAAATCGTATTTTAAAACGAATTGTCTCATGAATGTTAGATTAAGTCTAAATCAGAAGTACAGGAAGAAAACAAAGTGAAAGCATGTCAACTCATCGGAAGTGCATTGGTGGATCTTGCAATTTTCCAACTAGCAAACGCTAATTTTATCAATAAAATTGACTTGATTTTAAGAACAGAAATAATTTCAAAAATAAATCAATTATTGAAGAAATTGGCATTTTTAGAAATAGATAGTTGGAAACATTACATACATGTAAATGCCTGGGCACATATCAAACTTGGATACAAAGAATTTAGCTAGATTCGGTTATCAATATATACTGGTTAATATTTTATGACAAAATAATGATATAAAGCGGGGTTCTTTATGTTTAAAAATGTTCATATCAACGGAAAACTTTATTATGTGTTGCTATTTAGTATGAATGGCAAAAAAATAACCCAGTATCAACACTGAGATCCATTGTATACAAATACATTATCATTCATGACAACAATAGACACATTTCAGATATCCGGACGCTTTACCTATCTGGACGATTGGACTTAGAAACGATAGCGTCCGGATAACTGAGGCTCCACTGTATATATATAAAATCAATTGGTGAGAAAAAATCAAGTATGTCCTACACTTTAATGACATTCGAAAAAAATCTGACATTTTCTAAAAATAAATGCCGTTGCTATGGACTTTTCAAAAAGTAAGAATTTCTGTGTGATTTTTTACGCAACATTATTTTCCATAGCAACAACACTTCTCTGTTGCATAACAAAGCTTTTTGTGGTATATAATACAATTTTAGATATTTTTTTACAAGTTCAAAACTAAAACAATTGCAAAAAATTTCTAAACTCAGGAATTAAAGCATACCAAAATCATCTTTATTTCTCAGTTTTTCCTATTTTTTTTTTTGGCCTTGTTGCCATAGCAACGGATGTCAAATTTCATAAAAAAATAAATATTGCATGGACATTGATTAGGATGTAAACATTCAATGGTTTTCCATTTCGGCTTTTTAAAAAACCGGAAAAAACTGATTTCAAAAATTTGTAATGGTTTCCATGGTAACATTTTAAAATTATTGGTTTCTCCATCAATTTTCTGATATAATTAAAGAACTGAAAATAGGACAAAGGCTGTTTTATGTCTTTGATAGTTTATATTAGTGGGCAAAACCTTCTAATATGGCTTCAAAGTAGGTAAGTTTGGCTATTTTTCCATCTTTAGCCTCGGTTACCATGGCAACGGTTACCCCCAGCAACCAACTTTTAGTGTTTTTATGCGTTTTACACCAAGGTGTGTCCATAAGAAATATAAGGAAAATTGGTGACTATGCGTGGCCAGACCCTTTTATAAATCTTTGATTCTTACATAGAATTGATCTTAAGTTATGTATTAAGTAACACTGTCCTTTAATTAGCAGCCCTTTATTGGTTGAGCGAAATGATTCACTGTATCATCAGAACTGAAACATTGTTAATTCTGACTTATAAGGTCAGTTTAATTTGGAGATAAACTCTTTGTTCATTAAGCAAAGTAATTATGGATGGTTTCTCTGTACATAATATTTCATGGATATATGTGTATTGTGCAGCTGTTGTATCATATCAAAAGAAAAGGGATGGAAATAAATGAATAAGACTTTTGGTCTACCATGTTTTTTGTAAAGGAATATCGGAGAAAATCATTTTTTTCTTTTATTTTGCTTGATGAAGATGTTGCGATAATTTTGGATCCCCCACTCCCTTCTCCGGTCATTGTCATTGATCAGTGTCATTGATCATTGTCATTGATCATTGTCATTGATCATTATCAATAGTACCTGAGGATACGAAATGGCATTTAAAATCTTTCTCACCATGTTTGCAATATAGGAATGTATCCCTCTCTCCTCTAAAGGCCATGTAACCTGCTTGTTGACGCAGAGCAATATTGCTTCATCCTTCGATATGACATTTTTTGTTTACCTCAGAAACACTGCTGTTTTACCATAATATACAAAAAGAGCTCATATTACGGAAGATAATTCCCAGTTGGTAGACAATTCAAAAGAGGTAAATCTAATTATTTGTTACAGGTAAAGAAAGGTGCGGATTTTTATACCCGGAGCACTTCGTTGCCAATGCCCTTAAAAGTGAGATTTTTTAAAAATAATATACCCAATATAATTCGTACCTAATAATAAGACAAACCTTGTTTATACCTAATCCTAATTTATTTCAAAGCACGGATAATTTTTTCTCAGAAATATATACATTTTTATACACACCACAATGCAAGGTACATGCATGTGTGTTTTATCTCTATCCAACGTGCTTTCATCATAAACATCGATACATGTGGTGTGTTTGTTTGGGTTTCCCTTATTTGTAGAGATAACGTATTGAACGGCAACAAAACAAACAGATTCTTTTTACAACAAACAGATTTGCGTTCTAGACTAAAATTCATCACACTACCTGTTATCCTACAGTCTCGCATAGGAATGAAATATTGTGATTGGGTAGCACCAATGAGCGCAACAGAAAATCGCTTAAGGAAACTTGTCATTGTCTTTGAGTGTTATGACACTTAAGACACTTGTGTTAAAAAAAGTTTGTTTGAGATAGTTTGAAGAATTTGTCTACGTGGTAAAAAAATCCCTGACCTCCTGGGGTATGATGTCAAAATGAGATATTAGAATGTAAATATTACGCCATAATCAGACACAGGACCAATCCCCGCCATTCAGTCCAAAAAAAAGGTTACTGAAATATTTTTTTTTCAAATATGACTTATTAAAAGGTTCTACCATTTATTCACCTTGTTCACTTAATTGACTTAATGGCAGAAAGCCATCTGATACATGCCCATATATTCTTTGGTGTACATGTACATTGTCTGTTATTTCTAAAATTAAAATCAACATTCATAGTATATATTTAATGCAATACATGTGAAGCTCATGCAATCAGTATTAAAAAGTTACTTCAGGCTCTTAATTTACTAATCTAGGACTTTAATAATTCTTATCATATCGGCATTTATAGTTTTTAATCATGCATACAGCTAAGAATTAATAAAAGAAAACGATTGATGCAATCATTGGTAATTTTCTTCCTGAATAAAACACGTTTTGATCATGCGTCTAACACTTGATGATTCCTAAATATCCATACTTCGAGGTTTTTACGTCTCCCTGGGTAAGCCCTTTTAAAGAAGTAATGCGGTACAACAACAGCAAATATGAAGATTCCTAAAATAGTTTATAAGTCATTAGTCAAAAAGTAGAAACAAAATCATGCAAATATATATTTTATCTTTCCTTTCAAACCCAATTTCATCTTTTCCAACTATACATGTACTGCAATATATTGCATCACAAATCGTATTTTGGGTCGTTGCATTTAAAATCACTGCTTATACCTTTTTTTTTAAGTTGTAAATCCACCATTCCACCACCCCTATGACATGTGTACATGTACTGATTTAAAAACAAAAACTAGCAGCATTGATTTCGGAGAGTAATATATTTCTCCACTTACCTCAAACAATATGTTTGTAAAAATGTTACAAAATAAAAACAAAGCTTGATGAAAGATGCACCATTGGATTGTCATATTAGCGTTCAATCATTACAAACTGAAGTGCTAACAACAACATAATATATTTAATGTAGTCCCTCCTTTTCAAACAAAGAAGAGGAATTAGTTTTGATTTTGCCCCTTGGGCAACGGTTTCGACTTAAAGGAACCTAGACACGATTTGAGATGAAGAATTTGATATTTAATTTTTCTGTATCAAATGATATTTTTGTGTTTTGAGTGACTCGCCAAAATTTCAATGCTGGAAATCAAGCTACAAGGAGATACAAAGGAAAGAAGTCGGTATTATGTAAACAAAGCTCGAGTCTTATATTTGTTTTAAAATAATGTAAAGAAAAGAAATTGTCTTTTATTTGGCAAAATAACTTGTGGCAACAAGATAAACTGGTTTATTGTGTTTCTAAGTACTTATATAAACAACAATAAGCAAAATTAGAGTGAAACTTATACCAATACAATGCATACGTAAACAATAACAAGAATCGAGCTTTGTTTACAAAACAAAACAAAATGTTGACACCTGTAACTCGCTTGAAACTCTATATTTGACATTGAAATTTTGACAAAGCATTAAAAACATTGATATTAACCAGCATAGACAATAAAATTGAAAAATAAATTTTGAAAAATTTGAGCCCAAATCATGTACACCATTAGCTTATGTCAATACATGTATGTATTACATGTATGCATTTGAAAACACTTGCTGATCAGATTTAATACATTGTCCATTAGTTGTTTTATGATTAAAATATGACGAAGAAAAGCATGAGATAACTGACCTTTCTTGATGAAATCAGTGTTAAAACAATGACGCTGATACATGTAGTTGATTTCATACTTAATTATTTACCTGATATTCTTTAAAAAAAAATAGACCGGGAATTGTAGAACAGCTGTTAACTTTGAAATAACCTTTTACTTGTCTAGAGACGTGCAGACCCAGAGCTGCATTTCAAATATATGAGCAGGCCTTAGTATGTATTTTCCATAAAAAGTGTATGATATAGAGCCGTGTATTCAAGGTTTAAATATAATTCTACTACATTTATTGCCGAGATCAAAGAGATGCCGCGAACATTATTCTCCAATATACCACGAACGTCATCAGTAAATTATCAGATCAGAAATACCAATTTGTCTCGCACTGATCATGAAAGAACAACTTCACACTGTAAAATGGTTTAAAACCATGTCAATTTCACGTGTTAGTTCCAGTCAAAACGATGTGTATTGCTTTAAATCTTTATTTTTAAGAGATCAATGCGACTGTTCCTAGGACCTCCCTAGGACATTTTCACTGTGTGTTTTTACATAAAATATATAAAGTGTAGTAGTAATAATCGTATTAAAATGCCCTTAAAATATAAGGAACATGATTCAAAGATATTTTATAAATAAGTGAAGAGTATTAAAAATCCAAAGAAAAATTTTGTCGTCTGCATGTGATTCCTTTGATCGATACACATGTAAACATTAGTAACAAAACCGTTGGGGTTACAGGGAACAGCCGTCAAAATGACCTAGATCGTCTCTCTATAGGAAAAACGATCTGTAGAAATACTGGGCTGTTAGTTGAATAGATTAAAGTTCCTGTTATCGCCTCGGCTTTTATATTTCAAAACAACATTTCTCGACCTCGGAGGTTATTCTGCAACATTCACGAAAACTCGTACTTTATTTCTTAAATAACGGCAGGTAACTTTACAGATAATTCCCCATGAGTCAACTACCTGTGTACTGTAAAAACGGGGTCAAATCGCATTGACAAAAATCATATCAAATAAGATGTGTTCATCTCCCAGTAACTCATTTTTTGTAATTTTTATTCTTTGTGTATTACTAAATGTCCTTTGATTCAACAAAACTGAAACGAGTTTTAAATGCATGTTTATGGATGCCAAATAATATACTCTTGGGTATCGAATGACGTGTCATTCCGATATCAAAGATAAAAATTAATAATACTGTTTTCTTAATTAAAATAAGAAGTTAACAACGTTGTATTAATACCAGTTTCTAATTTTCTACCTGTATTCAAGGATAATGGACTAAAGTGCAATGTAATATTTAATATATCGCGCTCTGTGTGAGAGGTTGGTTTTCTTTTATAGAGGTGGGAATTTTTTTTTTAAATTAAGCACAGTTAAATAAAACCGTTGTTTTATACTGCACCGTGTGATGTTATGTTTTATGTAAAAATAAATCTGAAAGTAAGATATTTTTGGTTTATGTTTGCTTAGATTAAAAAATAAAACATTGCATGTGCCCGACTTGAAACTTTTTATGAGAAACTTGTGATATTTTACCATATAATATAACTGCATTTTAAATACGCTGCATATAATCATTACATTCTGAAAATTATATGCGTGTGAACATTCAAGCTTTTTGTATGCAATTTCTAGTAAATGCACTAAATTGTACACGTATACTATTTATTTTTAGTTTTGGTTTTGATTTCTTTAAAGAAGATTTGAATTAATAATTCGATCAGAAACGAACGAAATGCCCTTTTAAATTTGTCCTGCCTTTACAGAAACAAATCTTATCTTAAATGTTTGACAAAAGGCAGACAAAATACCATTTAAATAGTTTCCCATGCTCTATTAGACAGTCTTAAATATTTCATTCATAAACCAGGAGTGTCGGATGACTATGATTCATTGCCAGTAAACTAAGAATTTAACAAACAATGTGTAAGACATCTGAGCCAGCACGTACTCAACATGGTTTTACATTTGCTGTTTATATCTCAGCAGCATGAGTGCAGTCTTCTTCATATCAAAATAGTTCACTTTATACCCTCACCGTGGGGCACATACAATTTTCGTTACCAATGCCCTTAAAAGAGTGTCGTTGTGAATTTTTCTTATATTATACACTCAATGTAACTCCTACCTAACAGGAAGACAAACGTTGTTTGTCCCTTATTAATTTCTCAAAACACGAATTATTTTTCATCAGAAATATATTCATTTCTATACACATCTACATGCAAGGTACATGTATGTGTGTTTTATCTCTAACCAACGTGTTTAAATTATAAACATCAATACATGTGGCGTGTTTGTTTGGGTCTCTTATTCGTAAAGATAGCTTTGCGTTCTCTAACAAAATTCATAACACTTCCCGTTATCCTACAGTTTCGCATAAGGATAAAATATTGGGATTGGATAATACCGATAAACAAATCAGAAATTCATTTCAGGAAACTTGGTAATGTCGTTAAGTGTTCTGACACTTAAATCACTTGTGATAAAAGGAAGTTTGTTTAAGATAGTTATAAAATTTTTCTACATGGTAAAAAATAATACCCGACCTCCTCGGGTATGCTATCAAAATTAGATAACTAATGTTAAGTTTACGCCATACTTAAACACAGGACAAATCACCGCCATTCAGTCAAAAATAGTTACTGAAATATTTTATATATGAACATATATTCTTTGGTGTACATTGTCTGTTGTTTTAAAATAAGATCGACATTCACAGTACATGTATATTTAAAGTTCATTACATATGGAGTTCATGCTATCAGAAGTATGAAAGTTACTACAGGCTCTAAATTTACCAATGTAAGACTTCAACAATTCATATAATTCTCATAATATTAGCATAATTAGTTTTTAATTCTACATACAGCTAAAAATAAATAGAGAAAAGCGATTGATGTCATTCCTGGTAATTCTCTTCCTGAATAAAACACGTTTCGGACTTATGCTTGATGATCCCTTAATATCTATACTTCAAGGATTTAAGGTATCTTCGGGTAAGTCTCTTCTACAAAAGTAATGCTGTACAACAACACTGAATTTTAAGAATCCTTAACTAGTTAAAATGTCGTTTATTCAAAAGTACAAACTGAAATCCTGTAAATTATTTTCTTTGTTTCAAACCTAATTACATGTATATCTTTTTCCAACTATATATGTTCTACAAAATTCCGTATCACATATGATCCCTTTTTTTATTGCATTTATAGCGACCGCAGCTCGCCGGCAAGCAGCCCCGGCGCAAGGCGAGCTCTACCGGCAAGGCGTGGGTGAATAGAAAATTCGGACTAGTTGCACATTCATTTAACGGATTTTTTTGACGTCAGTAAATCGGACTAGTTTGCATTGTTTTAATCCTTGCAGTAGTTCCCTGTAATCGTGGCAATTTTTATCCCTTCACACCCTCACGAGAATCAGCAAAACAATAAAAACAATAACGATGTATACGAATATACGAATGTATACGGATGTTACCTCTAAAGTTCACCTCAGTACACTCTCAATAAAAATAATCGAGTGACGTCACAAAGGTATACACATTGATCAGAGAGATTTTTTCGTTACAGTAAATTTTGACCTACAATTCAAATTACCAATGGTTTACCACACGTTCTCGCGAGAATCAAAGTAAAACCTTTGAGAAAAATAAAAGATGTGTAATTTTAAGAACATCATGTTTTTTAAATAAATAAAACAGTATACTTCGCTTACTTTTATTTCTCATGGGAGTTTTAAAGAGTCAGACGACACTTAACAAACGTGAACTTCGACGTCAAAATCAGGGGAAATAACTCTAACTAAAGTTATTGTAAATATGCTGAAATTACCAAAATCCTCTCAAAATCTTGCAAAGCTAAAGAATTAGGACATTTCTTCAGATATACTGTAGGAAACAGTTGTAACTTGCACTCATTTGGATGAATGCTCACGTTTATTTTATTCAATATAATTACAGTAGTTTCCTGAAACGTATCATCGTTTTTTTTAAGGAATGAGTGGGTGGATGGCAACCTCATCCAAAAAAAACTTAACAAGCAAAAAGAAAAAAAAAAGGATAATTCTTAGAATCATGAAAATTCTAATCCTTCAGCTCTTTAGTATTTCAATGGTTTCTTTATTTTCACTTCCATTTATTACATGCTCCTAATCCCAAAGAGGGGGGGGGGGGCCCATGCCTTTAAATGGGAAACAAACATTTTAAAGCTTAAATTAAAAAAAAATATAAAAAAATGTCTGCTGCAAAAAAGGGGATGAACTGACGATACAATCACTTTAAAAGAGGAGATTCAGTGCAATAAACAGTTATATTAAAATATTTATTATTCAACAACATTGTATCTGAGATTTAACTATTGTTCTACTTATATATAAATAAATACATAACAAATCTTATAAACTATAAATAATGAAAATATACTGAAAAAATAGGTATGTTTTATTTTATTTTGCAATCAAATTGATTTACATTGTTAATTTTATTATTATTTTTTTTTTTATTAATCATAATTTATTGTTTGATGACATGCTGCGCTCGCCCCAACGGTCGCACCGTTAAACATATTATTGGCTGCTTATAACTTCTTTTGTTTTAGTTTTATAGGTTTCACCATTCATAAGACGTGTGTCCATGTACTGATTTCAAAGAACCAGCGGCATTGATTTCGGAGAGTAATATATTCCTCAACTTTCCTCAAACAATATGTTTGTATGAATGTTACAAAATAAGAACAAAGATTGGTGATTGATGAAAGATGCAACATTGGATTGTCATATTAGCATTCAATCATCCCAAACGTAAGGTTTTTTTTTTTTTTTTTAAAGTTGTTCACCAGCATTGTTGACCTAATTTAAAGAAGTTAATCTGCTCTGTTTATTAGATAATCGTTATGTATATTTGTCTGGTCTAAAAAATAAACCATGTATAGGAAGAATAGTTATCCTTTTGCTTCTACGAATTGCATTACATTGTACATGTTAACATCGAATTGAGCTATTCACAATTGAAAGCATATGTCGCATCACATTTTTATTTGTTTATAGAAATATAAATATTGTTTTATTTATGACTAGCAAATTGAACGTTTTGTTAAATTGATCAATGAAATGCTTCATTAAATAAACATCATTAATTATGACTTTGGTGTGTGTTTCTTTCTTATTATTAAATCGCATCCGTTAAAATGTTTTATTATCTTATTTTAAAAGCATATTATTGTCGTTTTGTTATACCTGCATTGATAAGTATTAACATAATTATAATAAACAAGAAATGCACTGTATGTATTGATAACATTTCACATCAAATGCAAATGAGGGTTGGTATTCATGTAGGCGTTATAAATGTTATCAATTTGAATTACTGAATTCAGGATGACCAAGTGACGACGTAATAGATAAAACATGAATTTGATATGTCGGTCAAGGAAAAATATTGCTTTTTGAAATAATAAAATTTTGAATAGCAAAGACTGTTGTATGTCGCTTTTGGAGAGTAAATTACAATGCCATAAATTTATATATAATTCTATGTAGATAATCTGAAGGACGAAAATGATACGATTTAAAATAGCATATTTTTGTAAACAAAGCTGAAATAGAATATTGATATCGACAATTTCAAACAGGTCATCTAGAACCGAACGCGATACAAGCTAATATGTGTACTGGTGATGAAATAGTGGCTAACTATATCTTTTTTGTAAACCATATAATGTGTTATTGCTGCATTTCCCGACAATCTCTGAATTCATAGAAAACTGTCTCACTTCCTTTTTGAACTATTGAATGACGAAAATATTTTTTTTTTTTTCAGCTTTAATGAATATACAAAGTGGCTGCCATTTCAAAACAAAAACAATATCAATCATGATTAATGAATATTTAACAGTGTTTATGCATGTCGCTTACCATAGCAAATATATCAATTTAATATTGCATTTAAAATTGTATTGTCTGAAGATTCATTAAGTTCACGAAACTCGTCTTGTATACAGGTATGCGTTGTCTTATCCAATAAAACAGGTTTTACTTCAGGGCCTTCTTCGATACTTCCAATGACAATGTCTACAAGAGAAACAACATATAAATAAAAAATTCAAATATTTTACAACATCAATGATCATTTGTCTCAAATATTTTTTTTCCCGCGAATGAAACATGAATGAAAAAGAAACACGTACCTGATAGTTTAACGTTTAAATCTTGACTTTGTAGAAATGTTCCTTCAAAGAAAACACATTATATTGTCAAGGAAAAATGTGAAAGTATTTTGTCAGTTTTTAGCGCAAAACGAGGTCTAGGTATACAGGTGGTTAATGAAATACTTACTATTAAACTATGCGAACAATTTATCTGCCCATGACCGTTGTTTAACTGTGAAGACAATTGCTATAACACCTAGAACAACTACTACACAAATAGCGATTTTTATGCTAAAAAAAAAAAAGAGAAACAAGAAAGAACCGTTACAAATTTTTAAAATAAATGTATGAAACTTGTTTTATATAATTCAAACTGTCTTTAATATATCAATAGTGATTTTTTGCATGTAATTATTGATTTTACTTACATGTACATATAACTTGATGTTTTGGGAGTATCAGTATTTTGAAATGAGCCTGCCGATTCCTTATAATAAGTTAATGATAAAGATGAGTAAACTATTTCCTGTGTTGTTAATTCCATGTCTATTGAATCGGTTGTTGGTTGTGTTGTTTCTGATGTATTTGCATTTCTAACGTACTCATAACATTCTTGATCTGTAACATAAAACAATGTTTTTTGTGCGTATCACGACTTTTAGTTGGAAAAAGATATGTTCTTATTGCAATGTAATTATGTATTAACACAATAAAAATATTCATTTTTTAGTATTTATGCATCGGTTTCCATTAATACAGCATTAAGTTTTTAACTTAAACTTACATTTGTAGCTTTCATTCGAAAAGTAAAAAGAGGGACATTTTTGGCACTGGAAATTTTCGTTGCGTTGAAGTCTTCTTCCACCGTGGTTATATTCTGTGCAAACACTTCCTGCATGAAACATTTAATAAGTGATTTAAAAGAAAAATTTTCCAAACTAGTTTGACATTCTGAAAGTTCAAACCGATAAATTGATATGTATCTAATTTATGAATTGTAGTAACATTATTACCAACAATCTTCAAGCTTGGAGCACAAACTTCGATTGTTTCATTTCCCCATGCATTTATTACACAGTGGTATTCAAAAGAAGAACTGTTACATGAGTGTGAGATTTTCTCACAACCTTTCCTTGCAGCTGCTTCATTCCACTCCTTGACATTTTGAGGACATGAGTTCACTTTTCTAGCTGTTGCTGCTGAGTCTTTACAATCAGTAGAATTCACAAAAACCTGTAAAAGATAATAACTTACTTTCTGTCTTCAAATATTCCTCCAAAAGAACTATATATGATATGAGTCAAACTTGGCCCACATAATTCGCCATTTTTAAAAATGTTTCACGTACATTAAATTGTTATGTTATTTTTTAGAAGAGTTGATATAAAATATAGTTTTCACTTATTTATTTGATTTATTTGCACTCACTGGCAGTAAATGACGTCAGAAGTGACATTATTTTTATAATTCAATCAAAATCAATCAAAAATTGACATTTTTCTTATCTTTTTTTGAATGGGAAACATAGAGCGACACTTTGAACAAGGAATATTTTTTTGTCAATTATTAGTCTTGGATAGATACATCTCTGATGAAAATATTTTGTTTGTTCAAGCATGCGCTCAATGTTTTCTGAAAGAAAAACTGCTCGAAAACAAGCATTTTTAGGCTAAAAATGCGAAAATGGAGGGAAAAGGTTAACTTTATGATGTCATATTTCTAAATTGTGGGCACTTGAATCAAAATGAAAATTATGAAAAAACTTCACATGTATATCTGTACAAAGAAAACAAAGAATTACAGTAAAATGATGATGTTCAATTTAGGGGGCCATTTTAGGCTCAAATCATATATAGTCCTTTTCACGACTAAGCAAGTTAATGAAAAACAAAGTTTTTTTTTAAAAGACTTTTTTGAATACCATATAAAGTATACGTGCACATAAAGTAGAAGTAAATCTCAAAGTTTCAAATCATAGCTTACCTTGTGAAATGCAAAAAATGTTGAACAAACGAACACCAATCTATAAAAATCCATTATTGTTTCTTTGTAGGATCAATGGTTGTTTCTTCTTTTTTTTGTAAACGCAAATGTTTTCAACAAAACTATCAGAGATGGGTAATCAAAGGGTTATATAACCACTGGTCACATCACTGTCTTGAATTGAAATGATTTTTACCGCAAAAACAAGCTAGATATATGTAGCATAGATGCATGTTAACCATGCAAACTGAAAATAGAGATAAAATTTAAAGGTAATGTTTAACAGAGGGTAATAGAAGGGTATTTTAAAAGTGTCAACATTGTGCAGGTAGTACAAGCACAGAACATGCTTAACATGATTCAGATATATTTTTTTAAGTTTTGCAAGTCTGCATAAACATATTCTAACATCAGAACTATAGCATCTCATGGACAAAGATGTCGGATGTAAATTGGAAGAAATAAATATAGCCTACCTTTTCATTGCGCAGTGTTAAAAAATTATCTTGTTGAAGTCTTTTTTGCACTACAAAATTAAAATATTTTAAATTTCTTGCTATGGATGATATTTTGACCGTGCAAGTGTTAACTCAAAAAATTGAATAAGCTCATTCGACAAATGTATAGGAATATATCAGCATTATAATTTAAATATATCAAACAGGCATGTGATTTCATATGAAAATGTTATTCAAAAAAGAGGTCTACTTTTAAAAATTTCTCTACTGTTTTATCTAATAAAATGTATGCCACTATGTTTCATCGAACTTTGTTTTAAATCAAAAGAACTGCTGGTTTTTATTACCATTTAGAGTAAAAACTGAATCACGGGCACTTGAAACGGCCATTGAACATTCCAGACATAACCATTTATTTCATACATGAGATAATACAATAGTAAGATAATACTGACCATAAGGTGTTGTAACCCAAACGACGCTGATGGTCAGAATTCACCATTGTCTAGCATGTAGACTTACAGTAAACTTGAATTGCAATAGGCGCAAATATTGCATTTATGATGACATTCCCCCATTATGACAACGATAGAGGAAAATAAGGCGAGGAATAAGAGCACAATAAAGGATGACGTAATGTTGATTTAACGTTTCAACTGGTTCTAGCTACTTTGTTTCTCTAAAATATACACTTTATGAAAACCAATTACTAAATATATACTAAATCTAGTCAGAAAAAAAATTATAGGACAAGTTATAGTTAGCGGCCAATAATTTGATAATAGGACTCAATGCATCAACGCTGCTTTAACAAAAAGAGTGTTCGATTATTATTACGCTGGTGCTGTCTGAAGTTGGTCATTTTAGCAGTAAAATTTACTGCACTATTGGAAAAAAATGAGTTTGAAAGCCTCATAAAAGTATTAAAGCTATTCAATAAAGATGCATTAGAAATGCATTGTCTCAATTGTTGCCCCATTTACAATTCACAAACTTAAACGTATTTAAAATAACAACTTAAATCTAAACATGTACCTCTTCATCTCCAGATTAAAGGCATACATTAACTATTTTAATTATCACAGAATATAAATTTCGTGAAAATTCATGCACTTGAAAAAAAAATAAGAAAAGGAACTTGATCGTAATTTGGTTTTAACCTGAGAAAATAGATGGGAAAGGTACATTGACTTTTGCTTGGCTGGATTGCATTTTATGTCCCTTTCTTGAGTTTTCGTAGAAAATCACCAAAAAAAGGTCTAAAGCTTCGATGGGTACCAATGTCGTTGTTTATCCGTTATTTCGAGAATGTTTCACTAGAAATAAAAAAACAAAGTGTATTAAGAGACCCAATGCAAGCAGGTAATAGAGACTAATTAACAATTGCTTCATTATGAGTATCTTATTCATGAAGTCTTACATGTAAAAAAACAATTAGAATAATTAAAAGGTCAACAACAAAAATGCTAGGTATAAAAACAATTTATGCAGACTTATTAAGTTTTAATGGTTCTGTTTTCTCGAAATGCTCGTTGCAATTTTAGAATAAAATGTGTAACTTATTTAACACTTTCTTCTATGATTCATACTAAGCATTCATTTTCTCTCCTGTTCCTTCAATTTATTAGAGTTATAAATGGAAGATACTTCTTATTTAAGAAGCTACAGAATTTCATACATTTTAGTGTATGGTTCACAAGGTGCTTCCCTCTAGTACAGTAACTGTAAGTGCCAAATATGACTCATGTATGTACCCCATGAATCATATCTGTCTCTAATAGATTGCATATCGACTACTGACTACTGTCGATCTTATTTGATTATTTTAAATCATGTAAGATGAACCTTGCCTCAAATGATAATTATCCTTATCACCAGAAGGATGCGGAAATATTTTACTTGTACTGAAATGCATGTAGAGCCCCAGTTACAAAAAAAAAATGGAATGCTCTATTGTCCAGAACTCTACAATGTAAAATGCAACATGATATAACAACGTGTATTCCATAAAACTTTCGGTATTAGAGATAAAATGTTATGCCTCGTTAGGCCTACGTAATGTTTTTATGTTTTTGTCCTGGATAAACTCGAAGTCCGCTTTGTTACATTATTTTGTGAAATTATTTTACAGGTCGAAGTCAGGTTATTATTTTATTAATATTAGAATTGCAATGATCATGTGTGCCCTTATGCTTTTGAATTTATTAAATGAATCACAATAACGTCTGCAATATTATTAAATTATTAATGAAACAAATGTAAGTCCCCCAGTAAAATTTGTCCCTGTACCATTTGAGTTAGAAGTACAAGCAATTGATCTTATTTAGGTGACCTTGAAAGTGTATCATATAAGTGTCACATATCACGGTAGTTAATGCCACAATAAGGAACCTGTTATACCAATGAACTCATTTGATATTGAGCAGTAAAACTGTAGCTCATTGGTAAAGTTGAGATGTTAGGCCTAAGAGCTTCAGTTCCTTCATTGAAAAGAAAAATGGCGGACTTGACTAAAATTACATTTAATTTTTTTATACACGCAAATATTTTTAATATTATAAAAACCACATCGGAAATTTTGATGTAAACATTCGAGCTTTTCAAGGAAGAATTATTTTGCACTGTTGTACAGGGGTCAGTTTAAATTTAAAACGAGACGTCGAGTAGATCACTATTTTTTTTAACATAGACAGTAGAAAAACAGTATAAGTAATTAATATTGTGTTTGTTCTATGTCCATCTAATATGATTGACATAGTCATGCGTTTGGGGGCATAAAATGATACGAAGAAGGCACTCTATCATTTGATACATTTATAGCATTATTATTGGAGATATATATAATTGACAAAGAACATTTTAAAGTATTTTAGGTTACCTGAGTTACTCAGGCGATCTTTTGCCATTGGTCTTCGTCCGTCATCGTCCGTCGTCTGATAAAAATAGTATATTGTTGTGCGCTGTCCTTAACAATTTAACATTTTTAACTTCTTACTATCTTTTGGATAGGATGAATCAAAATTGTGAAACTAATAATTTTGCTTACCTCGGCGCTTCATTGTAGAACAGCTCACATGAATGCATGGTTATGATGCCTGTGAAGCCCTCAGTGAAGTATATAAAATTCATGTTAGATGTTAAGACCTTTGGGCAGGGCCAATATGTTCATATAGTGAACATGTATTTATCCCACAGAATCTTATGTACGCCTATATATATTTGAGAAAAAGAATAAATATATCGTCACGAAGTTCATAAACCTTTATTAAAATGTAAAATTCAAGGCCCCTGGGTCATGAGTTCAGGTTTTAAGGTGGGGTTGATATAGCCTAATAGGAAAAATGCATTAAATTTAGATAAAAATCCCAATATTTTCTTCATTTCAAAAGTACTGGGAGATTAGCCGAATGCAAGATTAAGATTGCCTGAAGCTTTCTAACACAATTGTGAAATACATTGCCCCGGGGTCAGAGGTTTAGGCCCTTCATCGGGGCCGAAATGGCCATACATTGACCATTTATGTAATCTTAGAAAGTCTTCTTTGTGTTTTCCACAGCAGGGAAAGACAACCTTAATACATGGTAATAAAGTCCATGAAACGCGCTGCTAAATGTATGACCACTGAGATAAAAATAGTTGGTCCTTGGAGCTATGAAGGAGATAATTCCGAAACAACTCCGACTGTTGCGCACCCTCGAAAAATTGATGTTGGCCAACATCAAGTAATAAACGGAGATAGAGTCTCGAATCATGGTTAAAATTTCAAAATGAAGCATAAAATGCAAACATGAAATTTCCTGACGGGTACATCTAAGGACTATGGTACTCAGGTGACCCTCAATGCATGTGGAGCTATTCTTTATATGAGAAGTTTTTTTGTTCCGTTTTTTATTGAGAGGTAGGGGTTGATAAGAGACTGTATAAAACTGTGGTTCTTGACTGCATTATTGTCATGTAATGTTATAAAATTTTCTTTATCCCTAAATTCTATATATATGTTTTAGAATAAACGCTGAGCCATTTGATAAGAGCATCCATATTACGCCATGTAAACTTGTAATTGAAGATGTAATATTCCTATACAAAATAAAACACATGTCATTATTAAACAATGACATAATATTAGTGATAACTCAATCTCAGGTCGCCTTTCAAAGTTATATGTTTTTTCTTTTACCGAGCGAACTCTTTAAAGTACCTTACGCGGATATTTGGCATTATAGCAATCCATGCACGGAGTTAAAATGCACATATTCTAGAAGGATTTTATTTTCAATTATAAATTTAAAACGGGTTTCATTTCTAAACAACGATAAACTTTTCTTTAAATACTATTTTTTGCTGCCTGCGATTCGTCAAAGCTTGATTCTTTACCGCATACATGTACATGTAGCCATGCAACTGGTATATTTGTTTACATTTGGTGCCCATTCCGGTGACATTCTTTGCAAGTCTGAGAAATATCAAGGGTGATATAGAGTTAACAAAGAACCATTCGTAATTTTCTTCGTAAAAGACATGAAATATGATTGTTAAAAAGAAAGCACAATAGTTTGATAGATCTGTTAATATTGCCTTATGATTAAAAAGATGTTTGAGCTGGCTTTAGAAAATAAAAGATTGTAACCGATTTTTTTTGTTTCATGACTTTATAGTTGCTTAGATACTAACATAATGATTAATTAAAAAGATGATTTTAAAAATCGCCTTTATCGTATAGGTATTTTATGTGCATAAAATAAGCTTTAAGTTTAAAACATAAACTTACATTTAAAACTTTTCTTCGAAAAGTAGTAAGAATGACATTTTACATGGTGCATTTCCGTTGGATTATTTTCCTTATTGGTTATAATTTGAACAAACATTTTCTACATAAAAGAGGTAATGTTTGCAGTAATGATTTGACAAATTATAAAATCTCCAGGCATACATGTCACAGGTAACTCTTCTAACTGAACATATCTTTGATTTCTCTCTAATACGTATCATAATCATTGATGACGTAACAAGCATGTTTAACAAATAAGATTAATGTCGGGAGACAACTAATCGGAATGCAATATTAACAATGCCAAAATAAAACGTATTTATTTGATATTTCGTATTTTAAAAAAGTGCCAGGTAGGATATATACAACTGAAATTCAGTTTCTAATCTATTTTATATTGATTTCATTTCTAAAGAAGAAGAAAAAAAAGCCCGATTTTTCACGGAATCAATCGATTGTAATATTTTCACAAAATATTCGTTTAGATAATCAGTTTATTTAAATATTTGCCAATTTCCGTATCCATTTCTGGGAAATTTGTTGAAAATACACGTTAATACGGAGTTGAAAAACGCCTTCACGGTTTTTTCCTCTGTAAAATGTAACAAAGAAGGTGGCGCGAATGAAAGTAAACATGTGATGCAAAATGATGGAACACACATTAGAGCTGCAATATTGAACAAGGCAAGTCATAGTTTTTATGACTGTGTGGGTTTGCGCAATGAAAAATCAAAATGAACAAGTCTATAACTTTGAGCTTTTAGATAAACATGCTACGGATTGTTATTTTATAGTAAAACATATTATACAAAACGTATTGCACACATGTACTTGCATTTTGGATTATATAATAATTTTGTATGCAACAAAGATAACTCATAAGTCAACCTTTTTACAAAAAAGGTATATTTATGAAAAGAACATATTATCTTAACATTCGAGATGCAAAAACATTTGTTGACAATTCGCTCTTTTTCTCTTTGAAAGAAATGATCGTCATATCGTATCAGCTCGTGATAAGGTGTTTTGTAACACCGAAAGTACAACATACTTTAAACAAGATGACTCACGCTTTTATTGCTTTTTGAAATGATAAGTACTGAATAAGCTTTACTTTTAGACGGCGAATTTGTAGGCCACATCGTACTTTAACTTAGATATGCATCAGCATTTCAGAAAAAAAAAATATCAAACTTAAATTTATATTGTTATCTTTTTTAATCCTACATGAATGAAAATGGATCGAATCAAATTGATATATTAGATAATAAAATGAAAATAAACAGAGTTGATCAGTTTATGGACATGGTTCAGTTTGGAAAACTGTTGTTATCACAACGCGCTTGATTCATTGAATAAAAAAAACCCCATGTTTACTGTTTTCAAGGATGAATGTTAATACAAAACATCGACGAACGCACAATATAGCTTTGCTTTGTCGCCAGTGTGTGATTTTTCTAGGGGGAGGGGGGGGGGGGGCTTTTTAACTTCAGCCCAATTCAATAACATATATGCCTTATACATTCGCAGAGCAATCTGTGGCGATAATTTTAATTTTTTTTGTTAGTTTTGGATGTGTAGGTAATGCTTGTGAAGTTCAATAAATTAAACACTGCAGGTGACCAACCGAAACTAACTGCTAAAAACTCTCATTGTACATATGTTTATCTATACAATTTATGTGCAGCTAAACTATATTTAACGCCCGGTTCTTTTCATACTCTATTTTTAGAGGAATGCCAGGGAAAACACAGGGGGTGACAGGGGAAGACAGGGGATTTTCATACGGACAGTGGTTTTCAGAGTCAGAAGTGTTAGATATTGCATATAAGAAAAAAAGTAAATTAGACGTGTTGTAGATTCATCTAACACAGTGACTGAAGATCAATAAAAACAAAGAATGAGATGTGTTGAAAATGAATTTGTTTCTTATTGTGTTCTTTTAGAATATATAATATTCAACATATTACATATTTTATAACAAAAGTAAATATATTGATCAATATACTTGATGATACTCCCTTTTTTTCTTTTTTTGCTATAAATGTTATTTTGTGGAGGTCTGTAATAAAATATCAATCTGCATAAAAAATATTTTGATGAGTTTCAAATAAATAAAATAATGGTTTCCAAAGAAAGTTAATCTTTGATTTGTAGGTGTTTTGTTTATCTAAGCTTACTATTTGACGCTTTGATGTATAGCATTTTAATTCAAATTTGTAAATATTAATTGAATTTCTTGGCTTGTATAAATGCTATAAACATGTAATACATGGATACGTAATATATACAAATATAAAACTAGTAAATAAAGTATATATCTTGATAATATTTCATATCTCCTGCCAATGGTTGTCGGTATACATTAAAGTGTAATATATATAAAATATTTGAATTACTTTTTTTAGGATGACTAAGTGACGATACTGTGGTTTCATTAATATTCAAGAGTATCAATTTTCGTGGTTAAAGTGAAAATCACAGTTTCAAGGATACGTAAATTCGTGGCCAATGACACTATCAATACAAACTGTTTGTAGAAATTGCATTTCAATGAACATTTATTTTCATGGATAAACTTAACAACGAAATCCACGAACATTGGTATTCAACGAATGTAGACGAAACCACAGTAGTAGAGCTAAAACCAGAATTAGATATTTTGGTCAAGGACAAGGATTGGCTTGTGAATTTGTGTGTGCGTTATCAGTTCCTTTCGGAAAAGAAGTAAATTCCTTAGTGACAAAAGTGTGTCCAGCGATCTGTGTTCTTACCAAGTCATTTTTGTATACCAATTATATAGCTATTTAAAACACAAACCGATTCCAACATCACTTTGTAAAATGTACATTTTCATGCTACTGTAATCATTAAAATTGTCACGAATTAAACTTGCCTATTATAACTGTTGGTATGAGTAGCAATTGTTGTTCGCCATCTTTATAGTGAGTTATGTTTAAATTTTGTTGAAAAATGTTCAGGCTTTAGATCCATTTTTTTCCATTAAATCACGATAAAATGGGCTAATTTTCCGTTAAACATAAGATTAACTATTTCAAACTTATCAAAGGAGAGATGTTATATACCGAGAAAAAAATAACTCCCCGTTCCAATATCGCAAATATGCATATTATATACCTATTTACTGTCTATGAGGACGATAGCAAGTTTATTGTCCCCCAAGACAGCAGCTATTTCTCGAGGCGAAGCCGAGGGAAATAGTTGCTGTCGAGGGGACAATAAACTTGCTATCTTCCGAATAGTCAGTAAATAGGTATTTTATTATACCGAAGAAAACTTGATTTGTCGGCGATGCAGAATTTCTTGATGATAAACAAATTAGAGTTATCGGACTTTGAATTTAATGTAGCGATCGGATTACGTCAGAGGTGTTCCGATTTTAAAAAGGAGGGAAATCGAATGCAGCCGGTGATTAGTTTCGATGACTATTCACTATGGGCAGATAGCACCGAAACTATTTCACTGCTAGATAGAATATCTCGTTGTAATTTTACATAGAAAATATTCACATAGGTATAATAATTATAGATATTTTTTATCTTGATGAACTAAAACACAAAATATACATGTAGGTGATCCGAAAAGACTTTTCTTAAGAAATTTAGAAGATATGTTGATAATTTAAACGGGTCTTTTAGAACATGGAAAAAAAGTGTAAATCTAAAGAAGGAGCAAATTATATATACTGTTTATAAAAGAAATATATTTTATTGCCTCTTGTTGTTAAAATCAGATCAACTATATTTGCTGCCTATACCTGATAATATCCATTCAAATTTAACACTGACGAAAATATTTTTGTTTTAGTTTTAATTTATAAAACAATATAAAAAAGTAGCTGCCATTTAGAAAAAAAAATGAAAAGATCAATCGCATAAATAAATATTTAACAGTATTTACAAATGTCGCATATAAAACACATTTTAGCCTGATATTGCATTTAAATTGGTATTGTCTGAAGATTCATAAAGTTCATGAAACATGTCTTGTATGATCGTTTTGTTTTCCAGTAAACGATTTTGTACTTCAGGTCCTTCTTCAACATTGATCTTATCGGGTTCTACAAAAAAAGGAAATACAGATGTTGTATATCATATATTTACAATGTATCTGTTCATTTCAATGAAAATTCAGGAATCTTTCCCATTGAATTATGAATTAAAAAATAAACGTACCGGATTTGGTCCTTTTAGATTTTTCACTCTGGAAAACCATACCTTAAAAGCAAAACAGAAATTAATAAATTTATTTAATAATATCAAAGAAAGAAACGAATGTAATAAATCAGTATTAAACTCAATAAAATTATCTAGATATAGTTAAAAGCAAATACTTACGTTTAAAATAAGAGCAAATTTTATTTGCCCATGATCGTTGTTTAACAGTGAACACAATTGCCACAGCAACTGCACCGACGACTACGCATATGATGATGGTTATGCTAATAAAAGAAGTAAAACATTTCAAAAATGTGGAGTTGTAAATGAATGACAGAACATTCAGAAGTTTATAAAATAAGTACATTTGTAGTTGTATAAAATGCAAACGGTTCTCAGTATATCGTTTATAATAATTTGTATTTTTTTAAATTGAACTTACATATGACTGAATTTCTCATTAGGAGTTAATGAAGATGAGTGTACTATTTTCTGTGTTGTTGATTCCATGCCTATCAAACCGGATTTCACAAGTGATGTATACGATATCTTTGCATTTTTGATATACTTGTAACATTCTTGATCTGTAAGAAAAGTTAAGTTTGTTTTTATTTTAGGACTTTTATATAGTTTATTTTTATAAAAGAGGCATAGAGCATTAAACTTAAATTTACATTTATAGCTCTGGTTCGAAAAGTAAAAAGGAGGACATTTTTCACATGGTACAATTTCGTTGCGTTGCATTCTTTTCCCTCCTTGGTTATATTCTGTGCAAACACTTCCTACATAAGAAGTAATGTAAATAATGACTTTTAAGACAACTGCACAATAACTGGTTTGAAAAATATGAAAATTCTAACTGATACATTTATATGCATGCATTTAATAATATGTATAGCATTCTTACCAACAATCGTCAAACTTGGAGCACAAACTTCGATTGTTTCATTACCCCATGCATTTATTACACAGTGGTATTCAAATGAAGAACTGTTACATGAGTGGGAGATATTCTCACAGCCTTTCCTTGAAGCTGCTTCATTCCACTCATCGACATTTTGAGGACATGATTCCACTTTTCTAGCTGTTGCTGCTGAGTCTTTGCATTCAGTAGAATTTACAAAAACCTGTAAATGATATATAAATTACTTTGTGTCTTCAAAATAAAATATTCAATATTCAACAGATTTTTAATATGCATAGGTAATAAAACAATAAAAGTTTATTTTAAAATTATTTTTCACACTTTGAATTCATTACACGCACATATGAAGTAGGGGTAAATTTAAAAGTTTAAATCATAACTTACCTTGGAAAATGCAATATATATTTGACAAACGAAAACTAATCTATAAAAGTCCATCAATAATGTTTTTTGCATCGAAGAGAGTTAAATGCTGGAATACAGAGCCGCTTCAGCAACTTATCTCTTCGC
>WFKH01011925.1:27782004-27795794 GCA_016163765.1 Magallana hongkongensis | reverse complement strand
TGGTTTAGTGGTGGGGATCTCAACAGTTTTCAAAATATTTGGTATTTAAATCCTGTTCCATGGGGTCAGAACAATCCCATATGGTCATGGCCTATATTATATTTGATGCATCATAATACATTATGAAAAAAAAGACCCCTTCCTTCCTATCATATTTCATATAAACATGATAAGTCTCTATACACTTACACATGTATTACACAAATTTAATACAAAATCTAAGTCTGACAAATGAAAAAATAACTTTTGCAATTAAAATGACAGAAACTGTACAAATGCAATAGGATAGGTAATGATGATAAGCTTATTTAAATATAACAAGATGATGATACAGTATGCTGGCAAAGGGAGATCACTTATTTAGAAAGTGAAAGTAAAACTTATACCTATACCAGTGGCTTATAATATTGTTCTACTACATGTTTTATGCTTACCTATATTGGTCAACATCATAATGATTATCCAATAAGAGCACAATATGAATCCCTTTTGCTGATCATCACAGAAGATACGTTCATGCATGTTAATTAATCCTTTTCTGCATATGGAAAACACATAACGGTATGTACACCACGTGAAACCCATCTAACCGAAGAGCTGGGTAAAGCTAGTACCCGCTAATGCGACCTGCAGACCTGTGTTAAGTACGTTAACTTCAGACAAAGATCGGTTATTTGTAACATGCATGTATTTTTATAATTTATTCTTCAAAACCCGCTGCACTATTTTATTAGGTATATAACTATGTAAAGCACACATTTCAGTCTTAAGGTGGTACAGGGCACCTGCATATTGTGATGTACTCCCTACTGAAATAAACAATAAAGTATAAATATAATATTTTCCCCCAAAATAATGTTACCTAACAGTGAAGCGCAATGGGTTAGAGCATTAACTATGTGTCTGTAAGTAGAGAATTCAAATCCTGCTGGGGCTTTTCTATTTTTTACTTAAGTTTCAAAAATGTTGAAATCTTATTTTTTTTATTTTTTTTTATTTTGTCAAATACATGTACTGTAAAATTTTAAAATTCTAAAACATCACCATTTTGATTATAGGGCACTTTTATCCACATAAAGATCAACATGTGTCTTATACCACCTTAAATCAGTAATTATCTTCTATCCTGGCAGTTTTCCATTGAAAATCATTGTGCAATAAAAGTATGTCATTTATATTGCACTGTTTAAAATCTTCTTTGTTGCAACTACATGTACAGGTATCAAAATATTCTGATGTTTATTTTTTCCCTGAGGAGTGTGTGCGTGTGTGTGTGTGTGGGGGGGGGGGGGGGGGAGAAATACATGTAATTGTGTTTGCGGGGGGGGGGGGTTGGGGGTGTATTTTTGGTAAATTTACTATATTACGGTAATATAAATGAATTTTCAAGGGGGGAGGAGGGTATAGACCCCTCACTCCCACCCCTTCTCTAAATCTGTGCACACGATGATGTTGGCACACAGAAGCAAATCTAAAGCCGGCAACCGTCGAGGGGAGGGGCATAATTTAATTTTGTTTGTAATAATTATATAGACCATACTTTCTATTACATGAAATGCTAAGATTTTTGATTAACTTAAAATTCACATGCAAAAAGTTCAACCCCAAATTGTACATAAAGGGCCGCTATGTGTATTATGGGATGGAATCTCAATTTATGAAATTGTAATTTTTAAAAATTACCGGAAGTTGAATGTATCCTTCGTTTTTAATAAACTGGTACAAAACAGTGTTATTTAGGGGCAAACACTTGGTGCGGGTATTACTGTCTAATGACAGCATCTAGTTTGTTTTTTGGTAAGATTTGAACAAATCAGTCATCAGTTGAGGTGTCTTTATCTAATGACAATCAGCATGTGATTATATGTACAAGCTTTGGAGAAACCAGCAGGACATTACCAAATATATAGTCTATGACAAAAACTGATCCATAATCTATATTTCTTTTTTTTCCTACAAAGGTTGATCTTTGAAGTTACATTACTTACCAATTAATTTGGCATGGGGATTAAAAAAATGCTATGCAGTACCGTTGAATTGCAATGCTATGACTTTTAGTGTAGTGTTCCTTTTTTTCAAATTAAGTACAAATTTATGCCAACATATATATTTTTTTACGACAACCCGTAACTATTAACTTAAATATATTGTTATATGATTTTAAGGTGATTTCAAAAACATAGCATGACATGCCTTTTTTATGATATCAGAATTAAAATAAGAGTATGGATGAGCAAAATCGAACGATAGATATATACATTTGACATTCATAAAAAAAAAATATTAGTTAGATAGTGAGAGGTAGAAACGTTCTTAGAATGTAGCTTTTGAATAAATGTTTACTTGTCTAGAGAGGCGCAAAACAGAGCTGCATTGCAGAGATAAAATCTAGTCTTGATATCTGTTTTCGTTTATATGTACACGACACAGATCCGTGTATTGTAAATCAGATATCAATAGCACTTTAAGTGTACAGGTAAATTCCAATGAGTCAGCTCCCTCTGTATAAGAACCGAGACACAGGGTATCGTATACCAAAATATGCAAACTGATGAAAATCCGCCATTTTCTACAAAACTTAAACATGGTTTTGAATTTTCGAACTACTATTGCTATTCATAAAAGAAAAAAAAGGGGGGGGGGACCAAGTGAAAATAATCGAAGTATTTTTTTTTTTTAATTTTAATAAATCTTATATCAATTAGGCTTGGTTGTTTTTCACGCATGTGCCGTTGAATAAATATACAAATTGTTTAGGGGTTTTTTTCCTGAAATGTTTATGCATGTCATTTAGTTCAAATTTATGTGTCATTTGAATATCAAAGAGAATAAAGTACTTCTGTACTAGGCAAATGTTTTTTTTTCTTTCTTGCTTTTCATTACTAGATATGCTTATTGACTGTCGTATTTTGTTTTCACATATACATATTAAAGATTGTTTTCCTTATTCTACAAAAAGGCAGATGTAGAGTTTGTCAGTATATGGACAGGGCTAAATTTTGAGACTTCTGTCATGAGATTGCAATTGCAATGCACAAAATTTGTTTATGGGTCTTAAGGATGATTAATAATACAGAATGTCGTCGAACTTTCAATATTACATTTGCTATGTTGCTCAGTGCGTGAGACAATTTTTTTTTATTTGTGAAAGGGGATATTTCCTTTTTAACTTCAGCCCAGTTCGATCAAATATGGGATATATACATTAAAAGTGCATAATAGTAGTAACAACCATTTAACGTGTAGTGTCAATAACAAAATGAAATATATAAATTGTAAGAATATCGACATTAACCAACCAAACTTGTAGTAAAATTACTGATACTTAACGGTATCATATTCTTAACATGCTGCTGTTGCAAGATAATAATAATGATCGCATTTGTCGATAATTTAAATCTAATTTCTTTTCTCGAAGCTTGAGATGTTTGCGTTGTTCACTTAGTTAAACATTGCATGTGTCCAATTGGAACCGCCTGCTAGAAACTCCTATTGTACATGCTCTATCTATATAATTTAAGTGCAGCTAAATTATACTCTACGCACATTCCTTTTTATGCTGAAGAAGCAGTGCGTGTTTATATTTAAGCTTTATAACAAGTAATCCAGTGAAAGCGGACAGTTTTAATTTAATCATGAATTAAATTACAAGGTGTAAATTGCACACAAACAAAATACTCTTTTAAATGTGTTCATTCGCAAATCGATGAAGGACAAACAACAATGTTTAAATACATCACACCCTCTAACTTGTTTCCTGTGCACTAACAGATAGTAGAAAGATATTTCATTCATACAATAGGAGTGTCGTATGGCCTTGAATAAATGCCAAATACATGTATATGCTTTAAACCAACCATTTCAATCGTCATCCCACCAAACATGAACTGAAAATGTGTAGAGTTATCTCCTAAAAGCTAAGGTGCAGTTTTCTATAATAATTTATATCAAATGTTAGACTTTTGTCGAGAGTAAATCTACCTTACATGTACATGTGAAATATAAAAAAATACGTTTTACTAAACCCAAGGACAACGGTAAATTGATACTATGATAGCAGTTACACCCATTTCACGTTTCGTGTTCCATAACAAAATCAAATATTCAAATTGTAAGAATATCGACATCAACCAACCAAACTTGTCGTACAATTACTGATACTTAACGGTACCATATTCTTAACATGCTGCTGTTGCAAAATAATGATAATATTCACAATTGTAATACTGGTAGTACAAGTAGTAAAGGGTTTCGGCGGTGTGTGCTCTGAATTAGAAAAGTCCACATGATCGATAGTGCATATTTTATATGAAACACAAGTTTATGTAATTACTGTCTTCAAATATAAGTTATATATGGACGAAGGTAAGAAAACGTGACAGAAGGCGAAGCTTGCCGAACCCTCTTTACGTTTTCGCCCCGACCCCAAATGTCGCTTATATTTCAAGATAGTTATCATGTATGTTGTTTATCCTGCAACATAATATTACAATTTACGCCTCAAACGAGCTTTTTTCGACAAAATTTGCTGTATATCTGCATTTGAAACCATGACGTCATGGTTTAAAAGAAACAAAAGCAAAAAAAATGAAGTCACCATGTATCTTAACGAGGGATAAACCCACTAGGCTATTTAGGGGTATTGACCAACTATATAGCTTTGGTTTATTGGGTTACCCTTATTCGGTCAATGCGATTGGCAGTTGCAGGATAAAAAGACATATCCATCGTATAAGTCTTAATATGAAGTCGCAAAATATAAAAAAAAAACAGCACGTTCTAAAATATTAAAACAATATGATTACAGGTCCGACCTGTAAACATGCAATGCACACATGCATACAAGATGATATATAACGTATGTTTGATAATATTTGATATCTACTGCAAACAGTGATCGGTGAACATGTAGGTTTCGTGAATATAAACTATTTGAACTACTCTTTGTATGATGACTAAGCGACGATAGTAAAGATAAAACCAAAATTGGATATCTTCTTCAAAGTCAAGGACAAGGAATAGCTAAAAGTTGTATATGAGTCATCAGCTCTTGTTGAAAAAAGTAGATTTATTAGCAGCAAACTATTTTCTGTACATAACAAATGAGATCCAGCTATTTAAGCGAATTTATTACAAAATTATGTTGCAAAGTGTACATATTTCATGTAACTGTAATCATTAAAATTAACGTAAATTAAAATTGCATATTAAGTATGTGGAACTAGTAACGGTCAATCTTCATCGTTTTATGCAAGTAATTTCTTTTCTTGATAATTTATAGTCCTTAACTTCTAGATTGTCTAGAAATCCCAACTGAATCGGATTATTTGAACAAGAAATAAATGTCCCCTTTGGTTATTAATGCAAGTATGAAAGAAGCGACATCGCAGAGAATAAAATACACCACCCACGTCAGAGGGTTATGGTATTTATTGTCAGTAATGACCGTTACCTCAACAGATATTTGCTGCATTTTCCCAATAATATATCCATTTAACTGTTACATTTTCTTCTTGAAACATTGTAAGACGAGTATCATTATGTTTTAGCTTTAATTCTTATGACAAGTACCTGCCATTTAGAAACAATAAAAATGTCAATAACGACAAATAAATCTGTAACAGAGTATACAAGTCTCGCATTTAAAATATACTCTTTTAGCTTTATATTGCATTTAAATTGGTTTTGTTTTAAAGATTCATTAGGTTCATGAAACTCGTCTTGTGTGTGCGTTTTCTTTTGCAGAAATTTATTTTGTACTTCATGGCCTTGTTTGCTGTATCTGATGACAGTTTGACAAAAAAATTGTATCTAAACATTACAGATGCCAAAACATTTGTTGACACTTTTTTTCTTTTAAAGAAATGATCGTCGTATTGTATCAATTGTCAGGTCATAAAATGTTTTAATGTAATACCGAAAGTACAACATACTTTAAATAAGATATCTCGTGCACATTTGTTGTTTTCAGAAATACTAATTATTGAATACACTCTACTTTTAGTACGCGAAATGTTTTCTACAAAATAAATTCCTACAGATACAAAGAAAATAACGTGTATCATTTAGTAGCTGGTAGTGCGAGGCGTGATATGTGCACTGATAGTTAAATTTGCTGCATGCCTCATGCGGACAAACCTGCAATTTGGCCAAAGCCGATCCCCTAAAAATAATCACTGAAAAATTGCATGACATATTTTTTAGAAAGCAATTCCGTGTTCAAATCATTAATTTTGTAACTTACAAGGGTCAATACAAAATACGAAATCAAGACAATGTGGCTGTCTATCATATTTTTCATAAAAAAATATATCTAACAGATTAATTTATGAAGTAACACTTTTTTTTTTACTGATATACGAAGTTTCATTCCATTTGATGAAAAGGTATTGTTGTTATCCCATTATAAAAACAACATAATTTCTCACCACGGCGCAAACATGACGTCAAGATGACGCGCGAACAGCTAAAAGAAATACCCAATCTTATATCACGTTGAGTCTCTTGTGCTTTTCACCTTACAACTAAAAAGGCACTATATTACTTGACATCTTATTTGCTCAAATTTGTTCGAGAATCATTGGTTAGTTTTTAAGGAGTTTCATTTTTTTACCTTCTGTCTCTCCGTTTACAGTATGAAAACCTAGCAAGACAGATGACGTTATTTATCCTTTTAATTAAATATATACAGATATTATATTTCTTTAGAGCTGGTTAATGTCCAGAATACAGTTACCACCACACCCTGAAAATGTATTACCGTTTAACACACGTGTGCAAGTAATATTTGACATGATTTGCACTATTGAGCATTATCACAGATTGCATAGGCTTTTTTCCGAGTTAAAACCATACTGTTTGTATCTCTCGTTGCGCCGTGACGTCGGTGACGTTCACGTTTAAATCAATTCTACAGAGGACTATCTGTCTTTAGTGACTGAATTCCATTCAACGAAACAATATATCTTGACAATATTTGGTACATAAAATAGATAATACTTAGTTTGAGGTTTTAATAATGTTTGGTTTTAAGTCCAATTTGTAAAAATATTACTTTCGACATTATTTGGTTTATTGTTCACATAACACAAGTTTTGACCGTTCGTTGTGACCTCGTTTTTGCCGGTTTAAAATTTGAATAGTTAATAGAAATAAAAGATTTTTTTTTTTTGGAATCATGAATTTTTTGAAACTATTGCAAAATTATTTTTACCAAATTAAGTATTAAGATGACTTTAAGTTAATATTCTATGGTAAAAGTGTTTGTATTCTTTGATTGACCCTCGTATGCATGTATTATTGATAACATTGCATGCAATACGTTTCTATTTCATATATGTCCCGTGAACAGATTCAGATTGCTTGTAACAAGCGAATGCATCAAATGGGTTTGCTTTACCCGAACGAAATTTTACAAGAATACTGAGCATATTTTGTATTTATTGTAGGCAAGTGTCTTTTTCCCCGTTGCTCCCTATTCTTCAGAAATTTTATACGCATTTAGTTATATCTACAATCAAAAAAAAATTGGGGTTTTTTTGTGGGTTTTTTTTTTTTTTTTTTTTTTTTTTTTTTGGAAAGCCCGTGATTATTAACTTCAATATGTTGTTTACCAAGTCTTATTAGTGTTTTATGATTACAAGACGAATTAAAAACAAAACATGACATACATGTACCTCTGTTGTTGACATCAGAACAAAAAAAAAGAATACCGATGAATAAAACATACTCTAGATACACATGTATGAACATGTGATTCTTACACAAAATAAGTTTAACTGTGAGATGTAGAACAGTTGTTAGTTTTTGAATAAGTGTTTACTTTTCTAGAGACGTGCAGAACCAGAGTTGTACTGCAAAAATATGAGCAAGCCTTTATATTTGTTTTCATATGTATATGACGCAAATCTGTGTATTCTTAAATCAGATAAATAAACCACTTTAAAGGTACATGTAAATTCCCATGAGTCAGTTACCTGTGCATAATAACTTGGTTAAAGCCATTTGTATATAGGAGTTATGTAAACTGAGATGTGTTCATCCGGAACTTTTCTTTGTTTTTTTTTTTTTTTGGTTTTTTTTATTTTTTTTTTTTTTGGGGGGGGGGGGGCTTTATCTCTTTACATTTCCATATTCTGCAAAACTAGTCCATGTTTTTAAATGTTAAATGAAAATAATAAACAAAATAATGATAGCAGGTTACCTGTTTTATTTTAATAATTCTTATATATTTTCATTTGTTTTATTTTTAACGCATGTATTATTGGCTAAATAAACCAATAGTAGTCTAAGGTTGTTTTTTTTCTGAAATGTTTGTGCATGTTAAGATGTCATTTAGTACATTATTACGTGTCATTTGAAAATCAAAGATAAATTAAATATTTCTGTATTCGGCAGGTATTTTATCTTGCATTTCGTTTATAAATGTGCCTTATTGACACCTGATTTTTTCATAATTAAAAACAAGAACAGTTTCCTTACTCTAAAAAGAAACAACGTTTATCTGTATATGATCAGGATTCAGTTTTATGACTTCTATTTTCACAATTCGCTTGATTTATTACATGCACAACAATGTTTGGGGGATAAATGGTAATACAGGACGTCGACGAAGCTTTCAACATCAGTATTGTTATGTCGCCCAGTGTGTGAGACTTTCTTTAGTTTGTGGTGAGATGTTTAACTTCAGTCCAATTTGATTAAATATATGCAATATACATTTGCAGTGCAATGTGTGTCGATAATTTTAATATGATTTCTTTTTGCAGTTAGGTATGTCTATATATGTTTGAGTTGTTAACTAAGTTAAAGCAATATGAGCTGCAATTTTCATGTTGAAATTTATTTTTACAAAAATGTTTTTTCTACTAAAATGACAAAAATGTCTTGATTTTTTAATTTTTGTTAGCCATTTTTTGTGAGAAAAGCCGTCAAAAGGCCTTAATTGGAGCAAAATTGAATTATTGTCGTCCTGTACAAAAATGTATCTGCTATATATTCCTTATAAGAGAAATCTTTCTTCTGACAAAACTTATTGATTTTTTCAAATCTTATTTATCATAAAAGTTTCAGTTGGCAGGTTTTACCAGGTTTTTGCAGCAAAATAAAATTCTAAAAAATGCAGTTCATACTGCTTTAAGCATTGCAAATGGTTTACTGGAACTACCTGGTAGAAATTCTTATTGTACATGTAATAATCTATATAAGTCAAGTGCAACTTAAATCACACTCTACACACACGTCATTTTGTTCTTAAAATGCACTGCTTGCTTCACCTTGAGGTTTTATTTCCAGTAATCCCGTGAAAGCGGTCTTTTTTATTTTATCATGAATTAAATTACAGGTTGTCGATCAAAGACAAACAATAAACCCCTTTAAATGGTTCCACATACATAAGGAGAAATCCCAAGGACAAGCAGCATACCCTTTAACTTGTTTCTTATACCATAGCATATAGTCTAAATATTTCATTCATAAAACAGGAGTGTCATAGACCTTGACTGAATGCCCAATTTAGGCATTTAACCAAAGATTTAATTCGTTAACCTACCCAACACGAATTGAAAAAGGTGTAGAATAATCTCTTTACATCGGAGGTGTAGAGTTCTTTATCAGTATTACGCAAATATGAGACTTTTGTCAAGGGTGAATATACCTTGCATGTACATGCAAAAATACGCAAAATACGTGTTATTAGAACAGAGGACCAACAGTCAATTGATACTATGATAACAGTATCACCAAATTAACGTTTCTTGTTTCAACACAAAATGAAAAAATCAAATTGTAAAAAAAGCAAACTTAAGAATACTAGGACCTGATATTTAACCTTGTTCTTAATATGCCTTTGCTGGAGGGTTATGATAATAAGCACAATAGTTATCATGATAGTATATGAAATAGAGAGTTTCAGCATTGTTCTGAATCAGGAAATACTGCATCATCAAGAGCGCATACTCTATATAAGATATAAGGTTACAGTCTGGAAATATAAGCTATATTTTGGCGAGGGTAAGAACACGTAACAGAGGGCGAGGCGTGTTTTCGACCCAAACCCAAATATCGCCTATATTTCAAGACAGTAACCATGCATGTTGTTTATCTTGAAATATAACATCACATTGTAAGCCTCAAACGAGTTTTTATTGACAAAGTTTGCTGTATGTCTGCTTTTAAAACCTTGAGGATGTGGCGTTAATGAAGCAAAAACGACACAAAAATAATTACACAACAATGCAATATAACAACGGATAAACGCAAGAGGCTATATTGGGGCATTGACCAAATATAGCTTTAATATATTGGGCTACCATTATTCCATCAGTGCAAAGGATAGTTGCAGGATAAAATGAAATATTAATCGTTCAAGTCCTAATATGAAGTCCCAAAGAATTAATGAGGTACGTTCTATAATAAAAGAACAATATGACTACAGGTCCGATCTTCACAGATTTATTTAAATCGAAGCCAAATATCGCTTGTAAAATTGATTGGAAATTAGAGGACGATTGACTTAATGATAAATTAATAAAAGTTTCAGAATGAATTTTTCAAAATTGCATTTGTCCGAAATAAATTATGGTTTCTATAATTTATATTTGTATTGTTGTTTAGCTAGGTATGTTGACAAGTAGAACTCGCTCTTGTAGACTTCATGTATGAGTTTTCCAGTATGTATATCATTAGATACATGTAAGTTAATATCTAGTATTAGCGTTTTATTAAAAGTAATTGAAATATACTTCATATATTTCTAAAATATTTGTTACTAATACGACTGAAAAAAATTAAAAGCACACCACTGCGACGGTATTTGTTTAATCTTTGGCCAAACAAACACCTCATTTTTTTTTTAAATTACATTCCTTCTAAGAATGACGATAATAGATTTTTGTCAAGAAAATTACCATCGCCAACATATATTTGTGGGTTGGTAAAAATTGCGTGAATATTGACGGACGGTCGCATAAAAAGTCTTTCAAATACATCATACAATTGTCACTGAGGTTATATTAAGTAAAAACAATCATAACAAAAAATGTTCAAATTCATCATACAATTGTTAGTCAGGTTAAATTTAGTAAAAATATTCCTAACAAAAAAAATGTTCTAAGCACATTAGTTATCAAAAAGAATGTTTTATCTATAACGATATCTGGTCTAAACAATCACCGGAAACGATTCAGCAAGTAAAATAAAAAAGGCATATGTAATGAAAGTTAATAAAAACATTGTAGTTCATTGTATTTTTAAATGGTAAATTTAATCGTTATTGATATCTTTATTTCCATATCTGCTATTCATGCGTATTTCTAAATGCTACATTAGTTAATAAAGTGTGTTGTTTTAAAAGAATCTTATATACTGCAGCCGGTGGCTGGCATACATGAAGACTTCATGAATATAAACTTTTAGAATTACTTTTTAGAATGACTAATAGTAGAAAAAGACGTGAAACCTGAATTTGATATATTGGTCAAGGACAAGGATTGGCTTTTAAAGATCTGTTTGTGTTATCAGCTGCTAAAAACTACATTCACAATGAAAAGAAGTGTGTAAAGTGTCGTGTATTCATATCAACTTATCTAAATGCAAACATTAAATTCAACATATTTTTTTGCATATTGAAGCGTATGATTAAGATTAGACGTTCCCAATTGTGCTTTTTTTTAGCATTAAGTTTTTATATTGTTCTTAATAATCTTTAGTCATTAGCTCTGTGATTGTCTTGAAATCACAACTAAATGCCCCCCCCCCCTCTTAAACGTAAGATTATTTATTTAGAACTTGTCAAAAAAACGTTAGATTGCTGCATGTAATGAACAGGTGCCCGAGGCTATATTGAAAATAAATTACAGTTGTGAAATTGTCGTGAATTACTTCAACTGAAAACCTCTGTTGTGTATATATGAAGAAATTGTTACTGTAGAAAAACTAGAAAGTAGCAAACAATATAACAATTTTAACACAACAGGTTGTTACATGTAGTGTAACAGGTACCCGAGAAAATGTTTAAACTATTTCACAATTTTGAAATAAAATGTAGTTAATTTCTTTTATACGCATTTAGTTACTGTATTAAAAATACAAATTTAATTAAGTTGATTCACTAAATTGTGTTTTTTATATTAGAATTATATAGCGTCAAAAAGTAGATCCGGTTTAATAATATTGAATAATTTCTAAGGAATTGTTCAGCACAACTTAAAATGTTTACTTTGAGAGGAAAGGAACAACCACGATGATAGAGAAGCTTTACAAAAGGGGAGATGTTTTCATTACATTTATTCGTCATATTTTCTATATAAACCGGACACGGCGATATAGAGTTGTCACTCATCATATTTAATCATTTCCAATGTTAACTTATTCAAACTCTTTTGAAGGCCAGTCATTACATCACTAAAAACCCGTATTCTTCAAATATTTTAAAAGTGTAAGAATACTTGATGGGTTGTAAAAAAAATGTAAAAATATGAAAGTTTGCAGTTTACTAGTTATGATCACAGGATGAAACTGTGTCATTCAGTCAACTGAAATGTGTCTGAAAGGTGACTGAATGGCATTGCTGTGCCATTCAGTCACCTTTCCAGACCTTTCAGTTACCATTCAGTTGACTGAATGGCAGAGCTTCATCCTGTGGATTTGCACAACAAAATGAAATACAACTTTTAAACTGATAGTTTGTTAATTACAATGTAGCATATCAACAACGTAAGAATACTATTTTTTTAAATCATCAATATTAATTAATATTAGGAGACACAACACAATGTTGGTGCATACGTTAAAGAGGTACATGTACAATGCACTACAATATATTTTTCATACAATGTATCTTAATGTATGATCTCAGAACCTGCACTGCTTAAAATAACATAAATTGTATTGTTATACATCATAAAATATAAACTTAAGAATGTTTTTATTTTTGGTCAACAGAAGCAAAGAAAATGCAAGGTGTAATTCGTTTGCTACCGAGAAAGACTCTATTTCTCTCTGTCACTCTCAAGATATCTTAATTAATTAACATTAAGAGCCTATTTATTCTTATTTGAAAGCTAGTCGCATGTTGATATTTAGGGGAGGGGGTGGTGTTGGGCAACTGTCAACTCTGAAAGTAATAAGTTTCCTTATAATTACCTTACCTATTGTCCAAACCAGGGAAGAATAAAGGAACAAGTATGTGGCATAGTTTCAATACTTTGTGCAACATGGTAAGATTAAAAGATAAGTACATGTAGCTACCGTAACCAAATCTCTCTCTCTCTCTCTCTCTCTCTCTCTCTCTCTCTCTCTCTCTCTTTCTTTCTTTCTTTCTCAGATTATCTTAACACGATGCGGGCATTTAAAAACACACCTTTTTGCACGTTTTATAATTATAACCTAGCAAAATTTAAAGTAAACCTGAACACCGGAAACCAATAATGAAATTAACTGTGTTCAAAGACCATTCGTCATTGTCAATTGCTAGAGTGACCCAGGAACTGAACAATTATCTGTGTGAAAAAGAGACTCCCTTATTACAGTGAATCTTAATATCAAATCCCTATCTCGAATTCAAAATGTCTGTCTGTCCGCCGGATGAAAAGAAACAACTTTTTTTGCCTGCACCATGTGCTTTTTAGAAATTATATTTAAATTAATGCATTATATTTAGAGGTTTTTTTTTTCTTTAAGGGTGTTATAAAAATAAAATTCATAATGTTACTGTTTCTGTGTTATCAAGGTAATCAATTAATTTTATCTCTCTCTCTCTCTCTCTCTCTCTCTCTCTCTCTCTCTCTCTC